>CM046446.1:14741916-15052942 GCA_025506515.1 Flaveria trinervia
CTTGGTTTTGAGAGTTGGCAATTGAGAGTGGGATGGTGCTAGCTTGAGAAACCAACTCAATCTCACCGGTGTGAACTGAGTTTTGAGAATGAGTAGTAGAGAGAGGCTTTGTATGCACACTCTCAGGTGATTGGGGTTGAAAAGTTTCATGTTGTTAATAACTGGGTGATTAGGGTTGAGAAGTTTCATGTTGTTAATAACTGGGTGATTGAGGGAGAATAGGAGAGATTGGCTGGGTGTTTTGACTAGCTAATTGAGATTGTGGTAACGGTTCATGTTGGATAGGTGAGATGGGCAGGGTGTTTTAACTGGCTGGTGATTGATGTTGTGGAGATTGATGATGTTGGTGAATGGGTGATTGATGGGGTGAATATGAGGCTTGGACAGTGTCAGCAGATGAACTCTTTTGCTAGTCTTCCCATACCAGTTCTTGTGGGATGTTGGCATTGGCATCCACTACATGACCAAACATTGGCATATCTTCCCCTTGGAATTTGCCACTAACCTTGTTCAGAACAGATCTACCCAAATATGCTTGTAAAAAAACATCACCATCTCTTGATATCCCAGGCATTTCACCATTGATGATCAGTTGTAGGAATCTTGGGAACATGTACATCTTAGCTGTCTTCTGTACTCTTATTTGATCACATGAACATCCAAGGATGTACTTTGAGTAATTATAGCTTCTCCCTTCAAATATACCAATGATTCCTCATGATATGTGCCTTGAAAATCTGTCTAGACTAGACTTCCTGTTGGATATGCACTTCAGATAGGTGTGACACATGAATCTATATGGTTTGCATAATCTTCCTTTCTTGATCTCACCTTTGTCAAAGTCTCCATAATATCCCATTAGATAGAAGATCTTTTCTATGTATTCATTTTCGAACACATTTGGATGACCTATCTCTATATCTCCCAAGTCGAGATTTTGCCTAATGCACTGTTCATCAATCCTTAAGTATTCATTCCTAATATCGGCATGTATCACCACATCTTCTCCTTCCTTTTCTATTTTAGATGAGTTCCAGAAATTAACAATGTGGGATGGATGTATCACGGCTCTGCTGTTAAGGCATAGAAGAGCCTGGATCGTCGAAGATATCTAATGATATCCCGACACCCTTCTGATATAGGGTCATCCAGATTTAGGAATGCACATACATTGTGCTCTCTTGCAAATCTATTTGCCATCTGTACAGATTAGGTTAGGATCAATATTACAGACATAAGAATATGAATTATTTTAATGATAACCATGAATCAAATAGTTCATTATTGATGATTATGAAGTGTTTTACCTTTAATACAATGATCTGAAATCAAGTTTATGTGTTTGTTTGATGTTTTGATTCGGTATTTTGAATGTTTGTGAAAGGGGGAAAAGGTTTGATGTGTGTGCTTTTCTAGGTCTGAAAGAGTGAATAATAAATACTTAAGTCATAAACATCATTTATGCTCACCCGGACACATTAATTTCATTTATTTAATGAAATGTGACCCTCAATCCTTATTACCCAACTTAGTTTCCGTAGTTTTTAGTTCTTCCGTAGATCATCTACGGATGACTTAGAATTAAAAACTGATTTTTGATGAAGTATAATTTAGATTTTCATAGGTTACCAATATATGAAATTAGATTATACTTTTAAAACATTAACTCATCCATAGTTTACCAATCTACGGATAGTTAAATTTTATTAATTTTCTCACTATATCATCTATTGATGCTTAAAATGCACTGTAGCTTCTCTTGATGCTTAACATGCATTGTTTGAAACTTCTTTGATTGTATGGTCCTAATCAACTAATAGAACCATTTATTGCTATTGGACCTTGTTGACTTTGTTTTCATGACAATTGACAAGAAGATTTATATTTTGAAAAACTTCATGTATCCTGCAGCAAAGTTAGTGCTCAAGCTCCAATTCGTTCTTTGATTTTTTAACAAAATTCAAATTTTATGTTTTCATGCATTAAATACTCCATCTAAATTTGTGATTAATGATAAGATGTTGCATTCATCATAAATTTATGTAGAAGAATAACATGAAAGATACATGACAGTCCAAAAGTTATGAAACCAACTAAGCTAAAAGAGATAAAACAAAATAAAGGAATTATTATGTACATGAGATTAATCATATAATGGGATCATATTATGACATTAAGCTTCTTCCGTTTTGATTTGTTTTTTGAATTGTGACCTGATTCTATTCCCAATTGCAAGTATGTTTGTCCAATTAAATCCAAACAAAAGTATTGTATCAACTAGGCATGTTGTTTATCATGTTGTCATGTTTATTAGAGATAAACTATTATGGGCTCCACATTCAATTCACATTAGAGTATTCCTCCGTTCGTGAGTCAATTCATCACTTTTGCACACTTAGAACCTATGTACATTAAGTTATAAATTCTATCTTGAGACAAATTTGATGTCTCATTAATGCTTTGTTCTGAAATCTCTTTAGATAATATACAATTGATCACAATGAATTCTTTTTGAGAGCTGAGATATGATCATCATCAGGTCACTAGGTCTTTACTTTCATAAAATAGAGGTGCCTTTAACCCAGGTCTTTGTTTACATATGGTAAGGATCATACTCTATTCACCAGTTGGTTATAGAGGTATACCAAGTGTTCATAAACATAGGTCATTGTTTACACAAAATAGAGGGTATATGATTTGCAAAGATAGAAGTTATAAAGTGTTTTACATAGTGTGCTTGAGTGAGTGAGTTTATCATATCAGGATAAGACTTACCTGCTTGATCCTCAAAATGGAGTTTCCCACAAATATTCACCTTTTCATTATGTTAGGCATGCTTTTAGTGTAGTTTCCACTCAAGATGAACCTAGTCACATATCAAAGTACTTCTCATCAGATTTTAAGTAAGTTAATTACTAAGTAAGCAAGGGCATAGTGTACTATCATTTCCCATACATATGTCATGCTAAATCAAAAGACATAATGAAGAAGGACAATATTTTTGTATTTTTATATGGTTTTCTGCATGTTTTTTGGATTTTATAGGTTACTATTTACAAGGATTGCCACATGCTTTTCTTTGTTGATGATGATTAATCTAAGTTAATCATGCCCAAAGACTCAACTAGAAAATTAAATCTAACTGAATCAAAGGCTTTAGTGAATAAATCAGCAAACTAATTTATTGTATCCACTTTGATTAACTTGATTAAACCCTTTTCTGAGTAATCTCTAGAAAATGGTATGTGGTTTCAATATGCTTTGTTTTGCTATGTTGAACTGGATTAGCAGTGTTAAACATAGTAGCTGAATAATCAATATAAATTCGGGTTTGAAAGAAATTATAACCATAATCAGGCAATTGGTTTTGCAACCAAAAACTTGAGAGCAACCAGCTGAAGCAGCTATGTACTCACCCTCAGCTGCGGATACAGATACATTTGTTTGCTTTTTGCACTGTCATGAAACAAGTCTTGCTCCTATGAATTGACACCCACCAGTTATGGATTTTCTGTTGTTGTTGCATCCTCTAAAGTCACTATTAGAATATGAGTAAAGAGTAAAGTCACTATCCTTTAGATACCAAAGTCCAAGAGAAAGTTTGTAACACCCGGTTATTTTTAAAGTCAAAGGAAGAAAGAATAAAGTGAAGAAAAAGAAAGAAAAGATATTTTACCCAAGTTGAGGGTAAAAAGTGTCAAAAGGACAAAAAAGTTTGAAAGTGTGTCTAAAGTGGGTATGGCTGCCCACTCTCTTCTTACACACTAAAATCATCGGCTTTAGAGACAGAGAAAGAAAAGTAGCAGAAAGCTCTCGGGTTGAAGAAGAACAAGCTCAAAAATTCGAATTCATGGTTTTTAAGTGTTCTTAACTGGCCTTGCCTCGGTTGTATGCTTATGTGTGTTTGTATGTTCGGTTGTGTGTGTTTTTTATGGGTTTCTATGCGGTTGAACTCAATTACAAACGAGTTTGGAAGAAGCCATAATCAAGAGCTGCAAAGGTGAGTTCTAGAACCCCCCCTTTTTACTTGTTTTAACTGATTTTGGGGCTGGAAATGAATAAACTTGTTTTTATAAAATGGGTTTTATACTCGTATGTGAATGTGTGTATGTTATGGGTATGGTGTGATTGTGGGCTATGTTCATGCTTGATGATGTTATGGTTGTGTTTCTAAGGCTTAGAATGCATGATTTAAGCTTAGAACATGATAGATGAGGTTTTGGGGACTGAATCTGCTGATAAGTGTGCCCTAGACTGCTCATACGCCCAAACAGTAGCTCATATGCCTTAGTTTAAGAGACTGCTTAAGTGTGAACAAATGCGGATAAGGAAATACGGATGAGAAAGTTAATGTGGATGAGAATGTCAATGCGGATGAGTAAGTCATGTGACTGAGGAAATGCGGATGAGTAATTCATGCGACCAAGGAAATGCGGATGAGTAAGTCATGCGACTGAGGAAATGCGGATGAGTAATTCATGTGACTGAGGAAATGCGGATGAGTAAGTCATACGACTAAGGAAATACGGAGGACTAAGTCATGCGACTGAGGAAATGCGGATGAGTGATTCATGCGACTGAGGAAATGCGGATGAGTAAGTCATGTGACTGAGAAAATACGGATGAAAAAAGTTAATGCGGATGAACAAATGCGGATAAGTAAAGTCAATGCGGGTGAACAAATGCAGATGAACAAATGCGGATGAACAAAAAGAAATATGGATGAACAAAAAGAAATGCGGATGAACAAAAAGGGAAATGCAGATGAACAAAAAGGGAAATGCGGATGAACACTTAGAATATTTTCTGACTTTTTGGGGAAAAAGTGTTAAGTAGGCCTTGACATGGGAAGTTCCCGAGGGCTATGTAAGTTGACTTTTTGAGGTCATAGATGTTATGATGGGCATGGTATGATGATGTATGATATGATTTCATGATGTATGATATGATTTGATGATGTATGTATGTATGATGCCCTGTACGATGATGTGTGATTGATGATGTACGATTGTTGATGTTATGCATGATGTTATGTGCGATGTATGTTATGTATGCATGCTGATATATATGAAGATTTGCACGATCTTGCTGATGTTCCTGTTTATGTATGTTTGTCTTCCTGTGGCTTTGCGTTGAATATAAATGAAAGAAACAATTAAGTATGATATAACGTAAAGTGAAAGATAATGAAAGAGGAACGAAATAATGAATGCATGCAGTAATGAATGAAAGAGAAAGTGATGAAAAGCCTTGCATGCAACTAAGGGAGGTTCACAACTCATTGAGATTTGTTACCTTGTGTGTGTCAACATCGTGGTTTTGGCTAAGTTATAAGGGTTCATACATACAGTAAGAGTTCAGTCTTGGTGACTGCTCCAATAACATGCAATTTCCTATACACTGTGTGTCATTCAGCATGCGATTTTGGCTAACCCATAAAAGTTCACACACAGAAGGGGGTGTCCAACTATGCGTGTATCTATAGCGTGTGATTTTGGCTAACTCATAAGGTTTCATAAACACGGTAAGAGTTCAGTCCCAGTGACTGCTCCAATAACATGCGATTTCCTATTACTGTGTGTTATACATCGTGCCATCTTGGCGAACCCATAAGAGTTCACACACATATGGGGAGTCTATCCTAGTGACCACTCCATACGTGCGATATGTTCGATATATGCAATACATGCGATATGTGTGATATGTGCGATATGTGCGTCATGTGCCATATGTGCAATACGTGCGATATGTTTGATATGTGCGGAATGTGCTAAATGTACCAAATGAACGATGATGAAGATAATAATTAATACTTTGATGCATGTGCGATGTGTGATCACGTGCGATAGTAATGAAAAGGTTTAACGTATGGATGGTAATGCAATGTTTTTATAAAATTAGAACTCACTCACCAACATAGACTTTTTTATGCATTTTTCCAGTTGGCAGGTGAGGATTGCTGAGGATGGCACTAGGCAGCTACTTGGTTATTTGGATGGCATTCTTTTGTTAATGGTTTTGCATTGTAATGCAAACGAACAATGTTTCAAAATGAATGATTGTATTAACTTGCAAAAGCATTTATAATGAAATGAAAGTTATTTTAATGTTCTGCTATGATGTTTTATGAAAGTTAAATATAATTATATGTTTTATGTGCAATGATTGACCAATTGTGAGCGTCCCGGGTACGGGGCCTTACAAAATGGTATCAGAGCCAAAGTTTAAGTGAAACAGGTAAATTTTGAAAATAAATCAAAACTTAAACTGAAAATGGGATGGAAAGGGAAGAGATGCCAGTCCGAGTAGCTGCGTGCCATCAGGTATTTTCGTAATGTTAACCGGTATTACGTGCGCATGTTATGTGGTTTATGTGTTGCTGGTAGATTTAGATACTGGTGTAGTCAGGATAGGTAATACTTGGGGTATGAAGAGTAAAGTAAGTGGCTAATCACAACTGGCCACTGTAATTAGGGACTTATTATACTTGACATAAACAGGGCTGTTTCCTTGAATGACCGTGTTGGTTTTGAATCATTCAGCGTGTGTTTGTGAGGATGGCTGGTGGTAGATCATCTAAAGCTTCACGTGGTGGAGGTGGTGGTGCTGAACCACGGGCTCCGAGAGGAAGGCCTAGAGCCGAAAAGGTGGTTCATGAAGAACCTGAGACCCCTCATCCGGAGGGCGGTGATGAGAGTGCTAACTTAAGGGCCTCGATGAAGGAGGCTATTGTTGAAGAGGTGCATCAGCTCATGCAGACAATCTTACTGTCTGTGGTGACCGAAGTTATCAAGGCTGTGAGGGAAGGAGAAAGGAAGGAAAGAAGTAGACCTACGGGTGAAAGAAGACAGCCTGAGACTGAGACGGTTCTATCTGATAGCGATGAAGAGGAGGAAGAAGAAGAGCTTACGCTAGAGGCGGCATGAGGTTGTAACTATGGGGCATTTCAAAGATGCAAGCCCCCAACCTTTGATGGTAATGGCACTGCTGCTGCTGCTCACCGATGGGTGAGAGAGATGCAAGCTGTTCTGAACATCAGTGAGTGCCGAGAGGACTACAAGGTGAAGTTCGCCGCCCACTCCTTTATGGACTCGACCTTGTGTTGGTGGACAATATTGTCCAAGCTAAGGGTAGCCGGGCTATCGGAAGAATGAGATGGCCGGAGTTGAAGAGGCTGGTGACTAAGGAATTATGTGCTCACTATGACATGGACAAAGTTGAAAGGGAGTTCCTGCAGTTGGAGGCAGGAACGATGACACATCAACAATACACCACCAAGTTTAACGAGATGGCATGGTTGGTGCCTAATCAGGTGACACCTCTATCACGAACGATCAAGAGGTACATCCAGGGTTTGCCAACGGATGTCCGTAGGCATATGATCGCTGCCCGACCAAGCACGTTTAGGTCGGGAGTTGACTTGGCGGGGAGGTTGTATGATGACAAGACTGTGGTGGTGGCTGAGTTGAGTAGGAAGAATGATGGAGACCGGAACTGGAATGGGAAGAGGACTGGATGGGGTGGTGTCCCGACGAACAATAACCGTGCACGGGTGGATGACTGACGTGTGGTCACATCGGGTGCAGGATCGAAGAGTTGTTGTAAATGCGGGAAGGAGCATTCGGGAGAATGCAAATGGGGGTCAAACATCTGCTTCAAGTGCGGGAATCTGGGCCATAGAGCAAGGGAATACGGGGTTGTAAGGTGTTACAACTGTGGAGATAATGGTCACCTGAGTAGAGACTCTAAGAAGCCGAGGCCTGAAGGATCAGGAGTGAAGAAGGCTGGAGGAAAAGGGCAGAGAGCAAGTGCCAGAGTGTTCACGATGACGCAGGGGGAGGCTAGGACGAACTCCAATGTTGTGTCAGGTACGTTTCTAGTAAACCAAACTTTAGCCTCTGTGTTATTTGATTCTGGTGCAAGTAAAAGTTTTATTTCTGCTGCTTTCTGTGCTAAATTGCCTGTTAGTAGTAAGAATATAGATTCGCCCTTCGATGTAGAAACTGCCATAGGTAAGTCTACCCGGATTTCTGAGATGATAGAAGGATGTGATGTGGAATTAGAAGTCATAAGCTTCCTCTTAGACCATTCGCGATGACCTTAGACGGGTTCGATGTAGTCCTAGGAATGGATTGGTTGGCAGACTACGAGTCAAATATTGTGTTTCACAAGAAGATGATTCGACTGACAGCGCCTGACGAGAGTACGGTGATGGTTTATGGTGATCAAGTCACGACGATTCTGAAGGTGATTTCGATGGTGGTGGCGGGAAAGTGCATGAGGCGTGGATGTAGTGCCTACTTGGCCCACGTAAAGGATGTGGATACGCCAACACCACAACTGACTGATGTACAAGTGGTGTGTGAGTTTCCAGATGTGTTCCCGAAGACTTACCAGGAGTGCCACCAGGTCGTGGGATTGAGTTCCAGATTGACTTGATACCAGGTGCCCAACCTGTTGCTAAGGCAGCGTATCGATTGGCTCCGACTAAGATGAAATAGTTGATGGAGCAATTGCAAGAGCTGCTTGATAAAGGGTCCATTAGACCGGGTATCTCTCCTTGGGGTGCTCGGTCTTATTTGTGAAGAAGAAAGACGGTAGTATGAGAATGTGTATAGACTACCATGAGCTGAACAAGTTGACGATGAAGAATCGGTACTTGTTACCGAGAATTGATGATCTTTTGATCAGCTTCATGGTGCCAATTGGTTCTCGAGGATAGATTTTCGATCTGGCCACCATCAGTTGAAAGTAAAGGAGCAGGATATTCCTAAAATAGCTTTTCGCACGCGTTATGGACACTACGAGTTTCTCGTTAGGTCTTTTGGTTTGACCAATGTGCCAATTGCTTTTATGGACTTGATGAATCTAGTGTGTCGGCCGATGTTGGATAAATCAGCGATTGTGTTTACTGATGATATCTTCATTTATTCCAAGAGTGAGGATGAGCATGCCAGTCATATTCGAGAGGTGTTGGAGACGTTGAGAATGGAGAGGTTGTATGCCAAATTCTCCTAGTGTGCGTTCTGGTTGCGCGAGGTTTAGTTTTTAGGTCATATGGTAAACTTTGAGCGGTAATGGTGGACCCAGCAAGGGTGGAAGGAAAGATTTAGTAGTTTATTCTGATGCTTCCTACTCGGGGATGGGATGTGTGTTGATGCAGAGAGGAAAGGTTATAGTTTATCCTGGTAGTTGAAAACTCATGAGGTCAATTATCTCACTCCCGACTTGGAGCTAGCAGCCGTTGTCTTTGCGTTAAATATATGGAGGCACTATCTATACGGGATGAAGTGCACCATATTCAGTCGAGATACATAGGGCCTTTCTGGATTATTGCTCGAGTAGGAGAGGTGGCCTACAGATTGGAGTTACCAGATGAGTTAAGTGGAATTTACCCGACATTCCATGTATCTCATCTGAGAAAGTGTTTAGCAGATGAAGATATGGTTGTACCACTGGAGGATATGGAGGTAGATGAACGGCTCAACTATGTGGAGCAACCAGTATCGATCATTATTCGAAAAGAGAGGAGATTAAGGAAGAAAGTATTTCCTCCCATGCGTGTATAGTGGAAGCACAGGAAGGGATCCGAGTCTACATGGGAGACTGAAGAAGAGATGAGACATCATTACCCATGATTGTTTGAGGAATAACAGGTTTCGGGGACGAAACCTATATAAGGGGGGTGGACTTGTAACACCTGGTTATTTTTAAAGTCAAAGGAAGAAAGAATAAAGTGAAGAAAAAGAAAGAAAAGATATTTTACCCAAGTTGAGGGAAAAAGTGTCAAAAGGACAAAAAGGTTTAAAAATGGGTGTAAAGTGGGCATGGCCGCCCACTCTCTTCTTACAAATTCAAATCTTTGGCTTTTAGAGAGAGCGAAAGAAAAGGAGCAGAAAGCTCTCGGGTTGAAGAAGAACAAGCAGAAAAATTTGAATTCAAGGTAAGAATTCATGGTTTTTAAGTGTTCTTAACTGGCCTTGCATCGGTTGTATGCTTATGTGTGTTTGTATGTTCAATTGTGTGTTTTTTTTGTGGGTTTCTAGGCGGTTGAACTCAATTACAGATGAGTTTGGAAGAAGCCATACTCAAGAGCTGCAAAGGTAAGTTCTAGAACCCCCCTTTTTACTTGTTTTAACTAATTTTGGGGATGGATATGCATAAACATATGTTTTTATAAAACTAGGTTTTATACTCGTATGTTGAATGTGTGTATGTTACGTGTATGGTGTGATTGTTGGCTATGTTCATGCTTGATGATGTTATGGTTTTGTTTCTAAGGCTTAGAATGTATGATTTAAGCTTAGAATATGATAGATGATGTTTTGGGGACTGAATCTGCTCATATCTGTGCCCTAGACTGCTCATACGCCCAAATAGTAGTTCATACGCCTAAGTTTAGAAAACTGCTTAAGTGTGAATAAATGCGGATGAGGTAATACGGGTGAGAAAATATGAAAGAGAAAGTCAATGCGGATGAGTAATTCATTCGACTGAGAAAATGCGGATGAGTAATTCATGCGATTGAGGAAATGCGGAAGAGTAAGTCATGCGACTAAGGAAATGTGGATGAGTAAGTCATGCGACTGAGGAAATGCGGATGAGTAAGTCATGCGACTAAGGAAATGCAGATAAGTAATTCATGCAACTGAGGAAATGCGGATGAGTAAGTCATACGACAGAGGAAATGTGGATGAGTAAGTCATGCGATTGAGGAAATGCGGATGAGTAAGTCATGCGACTGGGGAAATCCAGATGAGCAAGTCATGCGACTGAGGAAATATGGATGAGTAATTCATGCGACTGAAGAAATGCGAATGAGTAAGTCATGTGACTGAGGAAATGCGGATGAACAAAGTTAATGCGGATGAACAAATGTAGATGAACAAAAAGAAATGTGGATGATCAAAAAGAAATGCGGATGAACGAAAAGGGAAATACGGATGAACACTCAGAATATTTTCTGATTTTTTGGGGAAAAAGTGTTAAGTAGGCCTTGACTTGGGAGGTTCCTGGGGGCTATGTAAGTTGAATTTTTAAGGTCATAGATGTTATGATGGGCATGGTATGATAATGTATGATATGATTTGATGATGTATGTATGTATGATGCTCTGTACGATGATGTGTGATTGATGATGTGCGATTGTTGATGTTATGTGTGATGTATGTTGTGTATGCATGCTGATATATATGAAGATTTGCATGATCTTGCTGATGTTCCTATTTATGTATGTTTGTCTTCCCATGGGTTTTCGTTGAATGTTAATGAAAGAAACAATTAAGTATGATATAACGTAAAGTGGAAGATAATGAAAGAGGAACAAAATAATGAATGCATGCAGTAATGAATGAAAGAGAAAGTGATGAAAAGCCTTGCATGCAACTAAAAGGAGGTTCACAACTCATTGAGAGTTGTTACCTTGTGTGTGTCTATATCATGTGATTTTGGTTACCTTGTGTGTGTCTATATCGTGTGATTTTGGTTAACTCATAAGGGTTCATACACACAGTAAGAATTCAGTCTTGGTGACTGCTCCAATAACATGCGATTTCCTAATTACTGTGTGTCATTCAACATGTGATTTTGGCTAATCCATAAGAGTTCACACACACAGGGGGAGTGTCAAACTATGTGTGTATCTATAGTGTGCAATTTTGGCTAACTCATAAGGGTTCATACACACGGTAAGAGTTCAGTCCCAGTGATTGCTCCAATAATGTGCGAATTCCTAATTACTGTGTGTTATACTGCGTGCGATCTTGGCGAACCCATAAGAGTTCACACATATAGGGGGAGTCCATCCTAGTGACCACTCCATACATGCGATATGTTCGATATGTGCGATACGTGCGATAAGTGCGATATGTGCGATACGTGCGATACGTGCGATATGTGTGATACGTGTGATATGTGCGATATGTGCGGAATGTGCGAAATGTACCAAATAAACGATGATGAAAATAATAATTAATACCTTGATGTATGTGCGATGTGTGATCACATGCGATAGTAATGAAAAGGTTTTAACATATGGATGGTAATGCAATGTTTTTATAAGACTAGAACTCACTCAGCAACACTGACTTTTTATGCATTTTTCCGGTTGGCAGGTGAGCATTGCTGAGGATGGCGCGGGGCAGCTACTTGGCATTTTGAATGGCATTCTTTTGTTAATGTTTTTGCAATGTAATGCGAGCGAACGATGTTTCGAAATGAATGATTATATTAACTTGCAAAAGCATTTATATGAAATGAAAAGTTATTTTAATGTCCGTTGTGATGTTTTATGAAAGTTAAATGTAAGTATATGTTTTATGTGCAATGATTGACCAGCTGTGAGCGTCCCGGGAACGGGGCCTTACGAAGTTTCCCTTTCAGATATCTAAAGATTCTCTTAGCAACATTTAGATGAGACTGTTTTGGATTAGATTGGTACCTAGCACAAACACACACAACAAACATTATGTCAGGTCTGCTGGTAGTTAGATACATAAAAGATCCAATCATTGATCTATACAATCTTTTATCAACATATTTCCAGTAGGATCGGGTACAATCTTGTCAATTGTTGAAGCAAGAGTTTTGCATGAAGATGCATTAGGAAGATTGTACTTCTTCAATAATTTAATGAATATACTTCTCTTAATTGATAAAGATGCCATCAGTTTTCTGATGAACTTGGAGACCAAGGAAGAAAGAAAATTCTCCCATTGAAATCATCTGAAACTCTTATTTCATTAGTTCTGCAAAACTAACACACAATCTCTTGTTTGTTGATCCAAATATAATGTCATCTACATATTTGAACAACTAAGAGGCCTTGATGTTCTTGTTTGAGAAATAGTGTCTGATCAATAGTTCCCTTTTTATATCCATGCTTGAGCAAAAAAGATGATAATGTTTAATACCACTTTCTTCATGCTAGATGAAGACCATACAAAGCTTTATCTAGCTTATATACCCTATGTGGGTAGTCAGGATCTTCAAAATTAGCAGGTTGAGCTACATAGACCTCTTCATTAATTTTCTCATATAGGACAACACACTTGACATCCATTTGATAGTCTGTGAACCTCTAATATGAAGCATAGGCCAGAAATACTCTTATTGCTTCAATTCTTGCAACATGTGCAAAAACTTCATCATAGTCTATCCCTTCTCTTGATTATAGCCTTGAGCAATCAACCTAGCTTTGTTTCACAATGATACCTCTGTCATCTAGTTTATTTTCGAAGAGCCACCTTTTCCCATTGGATGTTGACCTTTAGGTAGATCAACAAGATTTCAAACTTTCTTCTTTCTGAATTGTTAAAGCTCTTCTTGCATAGCTTCAATCCAGCTATTATCTTTTAGAGCAACTATGATGTTTGGAGGGACCACTTGTTAAAGAAAACAAGTAAACATACAAATTTTTGTGGCTCCCCCTTAGCTTATTGTGGTTCTATCATTTAGATATCCATTTATGTTTGTAAGGATTATATGTTAAGGCTGATACAACCCAAACACCCAAAGTCTCTCCAATATGCATGCATAAGAGTGTTGAAGTAGAATGCTTCACAAGTTTCACACCAGCACCAGAAATATTCTAAGTGTGAAATCTTCCGAAGCCAAGACCAATATCTTCTGAAGCCAAGACCAATATCTTTCAAAGCCAAAGATGAAGTATTCCGAAGCTTTAGAGACAAAGTCTTCCAAAGCCAGCACCTGAAGACAGATTTCTTCCGAAGACTTTTGAACACATGTGTTATCTGATGTACTTTTCCATAAAGTTGGACCACTTTCCGCTGCAACTCCATAAAGTCACGAACTTTCATAAGTTGGTGAAAAGGCCCATGCTATTGGTAACTGTACATTGAGGTCTTGAGTCTGTAACTATTTACTTTATGTACTTTATCATTTATGTAATATATTAGGATGTGAGCTATGGCATGTCATAGTCACAAGTCAAAAGGCAATTTTCCTTTTGACTCTACAATTGATTTTGTTTGTTGTCTAGTCAATTGTATCTAGTTAGCTTTCATAGTATGGCCAGCTGTAGGATGTAGTATATGTATCTCAAGTACTTGTAACTTTCTGATTATGCTTTGTAACATTTGTAATAGAACTTGAGAAGGTAATATACTGCAATCTTGAAAACCATCTCCTTGTGTATTTTGCTATCTTGTTCTGTTTCATATTTACTTGTGTTCTTAGTATCATTTCTAGTGGTTAATCAGTCTCACTATTTGATTAGTCAAGTAACTCTCCTTATTGTTTTGTTGTGTTGTAAGTGTATACCCTTCACCGGTCCTGTATTTGGTATCAGAGCATTCCAGGCTCTTGATTTAAGATTTCACCATCTTAAGATCCCTCACACACACAAAATATTTAACTTATCAAATGACAACCATTTCCAAATCTGATATGGAAATTCTAACCATGTCCAAGTCCCCACTGATCACTCTTTATGACTTTGACACCTGGTGCCAAAGAATAGAAGGTTTCATCAGGTCTCAAGACTCAAGATTATGGGAGTCTGTTGAAAATGGACCTTACATACCAAGCACCACTTCTGCTACTGGTGGTGGTATGATCCCTAAGGATGTGGCTAACTAATTAGATTAAGATAGAAAGAGAGTAGAGAATGACCAGAAGGCATGACAACCTTTCAGACTACTCTTCCAAACTCTATGTACAGAGTTTTCAAGAAATGCAAAACAGCTAAACAGCTAAACAACTATGGGATGCATTGAAACTGATGTATGAGGGTTCCTCTGAAGCCAAGTAGAACAAGATGGATCTCTTGAAGCAGCAGTTTGAAAATTTCACCTTTAAAGCAGGTGAAGCCATAACTCAACAATACTTCAGGTATTTAAGATTATGGACACCCTAGTGGATGGAGGAGTTGCTCTTGAAAATAGAGACATTGTAAGGAAGTTCATGTCCTCACTTCCTAGGCAATGGACACACTACTGTGTGGTTATCAAGAGAACTGAGAACCTGAAGACTCACACCTTGATAGTGTTATATGGTATTCTCAGTGGCTACCAAATAGAGATGAACATGGAAGGTTCATCTGGAAACTCCAACAATCAAATGGGTTCAACCTTTCATGTGGTTGAAAGGGATAGCATAGAACCCCAACATCATCTCATATGCTACCTTGACAATTCATAAAAGGGTCCATTCATCAACTTCACTGACACACCAAGGGAGAACTACACTCGAGGAAGCCCATTCCAAGAGACAAGTTCTTCTCAATCATTTGTGTCCTCTGATGAAAGTTATGGTAGCTTTCTTTTCACTGTTGAAGACTTCGACTGTATCTATCTAGATGATCTAAAGTACATGGAGATAGTCCAGCAGATGACTCTTCTCACTCACAGAGCCAAGAAGTTCTACAAGCGGACTGGAAGGAAGTTTCCAACAATGCAGCCAGTGGAAACTTTGGACTAGATAAAAGCAAAGTCAAGTGTTACAACTGTAACTTGATAGGCCGCTTTGCCAGGGAGTGTAAGGCACCAAGAAAACAAATGGTCGCCAAGCACAATCCAGACCAAACTACACTGCCAAAGCCACCCAAAATGAGAAGCCAAAGCAACAAGCTACAGTTGTTGTTACAGAAGGAGGCTTTGACTGGAGCCTTCAGGTGGAAGATGCTTCTCCAAACGAAGCACTGATGGCAGATCATGATGAAGCCAAAGTATTGGAACATCTTTGTACCCCTGAATGTATTTCTAAAGTCAACACATACAGGTCCTACAACTTAGAAATGAGATCTGATCTTGAGTCCTTAAACATCTTAAAAGCTGATTTTAGAAAGAGTGAAAGTGATTATAAACTAAAGATATAGGACTTAGAGAAAACTATTTCAGTTCTAAAACAAGAGCATGCAAATTATAGGACTCAAATCAAGGATCTCATAACTAAGCTGACTGAGTGTCGGGCTGAGCTTGTGATCAGCAAAGTTAGGGCAGAAAAGTGTGTTCTTGAAGAAGAGACCTTCAAGAACATGATATCCTCTTCCCTGCACAACAAGGTGTGCTATCAAAACAAGCATGGCGGATGAGACCAGATTCCTGAAGATCTCTCCTTCATTGTTCATGGGATGGTTCAGGGGGTCAAGTTCAGGTACTCTCAGTTTGTTTATACAAATTTACTTGCAAACTTGGACTCCTTAGAATACTACATGTTCCCTAGATATGTTTAACACATTCTTAACTGTGAACTGGGCTCATAGTTAAGGGGAACATGTAATATTCATAAACTGGACAGATAAAGCCTGATATCTTTAACATCTTGAGAAACCCACTGTTGGCTTCTATTGGGTTGAAACAACCCTTGTCCCAAAAATGTTAGAGCTTATTGCTCAAGGTGACAGCCTAGCAGCACCAACTAGTGTTGATCCCACACCTTTTACATCCCAACCACCTCAACAACTACAAATTACCCTCACCTACAAAAGAAAATACAAACAAACCCTACACAGGCTATTCAGTCTATGCAGGTCCCCATATACTCACCCACACGGGAAGAAGTGGACAATGGAGCTCCCACTTCTCCTGAGGAGCAGACCACTCCCATTACTTCAATGGAAAAAGGCTATCTTCATGACGATGCTTATCGATGTTTAGTGTCTCAATTTGAGCCAAAATATGTAAGTGAAGTCTTAAATGATGAGGCATGGGTTAGTGCCATTCAAGAAGAACTCCTTCAATTCAAGAAGCTAGGAGTATGGACACTAGTAAGTAGACCAAAAGGTGCAAAAGTAATTGGCACTAAATGGGTCTTGAAGTGCAAGAAAGATGACCAAGGGGTCACAATCAAAAACAAGGCTCGACTTGTCATTCAAGGTTTTAGACAAGTCGAAGGAATTGATTACCATGAAGTGTTTGCACCTGTGGCTAGAATAGAAGCAATTCGTATCTTTCTAGCCTATGCATCTTACATGAAGATCAAAGTTTATCAACTAGATGTCAAGAGTGTGTTCCCTTGTGGTGAAATCCATGAGACAGTGTATGCCAGTCAACCAGAAGGATTTGAGGATCCTTATCACTGGGACAAAGTTTACAAGCTTGATAAGGCTCTCTACGAGCTCCATCAAGCCCTGAGAGCATGGTATGAGAAACTCTCAACTCATTTGGTGAAACACGGTTTTCGCAGAGGATTATTGACTGTACACTGTTCATCAAAGAAAAATATGGCGACCTACTATTGGTACAGGTTTATGTTGATGACATAATCTTCAGTTCCAAAAACGAAGAGTTATGTAAAGAACATGAAAGCAGAACTTGAGATGAGTGTAATGGGGGAGATGAAGTTCTTCCTAGGATTACAGGTGGATCAGACACCAAAAGCAATCTTCGTGCATGAGACTAAATATGTAGCTGACATCCTCAGTCGGTTTGACATGTAGAATGCTTCAGCCGTTGGAACTCCACTTGCCAAGAACCACGATGTAGCACCCGATGAAAATAGCGATCTGGTTGATGCTACAATGTATAGAGGAATGATTGGATCCCTTATGTATCTCGTAGCGTCTCGTCCTGATATCATGTATGCGACGTGTTTTTGTTCTAGATATCAGGCAAAACCGCAGGTTAACCATCTCATAGGTGTTAAACGGATTTTCCGTTATCTGAAGGTACTCCAACACTCGGTTGTGGTATCCTTATGATGATGATTTTAAGCTTACATCGTATAGTGACTCGGATTATGGCGGTTGCAAAATGAATTACAAGTCAACATCAGCAGGATGTCAGTTCTTTGGTAGACGGTTAGTCACCTGGCAGTGTAAGAAGCAGAACTCTGTTGCTCTGTCAACATGTGAAGCTGAATACGTTGCTGCTGCAAGTTGCTGTTCACAAATCATCTGGATTCAATAGCAAATACGTGACTACGGTTTGCAATTTTCTAACACTCCTATCTATGTTGATAATTCTGCTGCTATAGCTGTAACAAAAGATCCAGTCCAACATCCTAAAACTAAACACATTAGTATTAAGTATCACTTTATATGTGACTATTTTGAAAAGCAATTAATCGATTTGTTTAAAATAAATACGGATTTTCAACGCGCCGACCTCTACACAAAGTCATTTGATAATCCGAGGTTTTTATATCTATTAGAGGTTAATGGCGTGAAAAAGAAAAGTGATGTGATTTCAGAGGAAGAAAATGCCTAGTTCGACATTCTTTATTTTCATTTCCATTTTATTTTATTTTATTTTATTTTCTTGTTTATTAAAATCCGAAAACACAAAAATAATTTCGGTTTTAGAATTTTAGGGGGAGAATAGGTTAGATTAGTATTAAATTAGCTACTTTATTTAATTACCCAAAAAAACAAGGGAGAAGGATTGTTTAGCTAAAAGGAATGCAATCAAATCTATGATATTGATGCAACGTTTATAGAAAATAATAGTACACAGAGAACAGATTGTTTGGGACTTCAAAAGAGTTTAATCAATAAGATGCAAAATTCAAAGTATAAGTCTAAAATGTCTAAGCAAAATAAAAGAAAAAATGATAGTAAAACTAGTATGCTACCAAGGTAACATAGAGAAAGTAGACCTAGAGGCTGCTAGTTCATTATATGATGTGTCGGTAGATTCAACACAATAGATAAGTAGACCTCATTGGTGGTTTAAAATTAAAACTAAGTTGTTCAACTTGTTGTAGGTTTCCATCTTATCTCTGGTTAACACAATCAACGCAGTTCCAATAAGGGGTGAAGAGCAAAATAAATGCCACAAATATATGCGGATGACCATATAAAATGAGCAAAGCACATGGAAAAATGCAAAATGCAATCAAGCAAATAACCTATGTTGTCGGTGCGTTATGTGCAAAAGGAAAAATAAATGCTTTAACAAGAAGATAGGTTGTGTGCCTCTCTACTGTGTCGTGGCACTAACCTGAGGATAAGCATAACCTAAATATTCTAGAATTCATTGTTGTTTGCGCCTCTCTACTGTGCGATGGCACTGACCTGAGGCTTGGCATCCCTTTGAAAGCTCTTAGAATAGTTTCTTCTTGAAATATACCCGTAGACCGCTCAAAAATCTCCTGAGGAACGTTGATTACCATATAAGCGGGGATCCACAAATGCTTGTTGAAATAATTAAACTTAACTCATCACCAATGTTTGTCAAAAATCTATGTATGGATTTAAGAGGACAAGTATACTGATAATCATCACGAGCTGTAGTTCTTGAAAGTCAAAATAATTGTGTGCATCTTATAGCTCTAGTATGATTTCCTAGAATTGCTATTGACTCTCGTTCAAAACAAGAATCTAGCATCAAAATAGTATATTAAAGTGTCCCCAAATGATTCTGATACACCTGTATGATTCTATAATGAATCGTACCAGAAATGATAAAATAGATTGAAGTTGTGCTGTCCACGAAGTAAAATTGGTTAGAAGTACTATAATATGTTTTAATCCATCTCCATTCAAAAATAAAAAAATATGTGCTGGTTTTAGTTTTAAATTTCTAGTTTTTTTTATTTATTTTTATTCATTTGGTAGGTATAAGTCGGACTATCCATCTGGATTCAATCTATGAATCACTCACTAAAAAGGGTCACGTCTGCGGTGACCAATCGGGTTTTAAGTTAAAAGGATCACATCTAAGGTAATCAAAAGTTTTTTTAATTAAAAAGTCATGTCTGAGATGATCAACGGCATAAGTCTTATCGATAATTAACAGGTTAAGTGTTTGAAAGTGCATGAGGTCAAATTCATAAATGTTAGCCATTCGCACGACTGGACTATAAGTATGGACCAATCGCGGGATTGGTTCATGAGTATGAGCCAATCACACGATTGAACCATACGTATAGACCAGACGTACGATTCGACCATAAGCATGGATCAATCGATGCGATTAGATCACCAGAATGAACCAATCGCACGAATGGATGTGACTGACTGAGCCAGTCGCACGAATGAAGCGTGTGAATAGGTCAATCGCACGATTGAAGATAAAACCATATAAATAGGGTGAAGTCGGTCACACATTCTCATCACCCTTCAATCACTCTCAAATCGCACGGAAGCACCGATACTCTGCCAAAATTTTATTTCATCGATTTCGCACTGTGATTGTGATTCTAACATGTACTCCCTTCATCTACAGGTACTTAGAGACTGAAATCGCACAAAATTCTTGGTGTAATGAAACCCTAACTGACCTAATTGATTAAAATCAAGAAATATTTAAAACCCTTCAAATAGACCACTTAAATGTGCATAATCATTAAAATGAAGGACATACAATGATAGTTAGGGTCCCTGCGAATCTAACGAGTCTAAACATGATGTTTAACATCAATTTTTGACCTAGATTCAAGGTTAGAGTGTCGAACAGAGAGTTATGTGAATATACACTCCGAATGAACTTCAATCGCACGATTGAGCTAGGCGAATGACTCAATCGACCGAATGAACAAGGCGTATGAGTTCAATCGCATGATTGAACTTAGCCGCATGCTCAATCGCTCGAGTAAACTCAGCCGCATGCTCAATCGCACGATTGAACTCAGCCGCATGCTAATCTCACAACTGAACTCAGCCACATGCTCAATGAACACAGTCATATAGTTCATCGCACGATTGAACCAGACTGATCTGAAAACAGTTTAAATTTCACCATCTTCTACTATGGACAAACCTTATGTTTATGTTTCTTATGTTACAGAAACATGGCAGTTAGGTGGATCATCAACACCAAGCACAACATCTGTGGGATGCCACCACTCGGAATGCTGCTGAGTTTGTTGGTATTATTGCGTTTCTGAGGAGGTCAAGGATCTACAGAGCTATCTCTGCTCCATGCACACCTTACCGGTCCATACAGTAGGCCTTCTGGGAAGGTGCTTCAGTTGACAGATCTGCTGAGCCTTACTGCATTCAGAGCACCATTTTTGGCTAAAAGATTGAGGTTACTGCAGCTGATCCTAGACGGGTACTGGATCTGGGTGATGATGCTGCCCACCTGACTAAGTTACATTCTCTGATAGTAAGGGGTTGTTTTCTATGGATGAAGTACACCGGGACATCAACACAGGTGTGCTTAACAAGAGCAACAAATGTCCCTAGTTCAAGTACCTGGCCCATGTCATTTTGAAGTGCATAGCTTCAAGGAGTGGAGGATTTGATGATTTATCTGACCAAATCCAGAATGCTTACGTGGCCTGGTGCTGAATCACCCCTTCAGCTTCTCTAACATGATCTTCTCTTACATGGTCGAGAACCTTGAGGCCAAGGGTAAAGAGAGCTTTTTCATGTACCCTTGGTTCTTACAGCTTATTATTGATGAAAAGCTTCCATCATTGGCAAAGGAGAAAAAAGATGCTGTTATATTTTAGGTGATGGATGATACCACCTTGGGTAGGATGAAGGTGTACAGGGGAAAGCAGGTGAAGCCCCCTGTTAGGAGATTATTTGGGCACTTAGCCAATTTTGATTATGTGGCGCCTTCTCACAAGAAGTGGCGTCATGATGAGAGTGACACAAACATCAAGCTGATTGAGCTACCGACTGATGATTCAGACGATAACGATGACGACCATGGTGACGGTCAAGGCAGTGAGACTCTGGTGGATCCGAGCAGGCTCCTATCCACCCTGATTTTCAGATAGATGACGAGGAAGTGTCAGATGAGGAGCCATTGGTAAGGACAGTGGGCAGTAAGGTTGTTGCCACTGAGATAGGGATTGCGGCGGTTGGTGGATATCAGGGTGAGTCCAGGGATGCTGCTACTGCTACTACTGATCCATCATATATTCCTGACCATCCCATCAGTCCAAGGGGAGCATCCTCTTCTAAGGGATCAAAGAAGAAGAGGATGGCTCAGCCCCATGGCATGAAGAGCAAGAGGACGAGGATTACACTGATTACCACCACCTCTACCACAACTACCACCACCAGTACCACACCCTCTACCACCCTACCACACCCCCTTACCACCACTATCACACCACCTACAACCTACCACAGCCACCCCTTCACCATCTACTCCTATTCCACCTCCATATTCACCACATCCACCACCACCACCACCACCACCCAACGAGCCGGAACTTCTACTCAATTCCCAATGAGCCATGGACCCACTCTACCCTCTATCAGGGTAGAGGAACAACTAGCCATCCTCAACCGGATAGTGCTAAAGATGCTTGCAACCAATGAGCAAAGAGCTGTACAACTCACCCAGCTTATGGAGCTTAATGCTGCTCAAGCTCAGCAGATTACACAGCTGTAGGAACAAAATGCACATTCTGTTTTTGCAAAGGATATAGGAGCTAGAGAGAAAGAACAAGCATCATGCTCAGGCTAAAAGGATCCAAAGATGAGCCTTTAAAGATGAGGGAAGGTGATGATGATAATGATAATTATGATGATGATGATGATGATGATGATGATGATGATGATGATGATGATGATGATAATGATGATGATGATGATGATGATGATTCTGGTGAGAAGATGAGGGTGATGATGAAGGACAAAGTGGAAATAAGAGAGGAGATGATAACGATGATGAAGAAGGTGATGCTGCTGCATCAGCTTCTACTCAGGCTCAAGAGAGATATTCCAAGAGAGCTCAAGAGCAAGGAGCCTCGTCTTCAGCCCCTGTAGTTGAAGAATTGACTGATCAAGATAAAAGTGAAGATTAGATTAATATGTTAAATCTTTAAATCAAGCAGATAAAACTTCCCAGCAAGATGAATATGATATTGCTCCCCATCAGCAAATCAAGTCTCAATTCACAATGATTTTTGATTTGCAAGGGATTGTGAGAAGGTCAGTGAGCTACACTCCCGAAGAAGGAGAAGTCATACACGACCTGACCGATGAACAACTTGCAGAGATGTTTAGACTAAATCCTGACGAGCTCATCAAAGACGCTCCATAGGTCGAGCTAAACGATGTTGATGAATAGAGATAGAGGATGTCATATCTGATCACTATCCAGAGTACACTAACCAAGAGGGAAATGTGATCCCTAACTTGGGTGACACTCTTGGCAGTGCTACATTTGAAAAAATGGATGAGATGGAGAAAGAAACAGATAAGGATGAAAGCCAAGCCCAAGCCTCGAATGCAGATGTTGATACAAAGAAGGTTGAATGGGCAGTTTGTTTTGCTGAAATTAGAGCCCAGCGGACGACTCCAAAGCAAAATGCCTACACCAAACTCAACAAGGACAAGAAACATCAGATGGTGTTTGGAAAATCATTACGTGGGCCTATTGTGAGGACTTAAACGTATATGCTATAAAGAGAGAGAAGGGGATTGAGTACTTCAGATATCCACATGATCTGAAGACACTCCTAGGTTTTGAGCTCAACCCACCAGCATGCTTAAATCTGCTGTAATGTGATCCTAGAAAGATGTCAGGTTGGTTTGAGGCTGCTCTAAAGAAGGAATATCACACTATATGGGTAAACTTCAGACCTCAACAACCGAAGAGGTACATCTGTAGGTCTGAAGTGGATCCCATATATGGAAAGCCTAAAGCAGTGTTGAAGTGGAGTCCCCTGGGCACAATGTCGAAGATTCCCTTACGGGAAATGCCTCAGGCTTCACTCCATATTTTAAATGGTTGTATTAAGACTGGTGGATAGGTGAAGCATTCATAGTTTTGAACAAAGAGGGTAGAATGGAAACTATCAGGGTATTCGACCCAATGTGGCTTACCAACTTGTCTGCAAAAGATGTCTACACTGTATACAAGTGGCCACTGTTCTATGACGCACAAGATATTATACAAGCTCTCCAGTTACAGAATGTTATACGGCTCTGCTTTGCGTTTGAAATACACGCAGGAGTCACAAGAGAGGAGAAGTACAATAGGTTTGAGGAGCTTATGAAGAATGTTAGACGTTAAAGTAAACTAGGTCCAAGGGGGAGTTTGTTGAGACATATGTCCCTAGTTTATGAGCTTAATGTAAATGTCTGTCATGTCTTACACATATGTAATGAATAAGTTGAATGAAATATAATATGTGGTTGATGCTTATAATGTTTAATGTTTCATTGTATTATTGTTGATAAAGTATAATGAACTTACTATATAGGTTGAGGTTGTTGTGCATAGTTCTTAGTCAATAATGATTGAGAAATGTGTTCAAACTTAGTCGTACGAGTCTTCATGCGAATGGACCATGCTAATGGAACATACGCATGAATACCTCATGCTAATGGACCAGTCGCATGACTGAACCAGAGACTGGATCAGTCGCACGATTAAGCCATAAGATTGACTCAGTCGCACGACTGAACCTTCAGTCATGCATATGGATCAATCGCATGATTCAGTCGAATGACTGAGCCATGCTAATGGTTAAGTCGTACGAATGAAAGCCCATAACCTATAAATACCACCTAATTCATGGAAAACAGAACACTTGAAGACTTTTGACCCATACTCATAACCTAGCCGTCCAGAGCGTCTAGAAAGCCTGTTCCAAGTTCATAGTTCGCATCTGATCTTGTTCTACTCTTTCTTAACGTTTCTTTAATCGTTAGATTGATCGGGATTGCATTCTCACTAATTGGATTGCCAATCATATAGGATTCCGCACTATTTGATCTGGTTTCACGCATTATCAGTTAGTACTCCATACGTACACGGTCCTCTAACACTTTCACAATTAATGACCTATTTTGAACATTGCATGTTGTGTTCACTGCTTCAGCCGAAAAGGTGATTGGAAATTGTGAATCAACTAGCATTATTCTTGCTGCTTCAATGAGAGTTATGTTTCTTCTTTCAGCAACTCCATTCTATTGTGGAGTTCTTGGAGCATTTAACTGCCTTGCAATTCCTTTATTCCTACAAAAAGAATCTAAGACAGTATTAATAAATTCAGTTCCATTGTCACTCCTGAAAATTTTTACTTTTATGTCAAGTTGATTCTCAATCTTGATGAAAAAGTCCATTAATATTTCTGATGTTTCATTTTTTTAAGAAAAAGACCTATGTGAATCTAGTGAAATCATCCACTACCACCAAACGATATTTCCTTTTTCCAATGCTCATCATATTGGTTGGACCAAACAGATCCATGTAAAGCAATTTGAGTGTTGTAGTGTTGGTATTGATAATTTTGGATTTGTGATACACTGTATGTTGTTTTCCTTTTTAACATGAAGGATAATAGTTTGAACAATAAAATTCTTTCTTTGGCAATCCATTGACTAAGTCATTTTTCACCAATTTATTTATGTTCTTGATGTTGGAATGAACATGCCTTCTATGCCATAATTGAGATTCATCTTCAAATGACTTAGATAGCAAGCATGTTTAATGGATTGTGAGTGTTGTATTGTTCATATTCAAAACATAGGTTTTCCTTTTCTTGATTATTTAAGAAAGATCCGTTCTTCTGGAACTAAAAAACCTGGCTTAAGAATGTAACAATTAGTGTTATCAAACAATGTGATATAATTTGATCACAAATTTGAGACACACTAAATAAATTACACTGTAAATTTTCACAATAATTTACTTTCTCAAATTTGAGCACACCATTAGTTACCATTCTTTCACCAACTATTTTACCTCTATTCTTATCCCCACCAAATGCCACATATGAGGCATTTTTATTCTTGAAGTCATGGAGAAGAGAACGGTTACCTGTCATATGCCTAGAACAAACACTTTCAACATACCACTTGTTGTTAGCTCTCCATGATTGTTCCTGCACACATAAAGAAATCAATTAGAATTGACAACCCAAGCCTAATGATCTTTAGTTTGCAAGCAGTGTCTAAAAATGTTACTCCTTCATGAATAAATCTTGATGTTTCAGTATTACTTTTAGTCTTAATTGATTCATTCTATGTCGTTTGTGATGAGGAAGATTCTGTTGAAGATGAGGTTGTTGAACTTGGTTCTGGTTTCTCAATTTCTTCTTCATTCACCTTATCTTTCATGGTTGTTGTTTTGGTTTTGATAATGAACCTTGATTGTTGAAAGTGTCATCATCTTTTGATTTGAATGAGGTACATGAGTTCCATTTTCAAAATTATCAAAGAAAGCATCATCATCATTTGTTTCTTTTTCAGTCAAATCCAACTTTTTGTTAGGTGTTTGGATTGCTTGAATGTCGTTCTTTTCTTCAAAGGTTGACCATCGGTAGATGTTTTCTCCTTTGGTTTTTGCTTTTGTTTTTGTTGTTGCTTCTTTGTTTTCGAATCTTTTTGACCATCACTGGATTGAGAGTCTGATTCAACCTTCTCAGATTGTGTCTTCTTTGTGCTCTTTGTCTTGTTTTTTTGTTGAAATACATTCCTGTGTTAAATGATTATTTTTGTTACAAATTACACAATGTTTGTTGAAGTAGCAGTCAGAGGTCATGTGATTCTTCATATTGCAAATAAAACAATATCTTCTGAAGTAACAATCTTTCGTATTGTGATTTTTCATATCACACATTTGCAATACATTCCTCTGATTCTTTATCAAAATTAATCACTTTCTCTTCTTTTGCATCTTTTGAGGCTTCAAATCTTTTTCCAATTTTTCAATTCATTATCCTGCCTTCCTTGACACACAATCAAAGGATTCTTATTTACCATCTGCCAATTTTTGCTGCTTATTATTCATATTTTGTTTTCTGGTTGTTTTTCTTGTTGATTGAACCCTTCTCGTATCTTCTACTGATTCAATAGATCGGTTTTCCGCAGATTTGCTACTGAAAGATGTCTCTTTTTCCGGAGAAGTTCTACAGATATTTCCTCTTTCCTTTTTCTACGGAAGATGTGTGTACTTCCTTAGTAGATGTACGCTTTTCAATTACTCCAGTCCAAGGTTTTTGTGTTGATGAAGTTCTTGAAGATCTTCATTTCACTGAGCTATTCTCTTGCAAATAGTCTTCAATATGTTTCTTTGTTTTGGAGGATAGGTCAACTTTTATCAAGAACTTTGGGAATGATTGTTTCAAATTCAACATTCTTACCAATGTCCAGTTGACCATCATCATGTTCATCAGAATCATCCAAGTCATCCCCATCATCAAAGTCAAATTCTGAGTCATTTTGTTTAGTTTTGTCTGATTCAGAAGACTCAGTTTCACTCACCTCAGATTCATTGTTATTAACTTGTTGATTAGATTTCGTTTCAAACTTAGTGCATGGCACAAAATGATTTGACAAGTTCTTTGTCATTGTTTCAGGTAAGATTGTATAATTATCATTTATAGGAGGTGCAACAACATTATATCCCAACCCAACCTGTTCTTTGATTCAATATGAGAATTCAATAGTTTCTTCTATTGTTAAGATGAAAGTTGAAACTTTTGAAGTTTCACTTTAATTGATGCATGATCAGCCATGGATTTAGTTAAGGAAGTAGTCAAATGCTCAACTTGTGCTTTTAAACTGTAATTTTCTTAAACAAGTTTATCTACATCCTTTTGTAAAAAGTTAATTTTATTTGATATAATTTATGTTCTATTACATGTTTCAAAATCATTGTTTCTTTTACTTTATCAGCTACTTGTTGAGCATGTACTCTATATGTTTTAACTTCCTCAACACATGCTAATGAACACAGTCTATCTCTTACCTCTCTAGCCATGGGTGGAACTTTGTTCTCTATGTGGGCCATTAAAGCTTGATTCTCTTCCAAGACTTCCTTCTCATACATGCTTCCATCTTGAAGTATGATCAGCCTAGATTCTTTAGAATTACTAGGTCCTGTTAATGCATTTGTGGCCAGTGGGGATGAGTTGGTTAGCTGTGGTTGTTTGAAAGATCTTTGAGATGTTGATGGTTAGATTGATGTTAATGAGACTAATGTTGCTGATTTTGTCTCAAGTTAGGATTTGATTCTTGATTAAATTCTCTAGAGAAATATCCATAGAGATTGCATTTAAAACATCTTACCTTTGACTTATCAACACCAATATTTGATGTTTTACTTGTTACAACCAAATTTTTATTTCTTTTCAGGTACTGTTTGGCTCTATAAGCAATCAATCCCATTTGCCATTGAAGATCCGTATCCTCTACTACATCTGGATGTAGTTCTTCCAAGTCTTGTTGTCAGATGTTAAAGTGCTTCCTAGGTAAGCTTGAAAACTTGAACCGAAAGCTGCAAAGGCTGTCTTTTGTTCTTTAGAGTCCAGAATCGTAGTGATGGGCTCTAATTGGTTGTTGGTTGATGAAAACTTTGCTGGTGATGTAGATGCATCTCTTCTATCATTAGTTTTTCATTTTTCTTTTCTGATTTACTTTAAGATGATTTATTTGAAGGCTTTGATGCATAAAAGCTCACTACTTCTTCATCTTCATTCAAAGTACAAGAGTTGTCACTATCATTGTTAGAAATAAGGCACTTCCAGCACTTTTTTTATTTAAAGTGATAGGGTGTGACATGGTTCTCACACTTTTGTTTCTTGATTTTTCATCCATTTCAGAGCCTCTACTTTAGCTATCAATGTATCTAAACTAGTTGCTTTAAGGTCCATGATGTTCTTGAACATGGACACAGTTTGCTTCCCTTTCAGGCAAAGAATGGGGCATGTTTTTGTTTAATTCCTCATTGTTTACTTCAACTCCAAGATGTTCATCTCTGTTACAAGTTGCATAAACCTATGGAGTTGTTGAGGAATTGATTCACCCTCAATATGATAAAAAGTTTCGTATTATGAGTGAAGGGTGTCCATTCTAATGCTTCTGATTTCACCACTACCTTAACCATGTGTATGAAGTATCTTCCACAAGGAATTTGTTGTTTTATAATTCTCACATCTGATTAATATTTCTTCTGGTAAAGCCATACTAAGCAAACTGTATGCTTTAATATCAACTTTGACCTTCTTAACATCATTAGGTGACAGATCTTTTGTACTTATGGGTTGATTATTGTCATTATAATCCAGCCCAAGAGTGGGTGGAATTATCGACCTTCAGTTATTGATACCCATAAGTTAGAATCAATATAATTGCACATGGTTCTTGAATTTGATTTTCCAGGATTTAGAATTCGCTTTTGTTTCCAACTTTGGAGGTTGGTATGACGATCCACCAAAGTTACTAATTTTTAGTTAAAGTCTAAGATTTTAACTAAAGCAGAGTTTCTTTTAAGTAATGAACTAACTAGTGAAAAAACTTAATTATAACAATTAAGTGATTGTGGTAAAAAATAAGTCAATCCTTTTAATTATAATATTATCAAATCAACGATTGTTAATGTATTTGTTCAATTAGTTTGAGCAATGATGAATATCAATCAAAACCCAAATCTACTATTCAATTATTATGAATATTGATCCAAGTTAACCGAGCAATGAAACAGTACTCGTTAAAGACAAATAAGGATTTCAGTGTTAGATTGGAATCAAGTTAATGATTGCAAAATGATCATCAACCGTTGTTTAATTGTTTAAAAAGAAATCGATTCACAACAAAAAAATTTGCTCAAAACAATAGATCTAATCAGCAAAACTGATAAATCTAATGAAACAACCAAACAATTAAACAATTCTAACACTGATAGATCAATCAATCTAAATCAATGAGCACTTGGCTCTGATACCACCTGTGAATCCAAGGATCACATTCAGGAATTATCAGTGTTAGATTGGAATCAAGTTGATGGTTCTAGAATGATCATCAACCATTGTATAATTTTTTAATAAATAAATATCAAACTGAATGAATGATGTCAATACAATAAATAAATGAACAAGATTTTATTCAAACATATTTCATTAAAAACATTTGTTAATGATTACAGATGAATAAATTATGAATGCTATGAACAATCAATGCTTCAAACGTGTTGATGTTTGTGATTTTTTGATGTGACGACTACTTGGGTTTGTGTTTATTTGATTGTGTGAAATGATGTGATGTTTGGTGGTTGTCGTCGAGTCGCCTGTCTAGTCGCATGTAGTCGGTCGTCGTCGATGTGTAACCTAGGAGTTGTATTTATAGGTATTTATGTTCTTGTTAAGAAAACACCGAATCTCTTGGGATTCGTGATTGACTTGTTGACTTGTAATATTTAAATACAAATGTTTGGACTTTGCAGCTTGATTGTCTTTCGCAGGTGTTTGCTCATCCGCAAGAGTTTGCTCTTCTGCAGGAGTCTTCACTTGAACTCTTTACTTGAAATTCTTCACTTCAACTCCAGAGTTGGATATTCATCCATAGAAGATCTTCGGATGGATGACTTGTAAGAAATATATATCTACGGAAAAACAAAAATGTTCATCCGTAGATGTTTCTTACACTTAGTCAATTTTAGAAATTGACCAATTATAATGTTTGAAGCCATCAATCATACACATCAACACATATATGGGTTAACCTATATATACATAATGCATACATCATAATAATAAATTACAAAAGTTTATTACAAGCATTGATTAAAGTTCTAAGCCTATACAAAATGATCTAGACCTATTGCTTCTAGATCTAACAAGAACTAAGAATCTTAACACTCTCACCATGACTAAACTATATGGCATCCTTGATGGGTACCGTAGGAGATGGAAACCCAGAAAATCGATTAGATGAGGAGAGCTCAAACCTTCCCGTCAGCAATGCTCTACATGTTGCTGAAAGATCAATATCTCCATAGCCCTAATTTTACATGAACTACCCCTAATAACCACCATCATCTTCCTCTGGGCCTTACATCACATTTCCTGTGACACCCAGGTCTCCACAGGCTCAAAAAAGTCCCTTTCATAATAGTTGTGCCTTTGTTTAAGGAATTAGGCACTATGGAGATTTTCAATTTTTTGATGATCTCGAGTCTTTCAACCTAGATAATGTGGAATATATGAACATTGTCCAACAATGGCTCTTTTGACCGATAGAGCAAAGAAGTTATTCAAAAGAACTGGAAGGCAGTACCCTTAGAATCCAACCAACAACAAATTTGGGTTTGACAAATCAAAGGCCAAGTACTACAACTGCAACCAACTTGGTCACTTTGCAAGGGAATGAAAAAGTCCAAAGTCCAATCTTAGAGCCACTCAAGCCTCCCATAATCCCGCCATTCCAAAATTTGATTCGAAGCCAACTGAGCAACAAAAAAGTACTATTGCTCAAGAAGTTGATTGGAGCTTTATGGTACAAGATGTTACTCCTTCACAAGCTCTCATGGTTGGAACTGAAGACAGTAAGGTATACGACATCTCTGTACTCTAGTCCGTCTTTGTTACATCGACCACCGGCCGTCGCCACCACACCATCATCATCACCATGGTTGATCATCTCCCTTTTTCCGTTTCCCATGTTAATCCTAATTGCCATCATCGCATCATCACCACCATCACAACATTATCATCATCTTCGCATCATCACCATCACCACATCATTACCATGATTGCCCATCATCACCACCAACATCAAAAAATTATCATCTCCATCTTCACCATCACACCATCATCATCATCTCACCAAATCCCCTTCCATTCCCTTAGCAACCCTAAATTTTTTAAATAAACCTAAATTTAGGTGGTGTGGTGGTCATGAGGCAACTAGGTCACATATCACAATTGTTCATTAGAATCGATATGTAGATAACGAGAGACAAGGGTGGTGCAAACCTAGGTGTTGACGTGGCTAGATTAGGGTTCATATATAATCCGCACTTTTATCTGATTTCTTTTTACCATTACTCGATTAGGGTTCAGATCTCAATTAGGGTGTTTGGTGGTACATATTGGCTAGACGACGGTGATGGTGATAATAGGTACATGGTGATGGTGGGAGGTGAGTGGTCGGTTGGAGTTTAGGGCTATATAAGGTAAGGGAAAGGGGGATTTGGTAATGATGTTAGGTGGTGATGATGATGAAGGTACCAAGGATAGATGGCAGTGGCATGTATGTACTAGATGCAGTGGTGACCGACAGTGATGGCTAGCAATGTTAACCATCGGTGATGGCCAGCGGTGGTGGTGGTGAAGTAAAATTGTTTAGATGTAATTTAATATATATAGGAGAGGGATCAAATGAGAACTCATGTTTTTTTAGAACTTTTGAAACCAATCTTAGTCACTAGTTTATAATGGAAAAATAATGCTAATTAACAAAAACATAATAAAAAAATTATAAAATGAAAAATAACAAAAAAATTAACTCTTAATACTCAAGCTTGTTACAAAATTAAAAGTGAGTATCTAAACCTGTATTTTTTTGCTTAGTAACAAAACCTATAATTTTCAATAAACCTGCTATTTTTTGTTTAGTATTTTTCAAAACAATAAAGCAACTAAAATTTAGTTCCACATGCCATTTTTTAAGATGTCTTGTTTTTGTTTCTTCGTTCATTTCTTCCCAGTGTCTTGTCTTGTTTTCATTTCTCAGATAACAAAGGTTTCAATACCTCATGTTAAGTTGGCTCGAGTTGGGTTTGTTAGGTTGGTTCAGGTTGGGGTTGTTGGTTCGGTTGAAAGAGATAATGATCTGGTTGTTATATGTATTCACAATGAGAAAATATTATATTTTTATACAGTAGGAAAGATTTAAATATATGGTAGAAGATAAAGTTTAAAATAGTGGAAAAAAACGGTTTGGTGGTGCAAATTGCAATCGGGTATAATATTTATAGTTTGAAAAAGGATTGAAAAATATTTGTAGCTAAATCAAGAACCTTGTATTCAAAACACAAAAGTCCGTCGCTATAATGTCTCTTGGAGGATGTCAAATCTATTGGTTTCCTTTTAAATCAAGAAGCGCTCAAAAATTCAGCATCTTGAGTGGAAGAATTGATGTAGTTTTTTTGTTTGAATGTAATCAATAATCTCTTATTTACAACTTCGTGTATCTCTTCCTCCTCCCAAACTCTACTCCTCCTCTTGTAGCTTTTTATTAGTGAGTCAGTATTTTAATAAAATCTGCATTTTCAAAAAACAAACATTTATGAAAAAAGTATTATTTGATCAAGTTTTCTTATGATAACGACCATTATATCTAGGTTTGTAAAATTATTCCACCAATCAGAGGATGTCATGTGTTTTGATATTGTTGATTTAGTTGGAGGAGGTTATCACGAAGCTACGTGATACTTTTGTTAACCATGAGATTCAATTACACCATCCAAATCAGCCATGATGGCCTGTAGCACCCATATAGAGGTGACAATTCTGAAAAGAACTCAAACCTGAAACGAAGAAAAACATCTTTTGATTTAGACGATTCAACATGATTATAAAAAAATGAACCGGTTTGTGGCGTCCCACTTGAAAATGGGATGACCATGATCCTGCTTTAATAATATTATAATCTCAACTTAAGTTTTGTACTAAGCTTTGAATAAAAAAATATATGTTAATTATCAAAATAATATTTTAAACTTAATTATCAAATTGTTGTATATGTAATATGTAATATGAAAGTAGAACTGTGATCTTAAATTACAATTGATGATTTTGATGTCTTTGGAAAAGTGGATTAAACCAGGCAACTTTAGGTTACATAATTTTATATAGGTTACATGATTTTATATGAGTTTAGGATAGATTTGAATTTTTTGACATGAAAAAAACATATGGTCAAGTTTGGGTTCAATATTTCAACCCACCAGCCTATTAGCCTATAACCTATCAACCTGTCAATCCGTTATTCCGACATGATGTAAAACCTACCGACCTATACCTGCTCTATAATTCTATGTATCTTAGGGGTTGTACCAAAAATCTAGTGGGTTACACCCACTTTTGGCCTTTTTTTAATTATATTTTTCTTACTTTTAATCTCAATAATTTTTCATATTTTACACCTTAACTTCTAAATTTTTTTACCTTTAACTTTGATGTTTTGTACTTTTCATCTTTTATAATTTTTTTCATTTACATTTCGGTTTAAAATGTACGAGTTAACATGCTGTAATGTGTGCGTGTGGTTTAATGTTTTTACGTCTATTTTTCCCTCGTATAATAGCCATGTCATAACGCACATTAGATCCACTAGTTATTGTTCTATGTTTTTCGTTTAAAGTGTGGGGTTCAACGTTTATTGCTCTACTTTCCATTGGTTTATTTTTCATATTAGTTTATTTTTTAATACGAGTTTTTACGGTGTTGGTGGTGGCTAATGGTGGTGTAAATTAGGTGCTACGACACAGTTTACGCCAACCGCCGCAACAAGAAGAGAGGGGCTTAATAACGGTTTATATTATACTAATTTGCAACACTTGTATGAATAATGCTATTCTACCTTATGCTTAGGTTGTTTTTCGAAAAACATTAATTCTCCGTTTAACCCAAAGTTTTTCTATATTTTGCAAAGTAACTTCCTAAATTTGATTAATATATTTTTAACCCAAATCTCTTTATCTTTTGTAGTTTAATCTCACAACTTTTATACTTTTAAATTTGATATTGTTAGGAGGACCGTGTACGTACGAAGTACTAACTGATAATGCGTGAAACCAGATCAAATAATGTGGAATCCTATTTGATTGGTGATCCAATTAGTGAGAACGCAATTCCAATCAATCTAACGATTAAAGAAACGTTAAGAACGAGTAGAACAAGATCAGATGCAAACTATTGTAGATACATGTGTTCCTAGTTTCTGAACTTAATGTAAAATGTCTTTATTGTCTTACACATATGTAATTGAATGGGTACTTAATCAAATACAATGTGTGGTTGTGCTTATAATGTTGAATATTTCATTGCATGGTATGTAATAACGCTTATTGAACTAACTATATAGGTTGTGGTTGTTTGAATAGATCTAAGTCAATAATGATTGTGAAACATATTTAAAATTAATCATATGAAGTTCTCATGCGATTGGCCCATGCTAATGGACCATACGCATGAACAACTTCATGCTAATGGACCAGTCGCACGACTGAACCAGGAGACTGGATCCGTCGCACGATTGTAACATGAGATTGACTCAGTCGCATGATTGAACACTCAGTCGTGCGAATGGATCAACCGCATGACTCAATCGCACGACTGAACCATGCAAATGGTCCAGTCGCACGATTGATAAACCCTAACCTATAAATACCACTTAATTCATGGAAAAACGAGACACTTTGAACAATTCGATACCTACACGTACCCTAGCCGTCCAGAGACCTCCGACAACCTGTTCGAACTTCATAGATCGTAGTAGATCGATTGCTAATCGTTCTTAACGTTTAGATTCATTCTTTAATTGATTCTACATGAATTCTCAATGATTGGATCGCTAATCAAATAGGATTCCGCACTATTTGATTTGGTACACGCGTAAATCTGTTGGTATTCGTCCAGTACATGATCCTAACAAGTGGTATCAGAGCCTTGGCTCTACATTTACGTGTGATTCAATCGTTTTGATATAAAAATTGTGTTTTTACATCCAAAAAACGCAATTTTTGTGTCAAATCGGGTTTTAGACGTCTCCTGATCGTAAAGTTTAGTTTTTCCGGCATACGGCAATTAGGGTTAGCAATAAATTCGTGTTTTTGTGTTCAAAACACCTTAAACCTACAAATTTTCGAAACCCAGCAGGTTCAGTCGCACGATTGACTCAATCGCACGACTGAGTTCATACGCATCCCCCATACGCATGATTGGACTCATTCGTACTCCCATTCGTATGACTGAGCAGTCTATTCGCATTGTTCAACCACATTAGTTTATTCGCCCGACTGAGCCATCTGCATTAGTTCAGTCGCACGATTGAATCATCCGCATAGTTCAATCGCCCGAATAGCCCAATCGCACACCTTCCTTCGCACAAATAAAACAGTTTGGTTTAAAGTTAAAGTTTATAGCAATGGAGGACCAATACTCAGCATTCACAGCAGGGAGAGACTCACGTATTCAGAACTTACTGCTACTGGAGAATGAAGTGGGGAATCACAACAAACCCCCAAAGCTTTTCACATTAGATGAATACCCACAATGGAAGCAAAGTTTCGAGATCTACTTAAATGGAGTAGATCCAAATATGTGGGAATCTATAGAGACGGGGTACAGCATGCCAGTAGGTGCTAATGGTGTCAAACTTACACTAGGTGGCATGACTGATGGACAAAAGGTAAATACAATGTTGAGAAGAAAGTCTATGTTCTACTTACTCAGTTGATTCCCAATGATATTTTTCATCAATTTCTGAGTATACATAAGCAAAGAAGCTATGGGATGCATTGGAGAAAAGGTATGATGGAATGCATCATTAAAGGCAATAAAGGCTAAGCGTTGAAGAAAGTATTTGACAACTTCTCTTCGATGGGTAATGAAAGCCTGGATGATGTTATCGATAGGTTCTACCACTTGATGAGTGAGATGCACACTCATGGAGTAACGACGTCAATGGAGGACAAAGTGTCTAACTTTGCAGATGGGCTGCCAGAGAAATGGGTTTCTTTTGTCTCCAATCTCAAACAGAATGGTATGCTAACGAAGTTAGATATCAATGACTTCATTCTGAAACTGAGAGAAGAAGAACTGAGGATGAAGTACAGAGCCTAAAAGTCTTCCTATGATCAGATTCCAGCATTGTACAACGCGACCCCTCAAGTCAAAACGTCTGGAGCACCACTTCAGATAGCTTTTGTGTCAAGCTCAGCTGGTCCTTCTCAAGCATCTACTTCAGGGTCAGAAACGTCAGGGTCGTTTGGTACCCAATACATCATACCTGAAGCAAATGCAGCAAAACTAAAGACCAAGAATTTTGGTAATATGGTAGTTGAGGTAGCTAAAGAGCACATGGATCTCTTAGGTGCGGTATTCCACTCCTATGATAGACTAATTGCTGGTAAAATTGGGAAGTGCCATCTGGCTGATGAGGATTACGAGCAGGTGGATGAGACAGAGCTAGAACGAATGGATATAATATGGGCCTTAGCAAGTGTTGTCCGAAGAGCTAAGAAGTTTGTCAAGAAGACCAAATAGAATTTGGTTGCAACTAAGGACACTACCTTTGGCTTCGATAAAGCCAAGGTGACTTGTCTCAACTGTGGTGAGAAGGGGCACTTCAAACGGGAGTGTGTGAAGCCCAAGAAGACTGGCAATGGGAATCCTTTCTCCTCCTTCAATCGTCAGGATAAACCCACTAAGTCCTACTTCGTCAAGCAAGGACCGCAAAGCCTTGACTACTCATGATGATGAAGGACAGGACTGGAGCTTTCACTTTGTCTTAAAGGGAGAATCCAATATCGCTAGTGTGGAGGATATAGATGATGATTCTGCTAGTGAAGGAGATATTGCAGTCGAACTCGCGATGTCAAACACAGAAGAGACTGCACCAATGGTCAATTGCCAGCCTGAAGAAGGGAAAACTGCAACAACGTCAGAATCACCAGCACAAGAAACACCAGACTCTACATTGATGGCTGATTCATCATAACCCTCTCAGGTAAGTACTACTGACAAATTGTTCAATAATCATGCTTGTTCTGATTGTAATATATTTAAGGAAAGCATAGATTTAAAATTTGCTAGGTTATTATAACATAATGATAGCTTAGTAAAGGACTTGGAACTGTGCACTGAAGCTAACAGAATTCTTAAACAAAATGAGCACAGTTATAAAGAGAAGATAGAACTGTTGAACAAACAACTTAGGGAAACCGAAGTTGTAGCTTTTAACCAATCAAATGACATTAAGTTCTATCTTAACTCCGTAGAGGACACTAAGAAACCACAGGTAATTTTAGAAGTAGAAGTTAATTCCTTAAAGCAAAAACTACATAGTTGGACAAGTTCATCGCACATTGTCCAACACTTAGTGAGAGAGCATAACAACGGGGAGGGATTGGGATATAAAGTGGTTCTACCACCACATGAGATCTTGATGAGTGCAAAATGTAAACCAAGAAATAAAAATCCAATCAATGATCATCTGGTGTCCACTCCTCTTGTAAGTGTTCCAAATTCCACATGTAATCGAATGAATCTGGTACTATACAAAAGGAGGCCACTTTAAAGGCAAGAGGTAAAATGCCTTGTGTTAATCTGGAAAAAGAATTTGAAAAGGTTAATATAAAGTCATGTTCAATCAAAGTTATATCTGAACCCAAAAGACCAAAAATGTTAACCAAACACGTGCATCATGTCAAAGTCCAGGTAAACAAAATGGAAAATATGTTAAAACTGTTAAAGCAATTAAATTTGTTAAAGCAGACAAAACATCTAAACAAAAAGAGTCAAAACCCAAACAGAGTAAGGTCACCCGTGTGTCACAGACATCTCCACAAAAACAGTTAAATCTTAAAGTCAAAAGCAGATCATGCTACAGCTGTGGAGAGTATGGACACATTGCGTCTCATTGTCCTTATTCTCAGACACCGAGGAGGAAAGTTGAACTTTCGGAACCACAACCTAGCTCTTCTAAAAGGAGCTCAGTGACACCACCTAAAAGGGATAGCGAACCTAAAGTTCAATATATTAGCCAGTCGTCTGTTTATCACAAATAGGTCTTACACAAAGCTGGCTTATGGAAGAAAAAATCAACCTCATTGTTTGATAATGAGAACAAGAAGACATTTGAGCTTCTCTCACCCTCGAATGGTAAATGGGTTGAGTTTATGATGTGTAATGCCTCTGGGAAACCCAAGCCAGTGAAGGCTTAGGTCCCTAACCTGAACTAATGTTTTCAATTGAATGTGCAGGTGTTCGCTATAGTGTTGAAACCAACACGTGGATTGTAGATAGCGGAGCATCCAGGCACATGAAAAGGAATAGGGCTCTCTTATCAAACGTCAAACAGATAAAAGGAGGCCATGTTTCATTTGTTGGAAACAAAGGTGGGTATATCACAGCTCAAAGGGAAGTACGTAATCAGAAATTGAAGTTTGACAAGGTAAACTATGTTCACCAACTTCAAAATAACTTGCTTTCTGTTTCTCAAATATGTGATAAAGGTTTCAAAGTAATCTTCAACAACAAGAAGTGTTACGTCCTGAAAAAGCACTACGTGACCCCGGAGGACCAAGTCTTAATGTCTGCTTCCAGATATAATGACCTTTATGTCTTGGATCTTTCAAAGGCCTCCACAACGGATCATCAAGTTTAGTGCTTCTTGTCAAAAGCTACTGAGAAGGATTCCATCTCCTGGCATAGGAGAATGGGACACATTAATCCACAGAAGATGAATCACTTGATCTAGAATGATCTAGTGAGAGGCGTTAACATCAAAAACCTCCAACTTCCAGATTTATGTGTTACGTGCACGAAGGGAAAACAGACGAAGAAGTCTCATAAGGAAAAGAAAGTTCATTTCATCGAAATTCCTCTTGAACTTCTTCACATGGATCTGTTTGGTCCAGTCAGTACAAGGAGCATCGCAGGCGACTTGTACTACTATGTAGTTACTGATGACTACTCAAGATTCTCTCGGGTAATGTTTCTAAAATCCAAATCAGAGACATTTGAGTCATTCAAGGAATTAGTAACTACATTGGAGTCCCTTTACAAGCTGAAGGTATGACAAGTACGCTCAGACAACGGAACCGAGTTCAAGAACCAATGGATGGAGGATTACTACAAGGAAAAGGGAATTGTGCTTCAGTTCACTTCCGCTTACACTCCTCAGATGAACAGCGTTGCTGAGAGAAAGAATCAGAGCTTGATAGAGACAACATGGACGATGCTAGCAGACTCGAAATTGCCAATCCAATTCTGGAATGAAGCAGTTGCAAATGCGTGTTATATGCTAAATCACGTTCTGGTCGTTAAACGCCATGGAAAGACGTGTTATGAGCTATACAACGACGTAAACCTAATCTAGAGTATCTCAAGCCGTTTGGCACTCTGTGCACCCTACTGAAGAAGACCGAGGAAGGAAAATTCAGCGAGAAGACTGATGAAGGTATCTCTCTAGGATACAACATGCCAAACAAGAGAGTTTACAACAACTCAACGGGTCAAGTAGAAGTGTGGTGTAACGTGGACGTTTAGAGATACACCACCCCACCAGATGGAAAAGGACCCTCCTTCTTTTTCGACTATGATGGATTCTTCAAGTCCTTCAACATCCCTCTCTCCATGTCTGATGATTAGTTAGCAGCCAAAATAATGTATAATGTTCTAAACACACCATCTCAGGAATCTACATCATCTAGCTCACAAGGTGATTCGTCTACCAACTCAGGGGGAGCACTCGAGGGAAGTGACTCTTCCTCTGAAGATAAAGCTGTGGAAATGACCAGGACAACCAGGAGGAACAAGTTCCTACTACCCTAAGTCCACAAGCATCTAACATTGATGCCTCTGAGCCTTTGGAACGTCACACTCCTATTGCCTCAGATCCAGAACCAAACATTCACAATCTTGATTCTGAGGTGGTTGTTCCAACCACTCCTGGATCCCGCCTATACGTCTATCATCCTCTGGACAATGTCATTGGGGATGTCAGATCAGGAGTTTAGACAAGAAATCAACTGTATTCAAATGATTATGCCTCAATAATGGAGAAATGGTACATTCAGGATAGTGCTTATCGTTGCTTTGTGTCTCAGTTCGAGCCAAAATACATGAGTGAAGCCCTAAATGATGAGGCATGGGTCAGTGCCATGCAAGAAGAACTTCTTCAGTTCAAGAAGTTAGGTGTATGGACACTGGTAGACAGACCTAAAGGTGCTAAGGTCATTGGCACCAAATGGGTTTTGAAATGTATGAAAGATGACCAAGGAGTCATCATCAGGAATAAAGCTCGACTTGTAGTTCAAGGATTTCGACAAGTTGAGGGCATAGACTACAATGAAGTGTTTGCAGCTGTGGCAAGAATGGAAGCCATCTGTATCTTCCTTGCCTATGCATCATATATGAAGATTAAAGTTTATCAACTGGATGTGAAGAGTGCATTCCTTCATGGTGAAATCTGAGAGATAGTGTACGTTAGTCAACCAGAGGGATTTGAGGATCAATATCATCGGGACAGTGTTTACAACTCGACAAGGCTTTATACAGGCTTCATCAAGCTCCTAGAGACTGGTATGAGAAACTCTCCACTCACCTTGTCAAACATGGGTTTCGTAGAGGTGTTTTGACTGCACACTGTTCATCAAAGAAAAAGATAGCGATTTACTGCTGGTCCAAATTTATGTAGATGACATAATCTTCGATTCAAGAACGAGGAATTATGTAAAGAATTTGAAGCAGTAATGAAGGCTGAATTTGAAATGAGTGCCATGGGAGAGATGAAGTTCTTTCTCGGGTTACAGGTGGATCAGACACCTAAGGGCATCCGGTAAATTTCCGTTACCAAACTTCGTTAGTTCCGTTAAGTCTTGTATACACGTGTCGTGAGCACACACTAGTTGTCGTTTAACGTTGGTGACCTAATAATAATGAATAATGTTAATTTGTTGTGAATCTAAGTGATTATGTGAGTATTGGGTTATGTTTATGTGTTTGCACATTTATAAACGGTTAATTAAAGAATTTATCGTGTAACGCGGAAACGTGTCTATTTATTCGTATGTCTTGTGTTTTTATAAAGATAAGATATATAATGAACTTTATAAGTTTATATCTTTATATTATGAAGTTAAAAACACTTTACAAAGAGTTTAAAGCTTAGTTTTTATAAAATACAAATTACAAGGGTTAAAAGGGTAAATATGTAAATAAAATATAATAAAACAAACCCTAGCCTCCAAAACCCCACCTTCGGCCGCGATCAAGTGTCTAACCCCCCCCCCCCTCCCATCTTCAAAAATCAGCCAAGAACAAGCAAATTCGTGTGGTTTTGGTTCGATTACAAGATATATAACACTTAGGAATCATCGATTTCAAGCAATTACAAGTTTAAAGGTTAGATTTTTCATGTTTTGTGATGTTCTTCATTATGGCCGAACCCTAGATTCGAAATTGATCCTTATTAGGTCGAATGGATGTTGTTTGATGATGTTAACATGTTAGTTAGATTGTATACATGTTAGTTAACGTCGATTATGCAAGAATTTTATGTTTTTAGTGGATTGATCATGAACTTGGTTATGAAGCAAACCCTAATTCGAAATTGTTGTGATTATGCATGATGGATGATTGTTTGATGAATGTTTGATGATTAATAGGTTGTATGAATGTTAGAATACATTGATTATGCAAGAAAGTTGGGATTTTGATGCATTGTTCATAGGTTACTAAGAATAGTAACTTTATTTGGCATGTAGTAGTGATCTAGTGATGGATTGATGTTATGGATGAGTTCATGATGATGATTAGATGCTAGATTGTTGTTATGAATGCTAGAAATCTTTATTTGATGATGTTGATCATAGCTTGCCAAAAGTAGAAACTTTTGTTTATGAAGATTGTTAGATTGGGATGTTTAAGTGTTGTTGATCATGTCTAGATGTTTGTATGAGCTTGAATTGGTATATTATTGATGAATTCATGTATGCTTTGGATGTTGATAGATTTTGGGATATTCTTTCCCAAAAGGGAAACTTTGTTTGTGTAAACGTTGAAGTATGATGTTATGACCATGTCTGGGATGTTAGGAGCCTGCTAGTATGTTCTAGAATAAATTCTAGTGTGATAGAACGTGTTAAATTAGTTGTATGGCATGCTTGGATAATCATGTGTGATATTTGAACTTTGGTGATCATGTATGGTTTGGATGTTGTGTAGTAGTAGGACATCATGCTTGGGTCTGGTAATTGATTGTTGTGATGTTGTGAATGCAATGCATATGCTTAAAGAATATGGTTATGATCATTATACACGCGTGGGGATCTGAGGCCCCTACTTAGTAGGATTGGCAGGGTTTAGGATGTGAAGTCGTGAGTGGCTTCACATGGCATGTGATGAATGGTTGAATCTTGTGTGACGTGTTAGTTTTATTATAACTAGTGGATATGTTAATGTTCTAGATTCGCATGACTTGTATAGTACTTGATTGTATGATGATCTAAGTGATACACCTGGTTGATATAGCATATGTATGATACTATTTGAATGTTAATCATGTATGTTGTATGTGCTCATTGGCTTTATTTGAATTATAACACATAATGTCACCAACAGGTCAAACGGGTCAACTAGGTCAAAGGTGTCTATTTGTTTGGAAGCTTGAGTCTTTGATTTTGGTATGATTAGGGTTTCACATGTCTTTTATTTACACATACTTATGTACTCACATGATCTAGGTAACCTGTGAAGGTTGGCTATCCTCTCGTTTCTCAAAATAAACCCTAAGTACCTTGCATACATCAGGTGAGTTCATGCCCCACACTTTATTTAATCTCTTTTGGGGGAGATAGCATACTGGTATTATACGAACGCTTTTATTATTTAAGTTGTGTATAATATTAATATAGTGCTGTTTACCATGAGAAAAGTCCTCACACTTTTGAATTGTTAATATCTAATAGCGGGGAAACTTGGGTAGTACTACTGGGTCTGACGAGCCCCACCTGTGTGACTCGAGGTCAACCGGGTGCAATTTTTCCTATTGAACATTGTCACGACATGGTAAGTCGTGACAGGAGGCAACAACTATCACAGTCAGCTTCAATTGCAAAATCACTATGTATTAATATTTACTGATAATAGACTAGCTATCTATTACCATACACTGCTTATATTTATCGCAACTGTTTACATGTTTATTGAACTCAAACTCTTGAACTCACCAACCTATGTGTTGACATTTTAGTATGCTTTTCTCAGGTCCTTAGCTTGCTTGCCATAGGAGCACTGCACGGTTCATTGCATTTTAAGACACTATGCTTCAAGACAAGTTGACATTTTAACAATTATAGTTTACTCTTTGGTTTGGCACTTGTTTTGCCATAAGTTATACTTTATTGACTTGGGTTGTTTTCAAAAAACGCTTCCGCATTGTTTAAAGTTGGTATTTTGGTTAATTATGTTTAAATTATGGCATTTAGAGTCGTTCTGAGTAACTATTGACTGTGATCCTGGTTTGTTCACACGCCTCGCGGTAAAACTCCGCAAGTGGATTTTGAGGGTGTGACATAAGGGATTTTTTCTACACCAGACAAAGTATGTAGGAGATATTCTCAATCGGTTTGACATGGAGAATGCTTTCGCAGCTGGGACTCCACTTGCTACAAACCATGATGTAGCACCCGACGAGAATGGTGATCTAGTAGATGCCACCATGTACCAAGGAATGATTGGATCTCTAATGTACCTCACTGCCTCAAGACCTGATATCATGTATGCTACATGTCTATGTTCAAGATATCAGGCAAAGCCAAAAGTTAACAATCTGATAGGGGTCAAAAGGATCTTCCGTTATCTGAAGGGTACTCCAACACTAGGGTTGTGGTATCCTCATGACAATGACTTCGAGCTTACGGTGTATAGTGACTCGGATTACGGCGGCTGCAAGATGAACTACCAGTCTACATCAGCAGGATGTCAATTCTTTGGGAGAAGATTAGTGACCTGGCAGTCTAAGAAGTAGACCTCGGTTGCTTTGTCAACCTGCAAAGCCCAATACGTTGCTGCTGCAAGTTGCTTTTCACAAATCATATGGATTCAACAGCAAATGCAGGATTATGGTTTGAATTTCTCTTCTACTCCTATTTTGTTGATAACTCTGCTGCAATTACAGTAACTAGAAATCAGGTCCAACATCCTAAGACCAAACACATCGGAATAAAATATCACTTTATACGTGATTGTTTTGAAAAGAACCTAATCAATTTGGTTAAAATAAACACTGACTTTCAACGGGTTGACCTCTATACAAAGGCTTTTGATAAACCACGTTTTCTATATTTGTTAGAGGTCAACGACGTTAAAAAGAAAAGTGATGTTATTCCAGAAGATGATCATGTGTAGTTCGATGCGTATAGTCCAATTTCTTTTTTATTTTCTTTATTTATCTAAGTTATTTTAAGTAGTTAATTAAATTGATGTTATTTCTTTGCCTAGTAAAATCCTAAAATTGGAAATCGTTTACAGTTCTAGATTTTTGGAGGAGAATAGGTTTAGGAAGTAACATTACAAAAAAGGCGAGGGAGGAGGAGAGGTAACCTTTAGATCATATTTAAAAGTTTAAATTGAATAAGATGCGAAGTTCAAAGTATAATTCTCTGTAGTGTGAGCAATATAAAAGGAAAAATGATAGTAAAACTAGCTACTACCAAGGTAACACAAAGAAAGTAGACCTAGAGGTTGCTAGACCACTGATGATATGTTGAAAGATTCAACACAATAGATGATTAGACCTTGTTGGTGAACTCAAGATTAAACTAAGTTGTTGAAAAGCTGTGGGTTATCATCTTAACCCTGGTTAACACAATCAACAAAATTCCAATAAGAGGTGACGAGCAGAATAAAAGCCACGAACGGGTCAAACGGGTCAACTAGGTCAAACGTGTCTATATGTCTGGAAGCTTGAGTCTTTGATTTTGGTATGATTAGGGTTTCACATGTCTTTTATTTACACGTACTTATGTACTCACATGATCTAGGTAACCTGTGAAGGTTGGCTATCCTCTCGTTCTCAAAATAAACCCTAAGTACCTTTGCATACATCAGGTGAGTTCATGCCCCACACTTTATTTAATCTCTTTTGGGGGAGATAGCATACTGGTATTTATACGAACGCTTTTATTATTTAAGTTGTGTATAATATTAATATAGTGCTGTCTACCATGAGAAAAGTCCTCACACTTTTGAATTGTTAATATCTAATAGCGGGGAAACTTGGGTAGTACTACTGGGTCTGACGAGCCCCACCTGTGTGACTCGAGGTCACCGGGTGCAACTTGTCCTATTGAACATTGTCACGACATGGTAAGTCGTGACAGGAGGCAACAACTATCACAGTCAGCTTCAATTGCAAAATCACTATGTATTAATATTTACTGATAATAGACTAGCTATCTATTACCATACACTGCTTATATTTATCGCAACTGTTTACATGTTTATTGAACTCAAACTCTTGAACTCACCAACCTATGTGTTGACATTTTAGTATGCTTTTCTCAGTTCCTTAGCTTGCTTGCCATAGGAGCACTGCACGGTTCATTGCATTTTAAGACACTATGCTTCAAGACAAGTTGACATTTTAACAATTATAGTTTACTCTTTGGTTTGGCACTTGTTTTGCCATAAGTTATACTTTATTGACTTGGGTTGTTTTCAAAAATGCTTCCGCATTGTTTAAAGTTGGTATTTTGGTTAATTATGTTTAAATTATGGCATTTAGAGTCGTTCTGAGTAACTATTGACTGTGATCCTGGTTTGTTCACACGCCTCGCGGTAAAACTCCTCAAGTGGATTTTGAGGGTGTGACAGATTGGTATCAGAGCCATTGGTTATAGGGAACTAGGTTGCATACACACTAGACTATAACCGCACACAGTTAATTAGTTACCTGTACCTTACTCCCATTTACTGTATACTCATTGGCATACACGTCACACTCTCTGCAGCATGGCATCGTCTTCAAGAGCTCCGGGTAAACGACCGAATCACCTACACGATTTGAATCCCCACCTCCCGCACCTGTACCTGATGATGGATTCGATTGGCCCAGACTGGCTTATCCCCGAGAGGAGATTGACTGGGATCAACCATTCGCATTGATGAAGCGTGACCCTCCGCGTGACTGGCGTTCTTATCCTAGGTTTGTTGACCACATCATGTTTAGGGAACGCGTACCTGTCCTAAAGCCAAGGACTAGGAACAATGCCAATCAACCCATGTTTTCACTCCCACGAACGACGCAGTCCAACGAGCAATTGATTGCTGCACTAATGGCTGCACTGGATACTGAACAGCATCGTGTGAGACGACTCACGCGTGATGTCTGTACACTACAGCAAGAGGTGTACAACCTGAGACATCATTGGACGAACTCAAGGAAGAACACAGGAAGACGCTGAACGGTTGTCACCATATGCAAGATGGTGTTATGGCACTCCAAGGACGCGTGACTGCTCGTGAACAGCGGGACGCCATAGCCGATAATAGGATTGCCATTCTAGAAGCTCAACTAGCAGCACTCCAGATTGCTATAGCTCTTGCTCCTGCCGCAGACTCTGAGGAAGGAGGATCCCGAGGAGGGACCCGAGAAGAGGAACCGAAGGAGATGGAGGATGATAGTGATGGGTCAGACATTGTCGATTGACTTCTTTATATGACTTAGACTATGTAGTGTTTTCTTTTGAAACCTATGTGGGAAGGGTTGTTTCCCCCACGAACGACAAAACTTCAATTTTGACATTGCTAAATACATTGTGACTTATTGCAATTTATTTACTTTGGTTATTATTTTTGTTATGAATGTTGTGGTTGTGATGATACGTTATTTCTTTCATTTACTGTTTACTACGCTTCAATGAGTTAATGTGTATGATGTTACTCATTATTGTATTGTGAATATAAAGTGAAAAGAATGGACGCTCGTGGACGTGACGTGGACGTGGTCGTGGACGTGGACGTGGACGTGGCACCGGAGAATAGGCTGGTGGTGCTATAACATGACTCCTGCAGAATTGGCTGCTCTAATTAACGAGCATGTTCAGGCGGCAGTGGCTGCTGCCCACGCGGGTCAGCCAGCAGGTAAGCAATGGCAGAAAAACAAATCTGATATCCTTTATACTGTAGGGGATGTTTGATTAACGTGTGTTGTGTTAAAACAGGACCACCAATGTGTACATACAAGTCCTTCATGGACTGTAAACCACACACCTACAGCGGTACAGAGGGTGCTGTAGGGCTTGTACGCTGGTTTGAGAGACTGAGTCTGTTTTCTTCAAATGTAACTGTCCACCGGCGGATCAAGTAAAGTATGCCACCGGGACTTTGGAGGGTGCAGCTCTGTCTTGGTGGAACGCGCAAGTCCAGATGCTTGGACAAGCGATGGCAAATGGACTCCCCTGGAATGAGTTCAAGGATATGATGATCGGGAGTACTGTCCTCGAAACGAGGTGCAAAAGTTGGAGATGGAATTCTGGCAGCTTAAGATGAAGGGTTCAGAAATTGAGGCTTACGCGACCCGTACTCATGAGCTGGCTACACTGTGTCCAGGAATGGTTAATGAGACACATAAGAGAATCGAGCACTACATACGAGGGTGGTGCCTGAAATCCAAAGTATGGTAACAGCTTCTAACCCGACTACGATCCAGCAGGCCATCCAAATTGCCCATAGACTTACATGATCAGGCGGTAGAGGCAAGGGCGGTTACCCAAACAGGGCGCTGTGGTGAGCGTGCCCGACAACAAAAGGAAGTGGGATGCTCCCAGTAACAGCAATAACAAAAATCATCGTCTGGCGGTCAACAACAATCCCAGCAGCAGCAACAGCCAGTTCAGCAGTAGCAGCGGCGGTTCGATAATAACCGCAATTTCAACCAAACTGCCCCAAATAACCAAGGACCCAGCGGTTACGGCGGCAGGCATCCCAAATGCCCTGGTGTAACTACCACCATGTGGGACGTGTGATAACTTCAAGTGTCAACGTTGTGGAAAGATTGGACACGCTGCGAAGGATTGCCGTGGTGAACTAATGAAGAGGCCACAACAATCTCAAGAAACCCCGAAGGGTGTTTTGAGTGTGGGAAAGAAGGGCATTACAAACGAAACTGCCCCAACTAAGAAGGAACGGAAATGGCAACAACAACAACAACAACACCAACAATCATGGGAACAACAACAACAATGGAAATAATAACAACAATGGTGGAAATGGCACTGGAAATGGCGGCAATAGAGATGGAGCCAAAGGGAGAGCCTTCGTCATTGGCTCAGGTGAGGCTCTAAATGATCCCACAACTGTTACTGGTAGATTCCCTGTTAATGGTTGTTTTGCTACGGTACTATTTGATACTGGAGCCGATAGGAGTTTTGTGTCCTTAAAATTCTGTAGTCTTTTAAGTGATATACCCTCTGCTTTAGAATCTAAGTACACTGTGGAATTAGCGACGGTAAACAATCCATGTAACGCATATCCTTAAACACTGTAGGATAGAACTTGCTTGTCATACTTTCGCTATAGATCTCATGCCTGTTACGCTGGGGAGTTTTGATGTTGTGATAGGCATGGATTGGCTCTCTAGCAAGCAAGCGGAAGTCGTATGTCACGAGAAGATTATACGGATCCGGTTGGCGATCAAATTCTTACCGTCAAAGTGATAGGAGTGGTGCTGTGATAGGCATCATCTCGTATATGAAAGCTCAAAAGTTGTTACGAAAAGGTCCCGTGGCTATCCTAGCACTTGTAACCGATAAGCAAAAGGAAGAAAAGAGAATGGAGGATATTCCCGTAGTACGCGACTTTCCGGAGGTGTTCCCAGAAGATCTTCCTAGATTACCACCGCACCGTCAGGTGGAATTCCAGATTGAGTTGACTCCCGGCGCAACTCCGATTGCGAGGGCACCTTATCGATTAGCACCAAACGAACTACAGGAGTTGTCGTCACAACTTCAGGAGCTTTTGGATAAGGGTTTATTCGACCTAGTACATCACCTTGGGGAGCTCCTGTACTCTTTGTTAAGAAGAAGGATGGCACATTCCGGATGTGCATCGATTATCGAGAGTTAAACAAAGTAACAGTCAAGAACCGATACCCTTTACCTCGTATCGACGACTTGTTCGATCAGCTTCAAGGATCGAGCTATTACTCGAAGATTGACTTGAGATCTGGTTATCATCAACTCAGAGTTCGAGAAGAAGACATTCGCAAGACTGCATTTCGTACTCGTTATGGTCATTACGAGTTCTTGGTCATGTCTTTTGGGTTGACTAATGCACCTGCTGTGTTCATGGACCTCATGAACCGCGTGTGCAAACCTTATCTTGATCAGTTTGTCATTGTGTTCATCGATGATATACTGATATACTCTAGTACCAAGAGGAGCATGAAGAGCACTTACGAATGATCTTGGAACTGTTGAAAAATGAGCAACTGTATGCTAAATTCTCAAAGTGTGACTTTTGGATAAGAGAGGTACAATTCCTAGGTCATATGTTAATGAGAAAGGAATACACGTTGATCCTGCCAAAATTGAGGCGATAAAGAATTGGACTACACCCAAAACACCGAGTGAGATAAGACAATTTCTTGGATTAGCAGGATATTACCGCCGATTCATAGAAGGATTTTCTAAGATCGCACAACCTCTCACAGCCTTGACTCACAAAGGAACGACATACAAATGGGCTGAGAGTCAAGAATCAGCTTTCCATTATTAAAAAAAACTCTTTACTGCCCCGATATTAGCATTACCCGAGGGAACAGATGACTTTGTGTGTATTGCGATGCATCCATTCAAGGATTGGGTTGCGTCTTGATGCAACGAGACAAGGTGATAGCTTACGCCTCGAGACAACTAAAAGTTCATGAGAAGAACTATACTACCCATGACTTAGAATTGGGCACAGTAGTTTTTGCCTAAAGATCTGGAGACATTATTTGTATGGTATCAAGTGCACAATCTACACCGATCACAAGAGTCTTCAACATATATTTGAGCAAAAAGAGTTGAATATGAGGCAGCGACGTTGGGTGGAACTACTAAATGATTATGATTGCGCAATTAAGTATCATCCGGGAAAGGCGAACGTAGTTGCCGATGCCTTAAGCAGGAAGGAAACAGCTAAACCCCGACGGGTGCGAGCTTTACAGCTTACTATCAGTACCCAACTGCCCGAACAAGTTAAGGAGGCACAAATAGAAGCTTTAAAGGTGAAAAATATTGGTTCTGAAATGTTAAGGGGAATGGACAAGCAGCTAGTGATGAAAGAGGATGGAATTCGGTATTTCATGGATAGACTTTGGGTGCCTGTTCATGGAAATCTGAGAGACTTAGTTATGAGCGAGGCACACAAATCTAAGTATTCTATACATCCTGGATCCGACAAGATGTATCATGACCTAAAGGCTCACTATTGGTGGCCTAACATGAAAGCGGATGTAGCTACGTACGTGAGCAAGTGTTTGACCTGCTCGAAGGTGAAAGTGGAATATCAAAAACCATCCGGACTATTACAACAACCCGAGATTCCAATGTGGAAATGGGAACAAATCTCCATGGTTTTATTACTAAGCTACCCGGACTAGTACTGGTTGTGACACGATATGGGTTATTGTGGATCGATTGACAAAGTCTGCTCATTTCCTTGCAATAAAGGAAATCGACAAGATGGAGAAGTTAACTCGCCTGTACCTCAAGGAGATCGTTTCGAGACATGGGGTACCGATCTCAATTATCTCCGACCGTGACGCTCGTTTCACGTCACATTTCTGGCAATCATTGCAGAAATCCTTGGGTACACGTTTGGATATGAGTACTGCATATCATCCACAGACGGATGGTCAGAGTGAGCGTACTATACAGACGTTGGAGGATATGCTACGTGCTTGTGTGATTGACTTCGGGAATAACTGGGAAATTCACCTGCCATTGGTGGAGTTTTCTTATAACAACAATTATCACACTAGTATACAAGCAGCACCTTTCGAGGCGTTGTATGGAGAAAATGTCGATCACCGGTTTGCTGGGCAGAAATGGTGATAGTCAGATAACAGGTCCCGAGTTAATTCATGAGACAACTGAGAAAATTATACAGATACGGAACCGTATGGCTGCAGCGCGAGACAGGCAAAAGAGTTATGCTGACAAGAGACGAAAACCTTTAGAGTTTCAGGTTGGTGACAAGGTTTTGTTGAAAGTCTCACCATGGAAAGGCGTAGTTCGGTTTGGTAAACGAGGGAAACTAAATCCGAGGTACGTTGGACCATTTGAGATAGTGGAAAGAGTAGGTCCAGTAGCCTATCGATTAGCCTTACCTGATTCGCTAAGTGGAATTCATAATGTATTTCACGTGTCAAACTTGAAGAAGTGCATAACTGATGAAACGACGGTCGTACCACTAGAAGAAATTCAGGTGGATGAACAATTGCGTTTTATTGAGGAACCATGGGAGGTGATGGACCGTGAGGTGAAAACACTTAAGCAAAGCAAGATACCTATTGTTAAAATCCGTTGGAATTCGCGACGTGGACCAGAATTCACATGGGAACGGGAAGATCAAATGAGCTTAAGTACCCTCAACTATTCGAAGGAACGATGCCAGCAGACGAAGGTATTGATTTAAATTTCGGGACGAAATTTCTTTCAACATGGGGATGATGTGACAACTCATCCAAAACTCACACGATTTGATTTCTGTGTGCCAATGCAGTAGACCAGATGATGGAACACTCTCACCATGTAACGCAATTTTCGGGACGAAATTCTTTTAACATGGGGATAATGTGACATCCGGTAAATTTCCGTTACCAAGCTCCGTTAGTTCCGTTAAGTCTTGTATACACGTGTCGTGAGCACACACTAGTTGTCGTTAACGTTGGTGACCTAATAATAATGAATAATGTTAATTTGTTGTGAATCTAAGTGATTATGTGATTATTGGGTTATGTTTATGTGTTTACACATTTATAAACGGTTAATTAAAGAATTTATCGTAACGCGGAAACGTGTCTATTTATTCGTATGTCTTGTGTTTTATAAAGATAAGATATATAATGAACTTTATAAGTTTATATCTTTATATTATGAAGTTAAAAACACTTTACAAAGAGTTTAAAGCTTAGTTTTTATAAAATACAAATTACAAGGGTTAAAAGGGTAAATATGTAAATAAATATTAATAAAACAAACCCTAGCCTCCAAACCCACCTTCGGCCGCGATCAGTTTCTAACCCCCCCCCCCCCCCCCATCTTCAAAATCAGCCAGAACAAGCAAATTCGTGTGGTTTTGGTTCGATTACAAGATATATAACACTTAGGATCATCGATTTCAAGCAATTACAAGTTTAAAGGTTAGATTTTTCATGTTTTTGATGTTCTTCATTATGGCCGAACCCTAGATTCGAAATTGATCCTTATTAGGTCGAATTGGATGTTGTTTGATGATGTTAACATGTTAGTTAGATTGTATACATGTTAGTTAACGTCGATTATGCAAGAATTCTATGTTTTTAGTGGATTGATCATGAACTTTGGTTATGAAGCAAACCCTAATTCGAATTGTTGTGATTATGCATGATGGATGATTGTTTGATGAATGTTTGATGATTAATAGGTTGTATGAATGTTAGAATACATTGATTATGCAAGAAAGTTGGGATTTTGATGCATTGTTCATAGGTTACTAAGAATAGTAACTTTATTTGGCATGTAGTAGTGATCTAGTGATGGATTGATGTTATGGATGAGTTCATGATGATGATTAGATGCTAGATTGTTGTTATGAATGCTAGAAATCTTTAATTTGATGATGTTGATCATAGCTTGCCAAAAGTAGAAACTTTTGTTTATGAAGATTGTTAGATTGGGGTGTTTAAGTGTTGTTGATCATGTCTAGATGTTTGTATGAGCTTGAATTGGTATATTATTGATGAATTCATGTATGCTTTGGATGTTTGATAGATTTTGGGATATTCTTTCCCAAAAGGGAAACTTTATTTGTGTAAACGTTGAAGTATGATGTTATGACCATGTTTGGGATGTTAGGAGCCTGCTAGTATGTTCAAGGATAAATTCTAGTGTGATAGAACGTGTTAAATTAGTTGTATGGCATGCTTGGATAATCATGTGTGATATTGAACTTTGGTGATCATGTATGGTTTGGATGTTGTGTAGTAGTAGGACATCATGCTTGGGTCTGGTAATTGATTGTTGTGATGTTGTGAATGCAATGCATATGCTTAAAGAATATGGTTATGATCATTATACACGCGTGCGGATCTGAGGCCCCTACTTAGTAGGATTGGCAGGGTTTAGGATGTGAAGTCGTGAGTGGCTTCACATGGCATGTGATGAATGGTTGAACCTTGTGTGACATGTTAGTTGTATTATACTATGATATGTTAATGTTCTAGATTCGCATGACTTGTATAGTACTTGATTGTATGATGATCTAAGTGATACACCTGGTTGATATAGCATATGTATGATACTATTTGAATGTTAATCATGTATGTTGTATGTGCTCATTGGCTTTATTTGAATTATAACTCATAATGTCACCAACGGGTCAAACGGGTCAACTAGGTCAAACGTGTCTATTTGTCTGGAAGCTTGAGTCTTTGATTTTGGTATGATTAGGGTTTCACATGTCTTTTATTTACACGTACTTATGTACTCACATGATCTAGGTAACCTGTGAAGGTTGGCTATCCTCTCGTTTCTCAAAATAAACCCTAAGTACCTTTGCATACATCAGGTGAGTTCATGCCCCACACTTTATTTAATCTCTTTTGGGGGAGATAGCATACTGGTATTTATACGAACCTTTTATTATTTAAGTTGTGTATAATATTAATATAGTGCTGTTTACCATGAAAAAGTCCTCACACTTTTGAATTGTTAATATTTAATAGCGGGGAAACTTGGGTAGTACTACTGGGTCTGACGAGCCCCACCTGTGTGACTCGAGGTCAACCGGGTGCAATTTGTCCTATTGAACATTGTCACGACATGGTAAGTCGTGACAGGAGGCAACAACTATCACAGTCAGCTTCAATTGCAAAATCACTATGTATTAATATTTACTGATAATAGACTAGCTATCTATTACCATACACTGCTTATATTTATCGCAACTGTTTACATGTTTATTGAACTCAACTCTTGAACTCACCAACCTATGTGTTGACATTTTAGTATGCTTTTCTCAGGTCCTTAACTTGCTTGCCATAGGAGCACTGCACGGTTCATTGCATTTAAGACACTATGCTTCAAGACAAGTGACATTTTAACAATTATAGTTTACTCTTGGTTTGGCACTTGTTTTGCCATAAGTTATACTTTATGACTTGGGTTGTTTTCAAAAACGCTTCCGCATTGTTTAAAGTTGTATTTTGGTTAATTATGTTTAATTTATGGCATTTAGAGTCGTTCTGAGTAACTATTGACTGTGATCCTGGTTTGTTCACACGCCTCGCGGTAAAACTCCGCAAGTGGATTTTGAGGGTGTGACATAAGGGATTTTTTCTACCCAGACAAAGTATGTAGGAGATATCTCAGTCGGTTTGACATGGAGAATGCTTTCGCAGCTTGGCCTACCACTTGCTACAACCATGATGTAGCCACCGACGAGAATGGTGATCTAGTAGATGCCACCATGTACCAAGGAGATTGGATCTTTATGTACCTCACTGCCTCAAGACCTGGTATCATGTATGCACATTCTTTGTTCAAGATATCAGGCAAAGCCAAAAGTTAACAATCCGATAGGGGTCAAAAGGATCTTCCGTTATATGAAGGTACTCCAACACTAGGTTGTGGTATCCCATGACAATTACTTCGAGCTACGGTGTATAGTGACTCAGATTATGGCGGCTACAAGATACTACCAGTCTACATCACAGCAGGATGTCAATTCTTGTGAGAAATTAGTGACCTGGCAGTCTAAGAAGTAGACCTCGGTTGCTTTGTCAACCTGCAAAGCCCAATACGTTGCTGCTGGCAAGTTGCTTTTCACAAATCATATGGATTCAACAGCAATGCAGGATTATGGTTTGAATTTCTCTTCTACTCCTATTTTGTTGATAACTCTGCTGCAAATACAGTAACTAGAAATCAGGTCCACATCCTAAGACCAAACACATCGAATAAAATATCACTTTATACGTGATTGTTTTGAAAAGAACCTAATCAATGTGGTAAAATAAACACTGACTTTCAACGGTTGACCTCTATACAAAGGCTTTTGATAAACCACGTTTTCTATATTTGTTAGAGGTCAACGGCGTTAAAAAAAAAGTGATGTTATTCCAGAAGATGACCATGTGTAGTCCGATGCGTATAGTCCAATTTCTTTTTTATTTTCTTTATTTATCTAAGTTATTTTAAGTAGTTAATTAAATTGATGTTATTTCTTTGCCTAGTAAAATCCTAAAATTGGAAATCGTTTACAGTTCTAGATTTTTGGAGGAGAATAGTTTAGGAAGTAACATTACAAGAAAGGCGAGGAGGAGGAGAGTAACCTTTAGATCATATTTAAAAGTTTAAATTGAATAAGATGCGAAGTTCAAAGTATAATTCTCTGTAGTGTGAGCAATATAAAAGGAAAAAGATAGTAAAACTAGCTACTACCAAGGTAACACAAAGAAAGTAGACCTAGAGGTTGCTAGACCACTGATGATATGTCGGAAGATTCAACACAATAGATGATTAGACCTTGTTGGTGAACTCAAGATTAAACTAAGTTGTTTGAAAAGCTGTGGGTTATCATCTTAACCCTGGTTAACACAATCAACAAAATTCCAATAAGAGGTGACGAGCAGAATAAAAGCCACGAATGTGTGTGTATGACCAATATATGAGCAAAAGCACGTGATGAAAAAATTGCAAAAGCAATCAAACTAACAACATATGTTGTTGGTGAGATCTGTGCAAAAAGAATAAAATTGCTCAAACAAGAAGATAGGTTATGTGCCTCTCTGCTGTGCGGTGGCACTGACCTAAGGATAAGCATAACCTATATATTCTAGAATTCATTGTTGTTTGCCGCATCTCTGCTGTGCGGTGGCACTGACCTGAGGCTTGGCCTCTCTTTGAAAGCTCTAAGAATAGTTTCTTCTTGAATACTACCCTGAGACCACTCAAAATCTCCCGAGGAATGTTGCTTACCAGATAAGTTTGGAACCACAAATGCTTGTTGAAATAATCAAACCTTAAACTGTCACTAATCTGTGTCAAAAGTCTATGTATGGATTAAGAGGACAAGCATACTGACAATCATCGTGGCTATAATTCTTGAAAGTCTAAATCGTGGGGATCTAATAGTACTAGTATGATTTCCTAAACTTGCTAATGACTCTAGATGAAAAACAAGAACAGAGCATCAAAAAGTTTTGACAACATGTCCCGAATGATTTGACTTACCTGTATGATTTTAAATTGAATAGGTCCGTTTATGGTCAAAATGAATTGAAGCTGCCTTTTCAGAAAATGAGTCTATTAGATTTCCATCTTAGGATTTACACCTCACTCTAAACCACAAAAACAAGTTTAGTTTTGTATTTCAGTTTTAGTTCTTCTATTTTGTTTAAATTTCGTCAATTTAGTTTGTTAAACATCAGACTATGCCATGGAATTCAATAGGGAATTTAATCACCTAAAAGTGTCATGTCTGAGGTGATCACATATTTTTTCAAATGTAAAAGCAGTCACGTCTGAGGTGACAAATTGTTTAAAAGGATCATGACTGGGGTGATCAAAAGTTTTCTAAATGATCATCTCTGAGATGATTGAGTGCGTAAAACGTCTAATCAAAGTTTAAAAGGGATAAAGTGTGGAATGGTCATAAAGTCAAAATCATGAGTATGATCCAATCGCACGACTGTACCATGGGTATGGACCAACCGTACGAATGGATCATACTTATGCACTAGACAGCCGAGTGGCATATAAGTATGAAACATTCACCCGAATAGCTTACCAGATTGGTCCATTCGCCCGAATGGAGCAATGCGGATGAGTCAGTTGCCCGACTGAAACCCAGTCGGTCGACTGAATATGATCGATTGAACCAATCGCCCGACTGAGATCCAATTGCCCGAATGAACAAAGTGAATGGGTCTAGTCGGCCGATAGAAACCAGATTCAGTATAAATAGGGCCATAGTCGATCGCATAAACTCATCACCCCCTAATCGCCCTAAAATCGCATAATGTACCATTACTCCGCCCAAAATTTCACTAATTGATTTCCACACCTAATATCAATATTCTGACGATCTCTACTTTTTATACAAGTACTATGCGGTGTTATCTAACCTAAGTTCGTTTGAATTGAGCCCTAACTTGTGATTTTCAGCCCTTACAAGAACCGAATCTGTAAATGGACAAACAACCTAACTAAACTAAGTAAAATATGGAAATAAAGGTTATTAGTATAGGGATTACGAGTCTAATGAACCAATACACGAAATCTAGTTTCAAGATTTGGTTCAAATTCGAATTTCAGTTGAACGAGCAGTGGGTCATGCTACTGGAATTCCGGATGAGCTCCAATCACGCGATTGAGCTGGTCGAATGACTCAATCGGCTGAATGGATAATACGAATGAGCTCAGTCGAGCGACTGAACCAATCGCATGCTTAGTTAACCGATTGAACTTAGTCGCTTGCTCAGTCACCCGATTGAACCCAGTCGCATGCCATGTCAACCGACTGAATTCAGTCGTATGGTTCAATTGCATGATTGAACCAGACTGATTTCAAACAGGTTAACTTGAAATGATTTCTGTTATGTGGTGATCTAACGTCTATATGTCTTGTATTACACATCTATGGCTGACAGGTGGCCATCAACCCCAAGCAGAACATATGTGCTCATTTAGATGCCACTACTCGGAATGGTGCCGAGTTTGCGAGGATCTTTGCTTTCCTTAAGAGATCTAGGATATCCAAGGCTATATCCACACCGTGCACTCCCTATAGGTCTATTTAGTAGGCCTTCTGGGAAGGGGCATCGGTTGACCGTTCACATCGGCCACACAGCATCCGCAGTAGTATTTTTGGTCAGGCTATCAAGGTCACTGCTGAGGATATACGTGTGTACTTGCTTTGGGTGATGATGCTGATCACCCTACCAGACTTCACCCTCTGACAGTGAGAGGGTGCTTCCAAAGGATGAAGTACACTGGGGATATTAATGCAGGTGTGCTTAACAAGAGCAACCTGTGTCCCCAATACAAGTACTTAGCACACGTCATCCTTATGTGCTTGGGTTCGTGAATGGTTGGGTTTGATGATCTTTCAGACCAGATTCAAAATGCCTACGTGGCACTAGTTCTGAACCACCCTTTCAGCTTCTCGAGCATTATATTCTCTTATCTGATAGAGAATCTAGAGGCTAAGGGTAAAGAGGGTTTTTGCATATACCCTAGGTTCTCTAAATGATCATTGATGAGAAGCTATCCTCTCTGCCAAGGAGAGCCACGATGTTGTGGCGTTGGAGATTATGGATGATACGACCTTGGGCCGCATGAAGATCTACAAGGGGAAGCAAGTCAAGCCCCCTGTCAAGAGACTCTTCGGGCATCTGGCCAAGGTTAATTACGTGGCGCCAGGAAGGCGAAAGTGGCGCTATGAGGAGAGTGACTCAGATGTTGAGCAAATTGCTCTTCCATCAGACGACTCTGATGATGACGGTGACACTAGCGGAGACTCTGGGCCCGCTCCTACTAGGGGCCCCACTACTCATGTTCTTCTCCACCACCTACTAATGCCACTACTGCCAGCTTTCACCAGGACTTTTGTCCTCCAGAGGAGGAGGCAGAGAGTGATGAAGAGCCTCTCACGAGGACTATGGGCAGTCAGGTGGTTGCCAAAGAGAGAGGTTTGAGGGCGGTTGGTGGACGCCCAGGGGAGTTCGGGGATGCTGCTACTGATTCAGATCACACATATGCCCCGGACCCGCCCAGCAGCCAAGGGGGAGCCTCTGTGCCTAGAGGCTCAAGGAAGAAGAGGATGGCACAACCCCACGGAAAGAAGGGGAAGCGACTAAAGTTTACATTGAGCTCTTCTACCACCACAGCCACTACCTCAGCCACACCCTCCACCACTACCACCACCACTGCTACCACATCACCTATCACCACTACCACCATTCCACCCACCACCACTACCACCTCATACACCACTACCACACCCACTCCACCAATTACCCACATCCCATTTACCACCACTACAGCTCATCATAGGCACCCACATCTATACCACCCCCATCTTCTCTACATGCACTACCACCACCACACACTCACGGGCAGGGACCTCATCACAGGTCCTACCTGTTTTTGGATCCTTTTACCCATCTGTCGGGTTGGAGGAGCAGCTGGCTAACCTTAACCGGTAAGTGCTGAAGCTGTTGGCGACAGATGAACAGAGAGCCTCTCAGCTTAATCAGCTGATAGAGCTCAATGTCTCCCAAGCCCTGAGGATCGAGGCTCAAAGCCAATAGATTGAGGAGGTGCATGAGACACATGCCTCATCCATTCAGAGGATCGAGGCTCAAAGCCAAGAGATCATAGAGCTGAGAGAGATACATACATCCTCAGTACAGAGGATATAGAATTTAGAGGCCCAGAACAAGAAGCATATGCTGAGACTGAAGGGATCCAAAGATGAGCCTCTAAGATTCGAGAAGGGGATGGAGATGATGGAGATGATGATGACAGTGATAATGATGATGATGATGATGATGATGATGATGATGATCATGGTGTTGATACTGAGGGAGGAGACGATGATGATGTCGGTGATGATGATGATGAAGAAGGAGATGTAGCTGCATCTACATCAGGTCAAGGTCAAGAGAGGCGACAAAGAGAAATCAAGACCAAGGAGCCCCATATCTTTTGCCGATCCTACTAATGCACCAACCATTCAAGGGAAAAGTAATGTTTAGATATTTATGTACTTGAAAAACAATTTGTAATTGAATTTTTAGATTAATGTTATGTAATTAATGTTTATATTTATTATTGATGTTTACTGCTTTGATTGTGGACTAATGGTTGATGTGTTACATTTTTTAAATCAAGCAAATCCAAATTTTCAAGGAGATGAATATGATGTTACTCCCCTCCAACAGATCAAGACTCAACTGACAATGATTTGATTTGCAGGGGATAGTTAGGAGATCGGTGAATACACTCCTGAAGAAGGAGAGATAATTCATGATCTCACTGATGAGCAACTTGCCGAAATGTTCCGACTAAATCCGACGAGATTGTGAAGGATGCTCCTATAGTCCAAGGGGAAAGTGACAATGACCTTCATGATGTCGATGAGATCGAGATTGAAGATGTCACGTCTCAAAATTATCTAGAGTACACTGACAATGAGGGTAATGTCGTTCCCAATCTAGGCGACACTCTTGTTAGTGATACTTTTACAACTCTAGATAAAATGGAACAAGAGTCGGAAAAGAATGAAGAGCAGGCCCAAGCCTCGGACGCCGAAGTCAACATCAAAAAGGCTGAATGGGCTGCATGCTTTGAAGAAATTAGAGCCCAACACGGTGTTCCAACGTCAACTGTCTACACCAAGCTTTACAAAGTGAAGAACATCATAAGGTGTCGGGCAAAATCATAGCGTCAGCATATTTTGAAGATCTCAATGTTTATGTAGTTAAACGTGAGAAGGGGATTGAGTACTTCAGATTCCCACATGATCTGAAGACTCTTCCTAGTTTTGAGCTTAACCAGTTAGCAAAGTTGAAATTACTATACGCTGACCCTCGTAAGATGTCAGGCTAGTTTGAAGTAGCTCTAAAGAGAGAGTACCACACCAGATGGGTCAACTTCAAACCTCAACAACCAACGAGGTATATCAAATGATCTGAGGTTGATGCCATAACTGGAAAACCGATAATAATGCTGAAGTGGAGTCCTCCGCGCACAATGTCTAAGATCCCTCTATGGGAAACGCCACAGGACTTCACTCCACACTTCAAATGGTGGTACTACGATTGGAGAACAGGAGAGGCAGTCATAGTGTTGAACAAGAATGGTCGTATGGAAACTATCAGGGTGTTTGATCCCATGTGGCTTACTAACTTGTCGTCTAATGATGTTTACACCTTATATAAGTGGCAACTGTTCTATGACTCGAACGATATTGTACAGTTGCCAATGAGTGATGTTCCTTTACTTCATATCCCAAGTTAGGAATAAGATCACAGCTACCCCGCCACAAAGTGATTCAAATCTCTTTTTCATAGGCGCTAACTCTTACTTAAACTTCTCATTTGAACCTTTTTAGGTGCTCTCTCTCCTCTGTCATGTGCTCTCTCTCTTCTGTCATGTGCTCTGTCTCTTCTGTCATGTTCTTAAAGAACTGAAACTAAAGTTAAAGGATCGATCTTTTGAGTGTTCAAAAAAGAAAGATTAAGGCTTTGAGCTCTACAATTTCAGAATGTAATACGACTCTACTATGCTTTTGAAATACATGCAGGAGTCACAAGAGAGGAGAACTACAAGAAGTATGAGGAGTTATGAAGGATGTAAGACATTAGATGAAACTAGGTCCAAGGGGGAGTTTGTAGATACATGTGTCCCTAGTTTCTGAACTTAATGTAAAATGTCTTTATTGTCTTACACATATGTAATTGAACGGGTACTTAATGAAATCAATGTGTGGTTATGCTTATAATGTTGAATATTTCATTGCATGGTATGTAATAATGCTTATTGAACTAACTATATAGTTGTGGTTGTTTGAATAGATCTAAGTCAAATAATGATTGTGAAACATATTCAAACTTAATCATATGAAGTTCTCATGCGATTGGCTCATGCTAATGGACCATACGCATGAACAACTTCATGCCAATGGACCAGTCGCACGACTAAACCAGGAGACTGGATCAGTCGCACGATTGTAACATGAGATTGACTCAGTCGCATGACTGAACACTCAGTCGTGCGAATGGATCAACCGCATGACTCAATCGCACAACTGAACCATGCAAATGGTCCAGTCGCACGATTGATAAACCCTAACCTATAAATACCACTTAATTCGTGGAATAACGAGACACTTTGAATGATTCGATACCTACACGTACCCTAGCCGTCCAGAGACCTCTAGCAACCTGTTCCAACTTCATAGATCGCGGTAGATCGATTGCTAATCATTCTTAACGTTTAGATTCAATCTTTAATTGATTCTACATGCATTCTCACTGATTGGATCACCAATCAAATAGGATGCCACACTATTTGATTCGGTACACGCGTAAATCTGTTAGATATCATCCGGTACACGATCCTAACAACTATGAACTTGGAACAGGCTTTCTGGACGCTCTGGATGGCTAGGTTATGAGTATGTGTCAAAAGTATTCAAGTTTTTTGAATGTTCTGTTTTCCCACGAATTAAGTGGTATTTATAAGTTAGGGTTTTCCAATCGCATGACTAAACCATTAGCATGGTTCAGTCATGCGACTGAATCATGCGATTGATCCATATGCACGACTAAAGATTGAGTCGTGTGACTGAGTCAATCTTATGTCTCAATCATGCGACTGATCCGGTCTCCTGGTTCAGTTGTGTGCGACTGGTCCATTAGCATGAGGTATTCATGTGTATGGTCCATTAGCATGGTCCACTTCAGACCTACAGATGTACCTCTTCGGTTGTTGAGGTTTGAAGTTTACCCATCTGGTGTGGTATTCATTCTTTAGAGCAGCCTCAAACCAACCTGACATCTTTCTAGGATCAACATACAACAGATTTAAGCATGCTAGTCGGTTGAGCTCAAAACCTGGGAGAGTCTTCAAATCATGTGGATATCTAAAGTACTCAATCCCCTTCTCTCTTATAGCATATACGTTTAAGTCCTTCAAATAGGCCCACACAATGATTTTGCCAGACACCTTTTGATGTTGTTAACCTTGTAGAGTTTGGTGTAGGTATTTTGCTTTGGAGTTGTGCACTGGGCTCTAATTAGCAAAACAAGCTGCCCATTCAGCCTTTTTTATATCAAAATCTATATCTGAGGCTTGGGCATGGCTTTCATCCTTATCTGTTTCTTTCTCCATCTTATCTAGTTTTCAAATGCAGCACTGCCAAGAGTGTCATCCAAGTCAGGGATCACATTTCCCTCTCGCTTAGTGTCCTCTGGATAGTAATCAGACGTGACATCCTCCATCTCTATTTCATCAACATGGTTCAGCTTATCATCACTCATAACATCGACCTTTGGAGCATCTTTGACAAGCTCGTCAGGATTCAGTCTAAACATCTCTGCAAGCTGCTAATCGGTCAGGTCGTGTATGATTTCTCCTTCTTCGGGAGTGTAGCTCACTAACCATCTCACAATCCCTTGCAACTCAAGAATCATTGTGAATGGAGACTTGATTTGCTGAAGGGGAGCAATATCATATTTATCTTGCTGGGAAGTGTTATCTGCTTGATTTAAATAATTAACACATTAATCACTAGTAGTTAATCAAGACATTTAAGCATAGATAAACATAGATAGTCATAAATTACATTGATGTAACATTTGAATCAAGTACAAAAGTTTTCTAAATACAAAACATCTAATCTTTACTTTTATCTTGATCGGTCAATTCTTCAACTAGAGGAGCTAAAGACGATGGTCCTTGATCTTGAGCTCTCTTAGTACGCCTTTCTTGACCCTGAGCAAAGGCTGATGTAGTAGCATCACCTTCTTCATCTCATATCATTTCCTCTCTTCTTTCCACTCAGTCCTTCATCATCACCCTCATCTTCTTCACTAGAATCATTGTCATCGTCGTCGTCATCATCATCATCATCATCACCTTCCCTGATCTTTAAAGACTTATCTTTGGATCATTTTAGCCTGAGCATGATCTTCTTGTTCTTTATCTCTAGCTCCTCTATCCTTTGAATAGAATGTGCATTCTGCTCCTGCAGCTGTGTAATCTGCTGAGCTTGAGCAGCATTGAGCTCCATAAGCTGGTTTAGCTGTGTAGCTTTGCTCATCGACAACGAGCAGCTTTAGCACCATCTGGTTGAGGTTGGCTAGCTGTTCCTCTACCTAATAGAGGGTAGAGTGGGTCCATGGCTCTTTGGGACTTGTGTAGAAGTCCCGACTCGTTGGGTGGTGGTAGCGGTGGTGGATGTGGTGAATATGGGTGGTGGAATAGGAGTGGATGGTGAAGGGGTGGCTGCGGTAGTGGTGGTAGGAGGTGTAATAGTGGTGGTAGGGGTGTGATAGTGGTGGTAGGGGTTGTAGTAGTGGTTGTAGAGGGTGTGGTAGTGGTGGTGGTTGTTGTGGTAGAGGTGGTGGATATGGTGGGAATTAGTGTAATCCTCCTCCTATTGCTCTTCATGCCATAGGGATGAGCCATCCTCTTCTTCCTTGAGCCCTTAGAAGAGGATGCTCCCCCTAGACTAATGGGATGGTTAGGGATGTATGATGGATCAGTAGTAGCAGTAGCAACATTCCTGGACTCACCCTGGCGTCCACTAACCGCCGCAATCTCTCTCTCAGTGACAACAACCTTGCCGCCCACTGTCCTTACCAGCGGCTCCTCATCTGACTCTTCCTCTCTGGCATGATGTCTTGACGGAACGCAGCTCTCTCAGTTCCACCCTGAGTGGATGATGGAGATGATATATCAGTGGGAGTGGCCCTAGATGGAGTGGGGCCAGTATCTCCACCATCTTCACTGTCATCGTCATCGTCATCATTAGTGGGTAAAACAATAGGCTCAATATCGGAATCACTGTCATCGTGATGCCATTTCTTACGAGCGGGCGCCACGTAGTCCTCCTGGGCTATATGCCCAAACAATCTCCTCACTAGGGGCTTCACCTGCTTGCCCCGGTACACCTTCATCCTTCAAAGGGTGGTGTCATCCATAACCTCAAGTGTAATAGCATAATCTCTCTCCTTTGGCAGCAAAGGAAGCTTCTGGTCAATAATCATCTACAGGAAATGAGGGTACATGCAGAAGCCTTCCATGCCTTTCGCCTCTATATTCTCTACCATGTATGTGAATATCATTCGAGAGAAACTGAATGGATGATTTAGTACCAGAGCCATGTAGGCGTTCTGGATCTGATCAGACATCCATCAAAGCCTCCCTTCCTTGAGGCTATGCACTTGAGCAGCATATGGGCCAAGTACTTAAAGTGGGGGCACAGGTTGCTCTTGTTGAGCACACCTGCATTAATGTCCCTAGCGTACTTGATCCGTAGGAAACATCCTTAAACCGTCAGTGGATGCAGCCTGGTTAGGCAGTCACCATCATCATCCAACTCTAAAACCCTCCTCAGATCATCCTCGCTGATCTCAATCTCCCGACCAAAAATAGAAATCCGAATACGATGAGGCTTAGCGGACCTATCTACTACAACGCTTTCCCAGAAAGCCTGCTGAATTGATCTGTATGGTGTGCACGGAGTAGAGATAACTTGAAGATCCTCGATCTCCATAAAAACGTAATAATCCCCATGAACTCAAAAGCATTCTGGGATGTGATGTTAAGATGAGCACAGAGATTGTGCTTCGTGCTCATAGACCATCTACTAGTCATGTTTCTGTAACACAAGATACATATACATTAGAATTTGTGTAAATTGATGGCATTTGAATTTTAATGAACTTGAACTAGTTTGTTCAATAATGCGAATGGATAATGCGATTGAGTCTTAGTCTTGCGATTGAGCTCAGTCGTATGATTGAGCCTACGATTGGGTTTAGTCATATACTATCCCATGCGGTTGACCCAGTCATGTGACTGAACTCATACGCATGGTTCATTTGTGTGAATGAATCAAACGCCCAACTCGATCGTGCGGTTGAAGTTCATTAGCATGTCCATTCGCATGAGTCTCTATTCGACATTTTTAAATCAGTTCTTGATCTATACTTGATGTTAAACGTTGTGGTTAGGCTCATTAGACTCGTAAACACTCAAAATAACACCAACTATTCTTTAAATTAACGATTTAGTCCATTTTAGTGGTTTATTTTGAAATCTTTGTCTTGGTTCTTGTTTTGACCAATTTAAGTCACTAGGGCTTCATTAAATGGAACATTTTATGCGATTTCAGTGACTAATTATCTGTAGATGAAGAGAGTACACGTTAGTATCACAATCACAAAGCGAAATCAATGAAATTGAATTTTGGCAGCGTAACTCTGCTTTCAGCGACCGACTTCACCCTATTTATACTGATCTTATCTTTAGTCGTGCGAGTGGACCTGTTCGCACGCTTCATTCGTGCGATTGGGGATCAGTCGTGCGACTGGCTTAGTCGGTCACATCCATTCGTGCGATTGATTCATTCTGGTGATCCAATCACATTGATTGATCCATGCTTATGGTCCAATCATACGTTTGGTCCATACGTATGGTTCAATCATGCGATTGGCTCATACTCATGATCCAATCGTGCAACTGGTCCATACTTATGGTCCAGTCATGCAAATGGCTAAGACTTATGAGTTTGACCTCATGCACTTTCAAACACTTGACTAGTTAACTATCGATAAGACGTTATGACCGTTGATCATCTCAGACATTTTTTTTAACTTAAAACCCGATTGGTCACCTCAGACGTGACCCCTTTTAGTGATTGATTCATAGATTGAATCCACATGGATAGTCCGACTTTTACCTACCAAACGACTAAGAATAAATAAATAAAAACATCTAGAAATTTAAAAAAACCAAGACATATTTTGTATTTTTGATTGGAGATGGATTTAAACCTATTAGAGTACTTCTAACCGATTTTACTTCCTGGACAACACAACTTAAATTCTATTTTATCATCTCTGGTATGATTCATTATGAAATCATACAATTATATCAGAATTATTTGGGACATTTTAATAAACTATTTTGATGCTAGATTCTTGTTTTGACCGAGAGTCAATAGCAATTTTAGGAAATCATACTAGAGCTGCAAGATACACACAATGATTTTGACTTTCAAGAACTGCAGCTCACGATGATTGTCAGCATACTTGTCCTCTTAAATCCATACACAGATTTTTGACACACATTGGTGATGATTTAAGGTTTAATTATTTCAACAAGCATTTGTGGATCTCACGCTTATATGGTAATCAACGTTCCTAAAAAGATTTTTGAGCGGTCTATGGGTATATTTCAAGAAGAAACTATTCTAAGAGCTTTCAAAGAGATGCCACGCGTCATGTCAATGCCATCGCACAACAGAGAGGCGCAAACAAGAATGAATTCTAGAATATTTAGGTTATGCTTATCCTCAGGTAAGTGCCACCGCATAGTAGAGAGGCACACAACCTATCTTCTTGTTAGAGTATTTTTTTTCTTTTTGCATATAACGCACCAACAACATAGGTGATTAGCTTGATTGCACTTTGGATTTTTCCATGTGCTTTGCTCATGTTATATGGTTGTCCGCACACATTTGTTGCGTTTATTTTGCACTTCTCCCCTTATTGGAACTGCATTAATTGTGTTAACCAGAGATAAAATGGAAACCCACAATAAGTTGAACAACTTAGTTTGAGTTTTAAACTACCAATGAGGTCTACTTATCAATTGTGTTGAATCTACCGACATATCATATAATGAACTAGCAGCCTCTAGGTCTACTTTCTTTATGTTACCTTTGTAGCATACTAGTTTTACTATCATTTTTCCTTTTATTTTGCATAGACTTTTTCAGACTTAAACTTTGAATTTTGTATCTTAATCAGTTAAACTCTTTTGAAGTCCAAAATAATTTGTTCCCTGTGTACTATCATTTTCCATAAACGTTGAATCAGTACGCATATTTGATTACATTCCTTTTAGCTAAACTGTCCTTCTCCCTTAATTTTTTAAGTAATTAAATAAAGCAGCAAAATTAATACTAATCTAACCTATTCTCCCCCTAAAATTCTAAAACCGAAATATTTTTGTGTTTTGGATTTTAATAAATAGGAAAATAAAATAAAATAAAATAAAATGAAGATTAAAAATAAAGAATGCCAGACTAGGCATTTTCTTCCTCTGAAATCATATCACTTTTCTTTTCCACGCCATTAACCTATAATAGAAATAAAAACCTCGGTTAATTAAGTGCCTTATTGTAGAGGTCAGCGCGTTGAAAATCCGTATTTATTTTAACCACATCGCTTAATTGCTTTTCAAAACAGTCACGTATAAAGTGATACCTAATACCGATGTGTTTAGTTTTAGGATGTTGGACTAGATTTTTTGTTATGGCTATAGCAGCAGAGTTATCTACATAGATAGGAGTATTAGAATATTGCAAATCGTAGTCACGCATTTGCTGTTGAATCCAGATGATTTGTGAACATCAACTTCCAGTAGCAACGTATTCAACTTCACATATTGACAGAGCAACGGAGGTCTGCTTCTTACACTACCAGGTGACTAACCGTCTTAAAGATAGCATTTTTCCATGACTGAGGCATAATCAGTTGAGTACAGCTGATTTCGTGTCTGTACTCCCGATTGTACATCCCGTATGACGTTGTCTAGAGGATGATATACATTTAGTCTAGATCCGGGAGTGGTGGGAACAACTAATTCCTGATCTAGATTTGGAATTCTCGGTTCAGTATCTATAGCTGTTGGAGTGTGAGGTTCTGAAGAGTGAGAGGCATCAACATCTCATGCTTGTGTACTTTTAGTAGAAAGAACATGTTCCTCCTGATCCACCTGATCATTCTCCACTTCTTCAATGTCATAGGAGTAGTCGCTTACCTCAAGTGCTCCCCCTAAAGGACTAGAAGATTCACCTTGTGAAACTGATGTTGTTAAGTCTAGTGACGGTGTGTTTAAGACATCGTATATCATTTTGGTCGATAACTCATCATCAAGAATGGAGAGAGAGATGTTGAAGGACTTAAAGAATCCATCATAGTTGAAGAAGAATACGGGTCCCTTTCCAGCAAAGGGTGGTGTATCTCTGAACGTCAATGTTGCACCATACTTCTACTTGACCTGTTAAGTTGTTATAAACTCTCTTGTTCGGTATATTGTATCCTAGAAATATCCCTTCATTAGCCTTCTCACTAAACTTCCGACTGAGTTTTCTTCAGCAGCGTACATGGTGCGCCGAATGGTTCGAGGTACTCCAGATTAGGTTTACATCGCTGGAGTAACTCATAACACGTTTTACGATGACGTTTGACTACCAAGACTCGATTGAGGGTGTAACGTGCATTAGCAACTGCCTCGTTCCAAAATTGGATGGGCAGTTTCGAGTCGGCTAGCATCGTTCTTGTTGTCTTTATCAGGCTCCTGTTCTTCCATTCAACAACTCCGTTCATTTGTGGAGTGTAGGAAGATGTGAACTGGTGTATAATTCCTTTCTCTTTGCAGAATGTCTCCATCCACTGGTTCTTGAACTCCGTGTCGTTTTCTGAGCGAATCTGTCGCACTTTCAGCTTCTAGAGAGATTTCAATGTAGTCACCCGCTCTTTGAACGATTCAAATGTTTTTGATTTAGATTTCATAAACATTACCCAAGAGAATCTTGAGTAGTCATCAGTGACTACATAATTGTACAAATCACCAATGATGCTCTTGGTGCTGACAGGACCAAACAGATTCATGTGTAGAAGTTTGAGAGGCAGGTCAATGGAATTTACTTTCTTTGACTTGTGAGACTTCTTGGTCTGTTTACCTTTCTTACACGCTACACAAAAATCCAGAAGTTGAAAATTCTTGACATTTACTCCATTCACTAAATCATTCTGGATCAAATGATTCATCTTTCGTGGATTTATGTGTCCCATTCTCCTATGCCAAGAGATCAAGTCCCTCTCTGTTGCCTTTGACAGGAATCGGTTGTGGAGGCTTTTGATAGATCCAAGACATATAAGTCATTATATCTTGAAGCTGACATTAAGATTTGGTCCTCTGGGATAGTGTAATCCTTCTTCAATACATAGCACTTCTTATTGTTAAAAACAACTTTGAATCCTTTGTCACATATATGAGATACTGAAAGCAAGTTATTATGTAGTTGTTGAACGTAGTTGACCTTATCAAACTTTACTTTCTGGTTTCCCACTTCGCCTTGAGCGATGATGTATCCTCCTTTATTTCTGGCAAATGATACATGTCCCCCATTAATTTGTTTGACATTTACAAGGAAAGACAAGTTCCTGGTCATGTGCCTAGATGCCCTACTATCAACAATCCAGGTATTTGTGATAGCACTGTAACGGACACCCTGCACATTCGGAGGAAATGATCAGTTTAGGTTTGGGACCCAAGCCTTAACTGACTTGGGTGACCTAGAGGAATCACACATCATAAACTCAACCCACTGTCCATTTGAGGGTGAGGGCATATCATTCTTCTTATTATTCTCATTATCAGACAATGTACTTGACTTTTCTTTCTATAAACCAGTTTTGTGTAAGGCCTGTTTGTGATAAATAGACGACTAGCTTACAGTTTGAACTTTAGGTTCATTAATTCTTTTTGGTGGAGTAATAGAACTCCTTTTCGAAGAACTTGGTTTAGTATCATAAAGTTTAATTTTCTTTATGGGAGTTTGATAATAAGGACAATTAGAAGAAATATGTCCTCTTTTTCCACAACTGTAGCATGATCTCCCTTCTACATGTTGGGGAAACTGTTTATGTGTGGTTGAGTGTGATACAGGTGCAGCACGAGTCTGGTTAGGTTTAGTCACTTCTCGTTTAGATGTTTCTGCTTCTTTAATAAAATTAATATTTTGAAAAATTTAACATCTTTAACCTTTAGTTTATTTGGACTTTGACGTGTAACACAGGTTTGGTTAACTAGTTTAGTCATTTTGGGTTTAGAAGAAGACATGTGTGAACCTGACTTTACATTAACCTTCTCATATTTTTCATCAAAATTAACAATCGGCATCTTTCCTTTTGATTCCATAGTAGGCTTCTTCTGTTTAGTGATAGAGTTCACTGGTTTACCCGTGGAATTAGGATCACTAATAAAAGGAGTGGACACCACATGTTCCTTTACTGCGTTGTTATTTACATGTCTACATTTTGTATTTAACAAGATCTCATGTGGTTGTGGAACTACTTTGTAACCCAACCCTTCCCCATTATTTCGTTCTTTCACTAAGTGTTGAACTATGTGAGAAGAACTGGTCAAACTGTGCAGTTTTTGTTTTAAAGAATTGAATTCGACTTCTAAAACTGCTTTTTCTTTCTTTGTTTCTTCCAAATAATTTAAATGAAATTTTATATCATTAGCTTGATTAAAAGCAAAAACCTCAGTTACCTTAGTTTTTTACCTAAATGTTTTATTTTTTCTTTATAACTGCACTCATTTTGTTTTAAAATACGATTAGCTTCTGTGCACAGTTGTAAATCATTTACTAAGCTATTATTGTGGTCTAATAACCTAGAAAATTTTAAATCTATGCTTTTTCTAAATTTGTTACATTCAATACAAGCATGATTTTCAAAAAGTTGGTCTTTCGTACTTACCTGTGAAGAATCAGTTGAATCAGCCATCAATGCAGAGTTAGACTCCTTGGATGCTGGAGATTCTGAACATGTCGTTTAGAGTTCTTCTTCAATCAGGTGATTTACCATATTCACAGCTTCTTCATTATCTGATGTTACTTGTTCAACTAATTTCACCTTCACTCGTAGAGCCATCGTCCAATCCCTCGACATGGGCAATGTTTGATTCACCCGGAGACACAAAATTGAAGGTCCAATCCTGCCCTTCATCACCTTGAGCAATCAAGGCCTTTGTCTATTTGCTTGACAAGGTAGTTCCAATCCCCTCTTTGTCTTGATGGTTGAAGGTTGAGAACGGATTTCCGTTACCTGTTTTCTTGGGCTTTACACATTCACGTTTGAAATGCCCATTTTCACCACAATTTAAGCAAGTAACTTTGGTTTTGTCAAAAATAAAGGTTGTGTCCTTTGTGGCTACCAGGTTATGTCCTGTCTTTTTCACAAACTTTTTCGCCCTTCTGTCAGCACTAGCCAAAGCCCAAATTATATCCCTTCTCTCTAGTTCATTTTCTTCCACCTACTCCTAATCTTCATTTGTAAGATGGAAATTTCCAATCTTTCCTACAACTAGACCATCATAGGAATGGACAGCAACTGCTAGGAGATCCATGTGCTCATTTGCTATTTCCACAGTGATATTACCAAGAATCTCGGTCTTCAACTTTGTAGTGTTGGCTTCAGCAATGTATATTGGGTAGTGGATGACCCTGATGTTTCTGGTCCTGATGCAGTGGTTTGGGAAGGAGCTGTTGAACAAGACACAAAGGCAGTTTAAAGTGGTGCTCCTAAACTGGTTGGAGTGGAGATGAGTTATAAAGTGACAGATTCTGGTCATAGGAACCTTTCTATGACATGTACTTCCTCCTCAGTTTTCCTCCCTTGAGTTTAGGATGAAGTCATTTATGTTTAATTTTGCAAGTATATTGTTCTGTCTCTAATTAGACACAAACGAGTCCCATTTCTCCGGCAAACCATCCGCAAAGCTTGACACTTTATCTTCCATAGACGTTGTTACCCCATGAGTATGCAACTCAATCATCAGATGGTAGAATCTATTGATAATATCGTCCAAGCTTTCTTTCCCTGTTGAGGAGAAGTTATCAAACTCCTTCTTAAGATCCTTTGCCTTTAATGCCTTTAACATTGCATTCCATCATATCTTTTCTCCAAAGCCTCCGATAACTTTTTCGCCTATTTGTTCTCAGAGAACTGATGAAATATATCTTTTGGTATCGACCGAGTCAACAGGGCATACACCTTCTTTTTAGCATTGTACTTAGCTTTCTGGCTGTTAGTCATACCTCCCAAAGTTAGCTTAACACCATCAGCACCAACTGGCATACTATAACTTGTTTCAATGGATTCCCAAAGATTTGGATCGACTCTATTTAGATAGATCTTGAACCTATGTTTTCATTGTGGGTAATCATCTAATGTTATAAGTTTAGGTGGTTTATTATGATTCCCAATTTCATTTTCCAGAAGCAGAAGGTTCTAGATGCGAGAGTCCCTCCCTACAGTAAACGGAGAGAACTGATCTTCCATCTCTTTAAACTTTGAACTATAAAACTAGACAAGCTCACTCGTGTGAATGGACTATCCGATTGGATAACTCGTGCGAACGAGGAGTGCGAATGAATTCAATCGAGCGATTGGATTCAGTTGTGTGATAGAAATATGCGACTAAAGTGTGCAAATGAATTCAATCGTGCGATTGGATTCAGACGTACGTATGGAGTGTGCGATTAGAGACAAGCGAACGGGGTTGTTCAGTCGTACGAATGAGTGAGCGACTGAGTTCAATCGTGCGAATAGGGTGTGCGATTGAGTTTAGTCGTGTGATTGGGCCGATCGTGCGACTGAAGGCCGATGTTTTTTCAAAATCTAAGGGTTTTGAAACTTTGACAAAAAACACGATTTTTCAAGAACCCTAATTTTCCGTATGCCGAAAAACGTAAAATTTGAGACCTAGAGACGTCGAAAACACTATTTACTCTAAAAGGTGATTCCTTTAAATGAAAAACGTGATTTTTTACACCATAAATAATTGAATCACACGCAAAATCAAGATCCAAGGCTCTGATACCACTTGTTAGGAGTACCGTGTACGTACGGAGTACTAGTTGATAATGCGTGAAACTAGATCAAATAGTGCGGAATCCTATTTTATTGGCAATCAAATCAGTGAGAAGACAATCCCAATAAATCTAACGATTAAAGAAACATTAAGAACGAGTAGAACAAGATCAGATGCAAACTATGAACTTGGAACAGGCTTTCTAGACGCTCTGTACGGCTAGGTTACGAGTATGTGTCAAAATTCTTCAAGTGTTTCGAATTGTTCTGTTTTTCAATGAATTAAATGGTATTTATAGGTTAGGGTTTTCCAATAGCATGACTAACCCATTAGCATGGTTCAGTCGTGTGACTGAATCATGCGATTGATACATATGCACGACTGAAGGTTCAGTCGTGCGACTGAGTCAATCTTATGTCTAAATCGTGCAACTGATCCAGTCTCCTGGTTTAGTCGTGCGACTGGTCCATTAGCATAAGGTATTCATGCGTATGGTCCATTCGCATGAAGACTCATACGACTAAGTTTGAACACATTTCTCAATCATTATTGACTAAGAACTATGCAGAACAACCTCAAACCAATATAGTTAGTTCATTATACTTTATCACACAATAATACAATAAACATTAAACATTATAAGCATCAACGACATATTATATTTCTTTCAACTCATTCATTACATATGTGTAACACATGACAGACAATTACATTAAGCTCATAAACTAGAGACATATGTATCAACAGATATCCTATACTTCTCATCTTCTGCAAAAAAATTTTTTTACCTTTATTCAAAGTTTTGAAAGTTAACACGAGACAAAAATGCATGTGTAGTTCAACTTTTTTATGTTTCATTCTAAATTTTGTGAGACAACACATCACAATGCGCATGTGTGTTTCAACATTTTTAAGTCTATTTATACCCTTTGACAGGTTCGTCGCAATGAATTGGTCTTAAATTGACTTAGTTATTTTACATTTTGGGATGATTTCTTCGTATTAACACACCATAATTTCAGTATTAGTGGCCGTTAACGGGATTGCGATATTGGTGTTATTTGGTATGGTTTTACGTCCTCGTCATTACACGTGGAGCTTAATTCTAGTATACTTTTAGTTACTAACACCTTTGTGCATTATTCATTTGTATTTTATTCATTAAATTAGATGGCTTCACATGTGGATGCAAAGATAGTTTGAATAATATTTAAGTCCCTCAAAAGATATAATTTTACCCGTTAAGTTTAACTATCTATAGTTGGACTCCTACTTATTTATTTGTATATTATTATATATATTACCAATTTACAACTTAATTATACATTATGATTTGTACCTCGTGCATTTTAAGTTTTACCTTAATTTATTTATCCTTAATTAAACTTTTTATTTTATGTTCAACCCCAATAATTTTCATATTTTATAATTAACCCTAAAACTTATTTCAGTATCAACTTTCGTCTTATCTACTTCTCATTACAAATTTACCAGAATAAGTTTTGGTTTAAAAATTTCAAGTTAACATGCGCCAACATTATGGCAACCAAGAAATTTTCATTTGTCTTTTACCAGAGTTAGCTAAATTTGGGAAAAAATTCTTTCAATAGGGGGATGATGTGACATCCAATATTTTTTGTCACTTTCCGATCAACATGAACATGGTCCTCTAATAATATATTCAGGTGCATTTAATGTTGTTTACTCAAATGCATTATTCATTGCACAAACATTCACGAACCTTTCATGTAACGGTAATTCGGACAATTGTCAGATCGCACACAAATCTTTCTCTGAACTTTGGTGATTTTTCAAAATAGTTTTAAAACAATCATAATGGTGTGAAATTATGTGTTGTGTTTTTATGTAATTAAATGTTGAACTTAGTTGTGAAAATTGGGAATTTTATAGCATTTACATGTTTTCACACATTTCTGGCTTTTATTACCTAATTATTATTAAAATGACTTTTTACTCGCAAATAAATATTGTTATTTGCTATTAATGTGTTTGATATTATGTAAGCATTCAGTGGTTTTAGTGTCGGAAAAGTTAGATCGTGTAACTTTAAAACAATTTTATAAAACACTGGGGCCTTTTTGTAAAAATAAAATAAAATAAAAAATTAAAACCCAACCCTAATCCCTATTTCAAATGCAAACTTCCCCTTCCCTTCCCCTTTCTCCATTTTCAAACACCCACACATAAGTAAACACATACACACATACACATACACTTTGATCTCTCTTGCAGTGTTGACAATTTTAGATTGTTCTTGTATCAAAAACATTTTATTTAGCATCCATACATCATTACAAATAAGTTTTTATGTTGGAGTTCATATACTTTGATTATGATGATGAACATGAACCCTAGTTATCTAAAAACAAATCAAAACTTGAAATTGATGATTGCTTATGTATTAGTATTTAGTATAATGATGTTTGTACAAATTGGTTTTGTGAAATTGTGTAGTGTTGATAAAATACCAAGACTTACTTATAATGGAAAATTAAATTTGTGCTTGTATAAAAATTGTATGATTTTAATAAAATTGGATTGAATTGATGGTTCTAGAATGTTAGTTGATGCTAATGGATGAGAATTCATGTTTTGAACTTTTGATTTTGGCTCGATTTTTAAGTACTTTCCAATAATGGAAAATTTTTGGGTAAGATGGTTTATAGATGATTATTTATGCATGTTTAGTGAGATGTGATGATTGTTATATGATGGTTGGAGAATAATAAATGACCGGGAATATTTGAATTGTGAAATATATTTCATATGAATATGCTTGTTATTTATGAAAACTTTTATGGCATGATGTGATTAATGTTGAATATGATATGTATAGGAAATGTTATGGTCATATGATTGATGTTGAAATGATCCTAGGAACATGTTAGGAGATTTGAGTGAAATTTATGCATCTTGTGTTTTTACATTTTAAATTAGGAAATTTTGGGCATGATGAAGTTAATAGGTTATGTTAACGTGTTTTGGATGATAGTTGGATGTGTTACGGATTAATTGTGATATATATTATGATATGATTCAAAATCTTGAAATTGATCGCACATGAGTAAGGATGTCATATTTTTTAAAAATAGAAACTTTTCAAACATAGATTTTTGACATGAAAATTTATTTGAATTGTTATTTGAGCTATCTAAACATGAATAAACATTTTTTTTTACTTATTTTAGTCACCATGGGGTCATGAGGTCACTCCAGTCAACTTTGGTAAACAAAAAGTCAACTTTGGGCAAAAAGTCAAACTTGTTAAACATTTATCAAACATACCAACAGTTACATTGTTTGGATACAACTGGGTTCATCTTAACCATTATGTACACACACTCATGAACCTACATTTGTTAGGTAATAATAGCTTTTGGATTTTACGCTTCATGTTTTTCCTACGTATTTAAGGTGAGTCTTTACGATCCCACATTTACTTACTTTCCTTTTTGGGAGAGAAGCATGCAAACTATTTCTATTTATCTCGTTTTAGTATTATTTGTATATCGTCTATCGCTATAGTACAAATATTATCACACAAGTCCCTACACACTTGAACCATTATGGTAATTTTGAGTAGTACTATTGGGTTTGACAAACCCCACCCTTGTTAGTCACGTTAACACAACTGGAGATCGAGAAAGTGTTTAATTGACCTAGACGGTTGCCTTAGTTTTGTGATACGACATGGCGGAAGATAAAACATTTACAAACAATCAGATTCAGTTTGAAACACTATGTAACTCGATATATAGGCTAGCTACCTATGGTATACCTCTACTTACTTTTACTAAACAAACACTCAAACATAATTAATGATTTACACATGTGAACTCACCAACTTTGTGTTGACACACTTTAGCATGTCTTCTCAAGTCGTTAGCATGCTTAAGGCTTGGGTTGCATATTTGAGGCTCATGCATCATCTTTACTATTTGAAAGCAAGTTCATTTACATCTACCACTTTTTTTGGGTGCTTTTTTTTGGCCATTTATTGCTCATGATTTTTCAAACGCTTACGCTTGCACATTGATTTCATACTTAAATTAATCAACATACGCTTAACTTTAGCAAAAGTTATATGGAGTCCAAATGTATAGATTCTGCGCTTAGCTAAATCATATAATGGTGGTTTGGTTTTGACCAGAGAAATATACTTCATCAAAAATGAAGATAACAACATCGTAGGAAGGCCATTGTGACCAAGCCAACCTCTGCCAATTAGCATTTGCCGATGTTTCGATCAAGATGAACCTATTATTAAGTAGTTTTGTGTCATCCAATAGAAAAGTAACAGGAAATCAATCTAATAGATAAAATTATTTACAAAATACACTTTTTTGAAAAGAGGGGTTTTAGAAGGGAAATAAATGTAACTAGCTCAAATTAAGTTAAAGGAGGTTAACACGTAACTTATTTTTACATCCTCAAATATGAGATCCTTAGTTATAGACAATATGATAAGAAGTATTCTTTCATTTTGTTACATCTCGAAAGTAGGTAAGTTTGGAAGACGACTAACCACTTTCATATGGCACATGTTTGCTCTACAATACTCATATTATGCAACTATGTAATGAAATTCCTTTCTTGGTGGATTGTAGCAACAATTTCATGACCTTCCCATCATGGTAAAAACCATATGGGGTAAACATGATCATTTTGGCATCACGAGCTCTAAATTTCCTATGCCAAGCTATGAGAGTTTGAATATAACTTGTAACCAATAGTACAAGATGGTCCTCTTTAAGTAGATACTTATCCTCAAATCACTCTCAAGAGTTCTTTATTTGCAGAGTTTCTAATTTGACGATGGAGATCCCCACATAGGACTTCTAAACATGTTATTTATGTAACTTGCATCTCCCAAAAGAATTTTCAATCCTCTAATGAAGACATTTGATGACAGCTTCTCTGAAGATCCTGGATATTTATATGCGTCAAATCAAAATAAACTATTTAAAACATGTCAAAGTAATGATAATATATTCAGTAATTTATAAAATCAAGTTTCCTTGGAGTGTCTATTATTCATAACCACGATTCAAGCAATTTCCTATCCTAATAATCATTACCTAACAATTCTTAATTTCTCACTAATTCTATGATGTCTCGTAAAACAATTCTTTTCAGACTTAAGCCTTGCTCTTTGTGATGATCTGTTATTGAGGTCATACAAAAACTTAAAATAACTATATAGCTAAGATAGCTAAGATATCATATCTACAAACAGATTATGGTTAGTCTTATAAGTTCCGTAAGATTATTCAATTAAACCTAAGTTAGACTAAAGTTAAAATTTAATTGCACATAAAAGAATAAATTATAACCAAAACTTGCCCAAGTTTGATGTTCTGAACACAATATATAATCAAGTTTAAACAATTAATGAAAAAGTTACATAGATGTAATTATACTTCGGGTTTAAAGAATGATCATAAAATTTAAGAATTCTATAAAGATAACTTAATGGTACCAAACCAATGAAGAATGTCAAGAAATGAAATGACAATAAAATCACAAAATCAAAACACAATTTAGATAAAGAAATCTCATATATTATATCCAAGAAACTATTCAAAATTTAGATATAGTAACCAATTCATGCATAAACCCTAATCATGGTATGTATTTATAAGGGTAACCCAACATGGTTAACAACTCATTACCCAATATAATTAAACACTAATTGCAACAACATAAACCAATTAACAACACATAATGAATTTCATGGGCCCAACCGGGATGGCCCATTGTAAGAAATACATGTTAAGGCTGATGCAACTCAAACACTTCAATTCTCCTGCATGCTGTACAAGTACATTGAAGAAGAATGCTTCAGAAGTTTCACACATGCAACATAAATATTCTAAGTGTGAAATATTCCGAAACCAAGACCAATATCTTCCGAAGCCAAAGATGAGGTCTTCCGAAGGTTCAGAGACAAAGTCTTCCAAAGCCAACACTTGAAGATAGATTTTTTTTGAAGACTTTTAGTGTACATTCTTTATCTGATGTACTTTACATAAAGCTGGACCCCTTTCCGTTGCAACTCTGTAATGTCATCAACTTGCATGAGTTGGTGAAAAGGTTCATGCTTTAAGTAACTATACATTGAGGTCTTGAGTGTGTAACTTTCTACTTCATGTACTTTATCCTTTTTGTAATATATTAGGATGTGAGCTATGGCATGTTATAGTCACAAGTCAAAAGGCAATCTGCCTTTTGACTCTATAATTGATTTTATATTGTGTCTAGTCAATTGTATCCAGTTGGCATTCAATGTATGGCCGGCTATAATATGTAGTATATGTATCTCAAGTACTTGTAACTTTCCTTTATGCTTTGTAATACTTGTAATAGAACTTGAGAAGGCAATATATACTGCAATCTTGAAAACCATTTCCTTGTGTCTTGTTTTCTTGTTCTGTCTGTTACTTACTTGTGTTCTTAGTATCATCTATTGTGGTTAATCCATTTTTACTGCTTGATTAGTAAGTTAATCTCCTTTTTGTGTTGTGTTGTAAGTTGACCACCCTTCACCGGTCCTGCATTTGGTATCAGAGCAATCCAGGCTCTTGATATAATATCTCACCATCTTTAGATCCCTCTCACACACAAATACTTAACTTTTCAAACAGCAGCCATTTCCAAAACTGATATGGAAATTGAAACCATAAACAAGTCCCCACTAATCACTCTTGATGGCTTTGACAGCTGGTGCCAAAGAATGGAAGGTTTCATCATGTCTCTAGATTCAAGAATGTGGGAGTCTGTCGAGAATGGACCTTACATACCAAGCACCACCTCTGCTACTGGTGGTGGTATGATCCCCAAGGCTATGGCTAACTACTCTGATAAAGATAGGAAGATAGTAGAGATTGCCTAGAAAGCCATGACAGCCCTTGAGTCTGTTCTTCCAAACTCTGTATACAGAGGTTTCAAGAAATGCAAAACAGCTAAGCAGCTGTGGGATGCATTGAAACTAATGTATGAGGGTTCTTCTGAAGCCAATGAGAACAAGAAGGATCTCCTGAAGCAGTAGTTTGAAAACTTCACCTTCAAAGCAGGTGAAACCATGACTGAGTAATATTTTAGGTATGTTGAGATTGTGGATACCCTAGTGGATAGAGGAGTTGCTCTTGAGAACAGAGACATTATAAGGAAGTTCAGGTCCTCACTTCCTAGGCAATGGACACACTACTGTGTGGTTATCAAGAAAACTGAGAACATGAAAACTCTTACTCTGACAGAGTTGTATGGGATTCTCAGTGGCTACCAGATGGAGATGAACATGCATGGTTCATCCGGAAACTCTAACAATCAAATGGGTTCAGCCCTTCATGTGGTTGAAAGGGATAGCATAGAACCTCAATATCATCTCATATTCTACCTTGACTCTGAGACACCAAGGGAGAACTACACTCAAGGAAGCCCATTCGAAGAGACAAGTTCTTCTCAAGCCTTTGTGTCTTCTGATGAAAGTGTGGCAGCTCTCTTTTCACCCTTGAAGACCTAGACTATATCTATCTAGATGATCTGGAGTATATGGAAATAGTCCGGTAGATGGCTCTTTCCACTCACAAAGCCAAGAAGTTCTACAAGCAGTCTGGAAGGAAGTTCTCCAACAACGCAACTAGTGGAAAGTTTGGATTGGACAAAAGCAAAGTCAAGTGTTACAACTATTACTTGATGGGTCAGTTTGCTTAGGAGTGTAAGGCACCAAGAACAAATGGTGGCCAAGCACGATCCAGACCAAGCTACACTGACAAGGCTACCCAGAATGAGAAGCCAAAGCAACAAGCTGCAGTTGCTTTTGAAGAAGGAGGCTTTGACTGGAGTTTTCAGGTGGAAGATGCTTATCCAAACCAAGCACTCATGGCACATCATGATGAAGCCAAGGTATTGGAACATCTTTGTATCCCTGAATGCATTGTTAAAGTGAACAGATACAGGTCCTACAACTTAGAAATGAGATATGATCTTGAGTCCTTAAACATCTTAAAAGTTGATTTTAGAAAGTCTAAAAATGATTATAAAACTATTTCAGTTCTAAAACATGAGCATACAAATTTTAGGACTCAAATTAAGGATCTCATAACTAAGCTGACTAAATGACAGGCTGAGCTTGTGATCAGCAAATCTAGGGTAGAAAAGTGTGTTCTTAAAAAAGAGACATTCAAAAACATGATATCCTCATCCCTACACAACAAGATATGCTATCAAAACATGTAGGGACAGGGTTCTAATGAGATAGCTCCTCCACACATAATCTTGTCTATAAGATCACCCAAGTGTGGAACTTGTGAAGATGAGCTTCCTCTCATAGATCCTTTGAGTGAAGAGGATAAAAAAGTGATAGTGAAGAATTCCTCTGAGAAGAGTGAGGATGAGGATTCTAAGAAGGGCCACTATCCTTCTGAGGAGAAGAAGAAGATCATGATGACCAAGTCTATGAGGAAGTACTTGATCAGAAAGAGCAAAAGAAAAGCAAGGAAGGCTCAAGAGAACAAAGCTACTTTTGACTCAAAGCACAAACAAGTTTTTATCTTTGCAGGGTTTGAAGTAGTGACGACTAAAGACATCAACCTAAACTCTTTTGCTAAGAGTTCTGGTTCATGTTCAAATCATCTCAGTACCAAGAAGAAGGCTGATCTGTTGTGTACCACTGCTACACAGCCTAAACCATCCAACTCCAAGAACAATCCTCAGCCTAAAAGGACTATCTAAGCATCTGCAAAGATGAAGGTGGAGAAGGGATGTGATCAAAGTCAGTCTTGTTCTTTGCAGAAAGCTCTTGTGAAGAAGAAAATTAAGTGTGTCATGTGTGAAAGTACTGCTCATCTTGCTAAAGATTGTCCATACAATCCTAAAGGTACTCTTCACATGACCAGGACAAGGACTTCCAAGAGTTCCAAAAGGATTAAAGCTTCGGAAGGAAAATCTGTTTCCTTCGAAAGTTCCAGAACTAAGAAGAAGGCAAGTGGAAGATTGCCTTCGGAAGAAAATTTGGTTTCAGAAGGAAGGAATACTACCGAAGCACTGAAGTCTGCTCTAGTGTCTGCAGAATCTTCTGAAGGTCCAGTCATCAAAACTTCTGAAGCCTCAAAAGCTTCCGAAGTATTAAAGGTCAAGTCCAAACTTCTAAAGGCGGCGTGGAAGTCAAAGAAAGACCAAGTGACTAGAAGTTCTACATCAACAACAGCTCAAGATCCTCTAAGCATTACTATAGGATCTATTACTATTGCATTACCTTCTATTTCTCTTAGTGCGCCCAAGACAAGTAAGGCTTGGGTTTCCAAATGTAACTAATCATTTTCTTTATGTAGGAACAACTCCAGACAAACAAGAATGTTTGGATCATTGACAGTGGCTGTTCCAGGTAGATGACAGGCAATAGGTCACTACTCCAGAACTTTGAAAGGATTGATGGAGGGCCAGTTACTTTTGGAGGAGATGAAGGTGGTTACGTTTCTGGAAGGGGCAAGTGTTAGGACCGTTTACGTATGGAGTACTATCTGATTCTGCGCGTATACCAACTCAAATAGTGCGGAATCCTATTTGATTGGCAATCCAATTAGGGAGAACACAGTACAGATCAATCTAACGATTAATGAAATGATAAGGATGAATAGAACACGATCATCTGTGATCTATGAACTTGGAACAAGTTTTCTTGAGTCTCTAGACAGCTAGGGTACGATTATGTGTGTAGGTATTCGAATTGTTAAGTTTTTCCATGAATTAGGTGGTATTTATAGGCTAGGGTCTTCCAATCGTACGACTGAACCATTAGCATGGTTCAGTCATGCGACTGAATCATGCGATTGATCCATCCACACGACTGAATGTTCAGTCGTGTGACTAAGTCCATCTTATGTCTCAATCGGGCGACTGATCTATTCTCCTGGTTCAGTCGTTCAACTGGTCCACTAGCATGAAGTATTCATGCGTATGTTCCATTAGCATGACCCATTCACATGAGAACTTCACACGATTAAGTTTGAACATGTTTCTCAATCATTATTGACTAAGAATCATGTACAACAACCACAAACCTTTGTAGTTAGTTCATTATATATTATCACACAATAAACAATAAAATATTAAACATTATAAGCATCAACCACACTTTGTATTTCATTCATACCCATAGAATTACATATATGTAAGACATGATAGATATTTTATATTAAGCTCCTAAACTAGGTACATATGTATCAACAAACTCCCCCTGGACCTAGTTTACATCATTGTCTAACATTCTTCATTAGCGCTTCAAACTTCTTGTACTTTTCCTCACTTGTAATTGCAGCATGTATCTCGAATGCAAAACAGAGTCTTAGTACGTTCTGAAACTGGAGGGCTTGTACAATATCCTGCGAGTCATAGAATAGCGGCCACTTGTATAAGGTATATATATCATCAACGGACAAGTTAGTCAGCCACATAGGGTGAAATACCTTGATAGTATCCATTTGGCTCTTCTTTTGTAAGAGTATGACTGCTTTACATGTTCTCCAATCGTAATACCACCACTTGAAGTATGGAGTGAAGTCCTGTGTCATTTCCCTTAGAGGGATTTTGGACATCATACGCGGAGGACTCCACTTCAACACTACCTTAGGCTTTCCCATAATGGGATCAATTTCAGACCTTCTGATGTATCTCTTTGGTTGTTGAGGTCTGAATTTTACCCACGTGGTGTGTATTCCTTCCTCGGTGTAGCCTCAAACCAGCCTGACATTTTCTTTGGATCAGCATATAACAACTTTAGGCGTGCCATCTGGTTGAGCTCAAAACCAGGGAAAGTCTTTAGATTGTGTGGGAATCTAAAGTACTCTATGCCTCTTTTATCTTTTCACTACATACACATTCAGATCCTCAAAATATGCCCATGCAATGATCTTGCCTAACACCTTTAAGTGTTTCTTGACTTTGTATAGCTTGGTGTAGACATTTGGCTTTTGTGCAGTGTGCATGGCTCGGATCTCAGCAAAACAGGCCATCCATTCAGCCTTTTTGATGTCAACATCAGCGTCTGAGGCTTGGGCTTGACTCTCATTCTTCTTAGACTCTTTCTCCATCTGATCCAGCTTGTCAAATGTATCACTGCCAAGAGTATCACCGGAGTTGGGGACTACATTTCCCTCTCGGTCAGTGTACTCTGGAAAATGGTCAGCAGTGACATCCCCTATCTCGATTTCATATATGTCATTGAGCTCATCATCACTTGTAACTTCAAAAGTAAGAGCGTCCTTGAAAATTTCGTTCGGGTTTAGCCTGAACATCTCAGCAAGTTGCTCGTCAATTAGGTCATGAATGATTTCTCCTTCTTAGGGAGTATAGCTCACTGACCGTCGGACAATCCCTTGCAAATCAAGAATCATCGTGAGTTAAGACTTGATTTGCTGAAGGGGAGCAACATTGTATTCGTCTTGCCGAGATGTTTGATCTGCTTGATTTAAACATGTACACATCAATTGTTAGTAATTAATTAAGACAATTAAACACTAAATATATATAAACATTAAGTACAAAATTTTAATACATGATTCAAGTACAAAAGCTTTCAAATACATAAATATCTAATCATTACTTTTTCCCTGAATAGCAGGCTCGTCAGCCGAAGGAGCTGAGGATGAGGCTCCCTGATCCTGAGCCTTCCTTGACCATCGCTCTCTAGCCTATGTGGATGTTGATGCAGTAGCATCATCTCCTTCATCCTTATCTCCTCCCTTCTCCAATCCTTCATCTCCATCACCTTCTTCATCAGTCTCATCATCATCATCATCACCATCATCATCTCCTTCTCTGATCTTGAGGGGCTCATTTTTGGAGCCTTTGAGTCGTAGCATCAACTTCTTGTTCTTCGCCTCAAGATCATCTATCCTCTGTACTGAAGAAGTCTGCACCTCACGAAGCTTAGCAATCTCCTGACTCTGAGCTGCTATCTGCTAAGCCTGAGCAGCATTGAGCTGCATCAGCTGGTTTAGCTGTGTAGCTCGTTGCTCATGAGTAGCAACTGGCTTAAGCACAATCTGGTTTATATTGGCCAACTGCTCCTTTAACTCAACAGAGGGCAGAGAGGATCCAAAACTCAGTGGGACCTGAGATGAAGTCCTGGCTTGATGGGTGGTGGTAGTGGTGGCAGTGGTGAATATAGGTGGTGGCATATGAGTGGCTACTGAAGGGTTGGTTGTAGTAGTGGTGAATAGGAGAGTGGAAATGGTGGTAGAGGGTGTAGTAGTGGTGGTGGTAGTTGAGGTGGATGTTGTGGTGGTGGGTGGAGGTGTGGTAGTAATGGTGGGTGGTATGGTAGTAGTGGTGGAGGGTGTGGTAGTGGTGGTGGTAGTTGTGGTGGTGGTGGTGGTAGAGGTGGTGATCAATGTGAATCTCCGTCTCTTACTCTTCATCCTGTGTGGCTAAGCCATCCTTTTTTTCCTCGATCCCTTCGAGCCGGATGCTCCCTCTTGGCTGCTGGGTTGGTCTGGGGTGTAAGATGGATTAGTATCAGCCTCCCCAGACTCACCCTGGCATCCACCTACCGCCCTAATCCCTCGCTCGGTGGCAACCACCTTGCTGCCCACCGTCGGAACTAATGTATCCTCATCAGACTCCTCCTCCTCATCAGGACAGAAGTCTTGATGGAATACTGCCGTCTCGCTCCTCCGTGGGTGGATGATGGAGATGTAACATCAGTGGTGGTGGCCCTAGATTGGGTGGGGCCAATATCTCCACCATCACCACTATCATCATCATCAGAATCGTCAAATGGGAGCACAATCGGCTCAGAATCTGAGTTACTATTATCGAGACGCCACTTCCTCCTAGTTGGCGCCACGTAGTCCTCTCGGGTCAAATGCCCAAACAATCTAATTACTGGGGGCTTCACCTGCTTGCGCCGGTAAACCTTCATCTTGCCTAGGGTGGTATCATCCATCACCTCTAGTGTAACTGCATCCTCAATCTCCTTGGGTAGCGAAGGAAGCTTCTGGTCGATAATCATCTGAATGAAACGTGGGTACATGCAGAAGCCTTCCTTGCCTTTGGCCTCTATGTTCTCTACCAAGTAAGTGAAGATCATCCTTGAAAAGTTGAACGGGTGGTTCAGCACCAGAGCTACATACACGTTCTGGATCTGATCTGACAACTCATCAAATCCGCCCTTCCTTGAGGCTATACACTTTAGCAGCACATGGGCTAAGTATCTGAACTCGGGGCACAGGTTGAGGTTGCTCTTCTTGAGCACACCTGCGTTTATGTCCCCCGAGTACTTAGCCCGGAGAAAGCATCCTCGAACTGTCAACGGATGCAGTCTGGTAGGGCAATCACCATCATCTCCCAACTCTAAGAATGTCCTTAGATCCTCCTCACTGATCTCAATGTCCTGACTAAAGATGGAACTCCTAATACGGTGAGGCTCTGAGGACCTATCTACAATAGCACTTTCCCAGAAAGCCTGCTGTATCGATCTGTATGGTGTGCACGGAGTGAAGATAGCTCTGAAAATCCTCGATCTCTGTAGAAATGTAATAATCTCGCGAACTCAGACACGTTACGGGACGTAATGTCTAGATGAGCACATATGTTGTGCTTTGTGCTCATCGTGCACCGACTCGCCATGCTGCTGTAACACAAGATAGATAAATGTTAGAGTGTGTGTAAATGAATGATATTTGAATTTCTTGGACTTGAATCCTTCTATTTTGTCATGTGAATGGACAGTGCGACTGAGTCTGAGTCGTGCGATTATGCCATTCGCCTAGCTCAGTCGTGCGATTGGCCACTTGCCCCGCTCAGTCGTGCGATTGAAGTTCACCAGTATGTCCATTCGCATGACAATCTGTTTCCATTCAAATTCAAATCTTGAGCAAAACTTGATATTAGACGTTGTGGTTTGGCTCATTAGACTCGCAATCGTTCCAACTAACATCTAACACATTTTTTAAGTTAGCAATTTACTTAGTTTTACAAGTTTATTTTGTGAACTGAGTGTCGGTTCTTATTACGGCTCAAATTAAGTTGATTTAGGGCACAATTTGATGAACATTTGAGTGGATAACGTCGCACATTACTTGTATAATTAAGAGAAATCGTTAGAAGCAACAATAATCAGCCTAGAACACTCGGTCAAAATTTTGGCAGCGTAATGGTACAACCGTGCGAAGAGAGAGCGATTGGGTGTGATGAGTGTCTGCAACCGACTCCCCCTTATATATACTAGGGTTTCTTTCAGGTGTGCTACTAAACCTAATCGCACTGTTGATTCGCGTGACTGAGGCTCAGCCGTGTGACTAGCACAGTCGGTCACCTTTAGTCGTGCGACTAGGTTTCGGACGTGCGACTGTCTCATTCTGTCACCTCCATTCATGCGATTGGTTCATTCTTATGATCCAATCGTATGGATTGACCCATGCTTATGGTCCAATCACACATCTGGTCCATAGGTGTGGTTTAGTCGTGCGATTGGGCTCATACGTATGGTCCAATTGTACGACTAGTCCATACTCATGGTTCAAATGAGCCAATGGCTCATACTTATGAGTTTGACCTTATGACCATTCATACACTTAGCCCTTTTACTTATTGATAAGACATTTTGACCATTTATCATCTCAGACATGACCATTTTAACTTAGAAAACTGTTGATCACCTCAGACGTGATCCGTTTAACAACAAAACAATTTGTCACCTTAGACATGACCCTTTTACATTTGAAAACCCTATTAGTCACCTTAGACATGACGTTTTTAATGAGTGAATCCCAGATTGACTTCCGATGCATAGTCCGACATTTAACTACTAAATTAGCTGAAATTAACTAAATTAAACAAATTGAAATAAAACAAAGTTAAAGCATATTTCTGTATTTTTTTAGATGAAATACAACCTATTAGACTAATTCTAATTGATTTTACTTCAGGGACATCACAGCTTCAATTCTAGTTAATCGTTTCTCGTACAATTCATTTTGGAATCATACAGGTATATCAGACTCACTTGGGACATTTTAATAAGTAATTTTTATGCTTGATCCTTGTTTTTAATGATAGACACCAGCAATTTTAGGAAATCATACTAGAGCTACAAGATGCACACAATGATATTGACTTTCAAGAGCTGCAGTTCATGATGATTGTCAGTATACTTGTCCTCTTAAATCCATACACAGATTTTGACACATATTGGTGATTATTCAAGATTTAACTATTTCAACAAGCATTTGTGGATCCCACGCTTATGTGGTAATCAACGTTTCTCAGGAGATTTTTGAGCGGTCTACGGGTATATTACAAGAAGAAACTATTCTAAGAGCTTTCAAAGAGATGCTAAGCCTCAGGTCAGTGCCACCGCACAGTAGAGAGGCGCAAACAACAGTGAATTCTAGAATATATAGGTTATGCTTATCCTCAGGTTAGTGCCACCGCACAGCAGAAAGGCACACAACCTATCTTCTTGTTTGAGCAATTAATTTCTTTTTGCTCATTTTGCACCAACATAGGTTATTAGCTTGATCGCTTTATGCATTTTTCATGTGCTTTGCTCATATTTTATGGTCATTCGCACACATTTCTGGTGATTATTTACTCGTCCCTCTTATTGGAAGTTCGTTGATTGTGTGAACCAGGGATAAGATGGGAACCCACAGCTTGGGATCAACTCCATTTAGGTAAATCACAAACCAATTGTGAAGGCGCTGGATCAGTACACATCCGAGCGTGTTCTTGACGGGAGGAAACAAAACCAAAACCAAGTGACAAACAATAAACATGAACTATAATAAAATGGTTTCATTGATAAAACCTAATGATTACAAGCTTGTTACAACATAAGAATCAAGACTCTTGGCAAGGGGAGATCGAGCGTGATATTTCCTCTCATCCGGCAGCACCTAGGCCCCAGGCACACTCCTTAATCTCTCTACACAATGAAACTGGTATTTATAGGCCTCAGGCCATATCAAATGTGAATAGGCCCATTCGTATGATTGGGCCATGCATATGGTTCAATCGTACGACTGGACCATACTTATGGTTCAGTCTTACGAATGGCCCAATCGTATCTCTCAGTCGCATGACTGGTCCATTAGCATGGCTCAGTCGTACGATTGAGTCTCATTCGCTTATGCCCCTGCGAATGACCCAATTTCATGTGTTTACAACATATCAGGTGGATTACATTAAGCCTACACTATTCGACAAGCGACGTACACACTATATATGACAATATATGCTCCAAAAAATCCCCCTTGGATGTTGCTTGTGAATAGGAGATAACACCTCTTACAATCTTCAGTCAATCTTTACTCTGTTTTCAAATAGAATCAAATGAAAAACCATATTAGCCAATGTCGCCGATCCGTCAGGTTGCTACACTATCCATGAAAATGAATTTAGGCACAATAGCTTTCGTTTACTTTGCATAACACCATCATAGCAGCAACATTCCCCATATGACTGATTTTTTCCAGATAATGACATGAACAGTTTTCCATTGCTTCAATCTTCACATAGGCTAACCTGATTAACATTAACACCTGCAAAAATTCCCCTCAAATTCAACATATCCCAATATATAAACGTTGTGCCCTCCTTGCGTCTTCATACGGTGTATTGGGCAAAAAGTAGAAGGTTCCAATCCACAGCTAGCAACCTCAAACAAATCAGCATGCACTCAGATTCATTATCAGAAACCGGCTCACATCATCACTTTCTGATTGCATCTTCAATTTCTCTAAATACGGATTCCCCCTAAGAATGAGAATCCTATATGTGCGGATAAATATAACTTGATTGGCCCATAAATAGTCAGATGCTCCTGACTATCCCACAAAATCAACACCGACTGCTGACATCTTCTCTTCTCTCTTTTGTGTTCTAACTACAATCACCTATTCTGGAAGTCCAACGAATAATGGAGTATCCATCAAACTTATTTGACAAAAGAACCTCAAGGTGAATGTGCTTCGCTCATCCTCAAATCTGTCCAAAAGGTAGTTTGAGAATTTTTTTTTTTTTTTTTTTGTCTGGAACACCGTTCATTCGTATAACATGGAGTACAATTATCACATTCATGTGAGTGGATAATACGAATAATATCTTCATGAGACTAGTCATAGGACTAGTCCAGTAGCATGACTGGTCATAAGACTAGTCTAGTAGCATGACTGGTCATAAGACTAGTCCAGTAGCATGACTGGTCATAAGACTGGTCCAGTAGCATGACTAGACATAAGACTGGTCCAGTAGCATGACTGGTCATAAGACTGGTCCAGTCGCATTCCAGTCGTACAAATGGTCCAGTCGCATGGTCCAGTCGTACGAATGGTCCAGTCGCATGGTCCAGTCGTATGAATGGTCCAGTGCATGGTCGAGTCGTACGAATGGTCCATTAGTATGGTCCAGTCGTACGAATGGTCCATTAGCATGGTCCAGTCGCACGAATGGTCCATTAGCATGGTTCGGTCACACGAATGGTCTAGTAGCATGGTCCAGTCACAAGACTGGTCCATTAGCATGGTCCAGTCGTAGGAACGGGTCTGCACACAAATTTTCAGCTGCAGCCGCCATGGCTGCCAAAAACTCTAATATTATGAATTTCACATGAACCGAAACAAAATAGACATCATCAGATTCGCAAGGGTGATAAGAACGTGTTTCCTAGTTCAATTTTCACCAAGAACCAACACATGTAACAAGATCTGAGCAAAACACAAAGAACACAAAGTGGGTTTAACATCAAGGAACCTGAAATAGATCCAGAAATCAAGAGCTCGGGTTGCTAGAATGATTGTTAGATCATTCTAGCAGTAACCGACTCTGATACCAATTGTTAGGACCATTTACGTACGGAGTACTAACTGATTCTGCGCGTATACCAACTCAAATAGTGCGAAATCCTATTTGATTGACGACCAAATTAGGGAGAACACAGTTCAAATCAATCTAACGATTAATGAAACGTTAAGGATAAATAGAACACGATCAACTGTGATCTATGAACTTGGAACAAGTTTTCTTGAGTCTCGGGACGGCTAGGGTACGATTATGTGCGTAGGTATTCGAATTGTTAAGTTTTTCCATGAATTAGGTGGTATTTCTAGGTTAGGGTCTTCCAATCGTACGACTGAACCATTAGCATGGCTCAGTCGTGCAACTGAATCATGCGATTGATCCATTCGCACGACTAAAGGTTCAGTCGTGCGACTGGTCAATTAGCTTGAATTATTCATGCATATGTTCCATTAGCATTGGCCATTCGCATGAGAACTTTACACGATTAAGTTTGAACATGTTTCTCAATCATTATTGACTAAGAATTGTGTACAACAACCACAAACCTATATAGTTAGTTCGCTATATATTATCACACAATAAATAATGACATATTAAACATTATAAGCATCAACCACACTTTGTATTTCATTCATACCCATACAATTACATATATGTAAGACATGATAGACATTTTACATTAAACTCCAAAACTAGGAACATATGTATCAATAGCAAGGTCACAAATGGTAAGCTCAGCATTGAAAAGGTAAACTTTGTTAAGGAGCTTGGGTACAATCTTCTAAGTGTTTCCTAATTTTGTGATGAGAGTCATAACATACTCTTTACTGAGCATGAGTGCATTGTTCTCAAGCCCGGGGTGGTCATTCCTCATGAGCATATTCTGCTTGGAGCCCCAGGAAAGGGAACATGTACAAGATGGACTTGCAAAAAACATCTCCCTCTCGAGAAGTTTCATGCTTTCTATCTAAAGCAAATAGTGATGAGTTTTCTTTATGGCATAAAAGAATGTGCCATATAACTTTAAGAACATGAATAAACTTATTAAGAATGATTTGGTAACTAGAATGCCAAAGAAAGAGTTTATAAGTGATGACCATTCTGTTGCATGACTGAAAGGGAAGCGACATAAGGTATCTCACAAGCCAAAGGAAAGAAACTCCATCACTACACCCCTACACTTGTTACATATAGATCTCTTTGGCCCTACCAATGTAATGAGTCTAGGAAGGACCTCTTATTGTTTAGTGATCACAGACGACTATACAAGATTCACTTGGGTCTTCTTCCTTAGAACTAAGGATGAGACTTCTAAAATTCTGAAGAGTTTCATCCTAAAGATTGAGAATCAATCTGATCACAAGGTCAAAACCATAAGATGTTATCAAGGAACTGAATTCAAGAACAAAATCCTTGATACATTTTGTGATGAAAAAGGTATTACAAGACAATGTACAGTGCTCCCAAGACTCCTCAGCAGAATGGTGTTGCTGAGAGGAGAAACAGGACACTGATTGAATATGCAAGAACCATGTTGTCTGACTCTAAGCTGCCCATCACCTTCTGGGTAGAGGCAGTCAACACTGCGTAGTATATGCAGAATAGAGTTTTAGTGGTTAAGACTCATGGCAAGACTCCTTATGAACTTTGGCACAAGAGGAAACATTTCATTGCTTTTCTCAAGTCATTTGGATGTCATTGCACCATCTTGAATACTAAAGATCAAATTGCCAAATTTACTGAGAAATCAGATGATGGACACTTTATTGGATACTCTTCCCAAGCTAAGGCTTATAAATTATACAATCTCAGAACTAGAATTGTTGAGGAGTCAGCCAATGTGACTTTCAACAAACACAGACCCTGTGTGGCTTGTTCTGGTCTTGATTAGCTGTTTGATCTTGATTTAGTTACCAACTATTTTAACAAATCTTGTGAGACTGTTTCAGGATCTGCAAATATATTAACAATAGGTGATCCTGATCCAAGATTTGAGCTGAGAAGACCTTCAAGCAACACATCTTCAGCTCCAGTTGTAACTACTTCTGCAAATGAAGTGTCTGTCAGCACCACAATAACAAACTCAACTGATACATCTAGGATGCCTTCAAATTCCAGCTCAAAGGCTCCACAACCAGATAAAGATACTTCAAATGAGAAGAAAATAATGGAGGTGGTGACAATGATCAGGAATTTCTCAATGCTGATAACCACTCCATAGATGACAACATCAATGATGTTACACACTCATTGGATCAAGTTTCTCTTGATAAGTGTGCTGAAGTGGTGGATGAAACATCTATGGCCGATCTAAATTTCTCAAATTTCAATCTCTCTCAACAACTTGCTGTGATCCCTCAACTAAGGATCCACAAGTCTCACCCCACCACAAACATCATTAAAGATGTTGACACAAGGGTAAGAACAAAAGGACAAACCAATAAAGCAAATGTTTGTCTCCATTCTTGTTTCTTATCCCAGATAGAGCCAAAGAAAGTTGAGGAGGCTCTGAAGGATGGAAGTTGGGTTGAACCCATGCAACAGGAGTTTCTTCAATTCAAAAGACAAAAAGTTTGGAACCTTTGTCTTTTTCCTCATAGGAATACAACCATTGGAACCAAATGGGTGTTTAGGAATAAGAAGGATGATAGAGGCATTATCATCAAGAATAAAGCTAGACTAGTTGTTCAAGGATACACACAAGAAGAAAGGATTGACTACACTGATGTCTTTGCTCCTGTAGCAAGACTGGAAGCTGTTAGGATATTTCCTGGCATTTGCTACATCCAAGAACTTTGAGGTCTATCAACTTGATGTGAAGTGTGCTTTTCTTTATGGATTGATTGATGAAGATGTGTATGTCAAACAACGACCTGAGTTTGTAGATCCTGATCATCCTGATTATGTCTGCAAGCTTGACAAAGCTCTTTATGGGTTGTATTAGGCACCCAGGAAGTGGTATGAGATTCTATCTCAGTATATCTACAAACATGGATACAGGAGGGGTACTATAGATGGAACTCTCTTCATCAAAGGACATGGAATTGACATACTGCTAGTTCAAGTATATGTAGATGACATCATCTTTGGTTCAACTAATCCAAGGCTCTGCAAAGACTTTGAGAAGCTGATGAAGGACAGATTTGAAATGAGTGCCATGGGGGAACTCAATTTCTTTCTGGGAATTCAAGTGAAGCAAGTTGAAGATGGCATCTTCATTAGTCAGTCAAAGTATGTTCAAGACATACTTAAGAGGTTCAACATGATTGATTGTAAGATTGCTAAGACATTCATAGCTAGAAACCACTCCTTGGACCTGATCTTGAGGGGGAGTGTGTAGATGAACACTTATACAGGGCTATGATTGGGTCTCTTATTTATCTTACTTCTAGCAGACTTGATATCATGTTTGCTACTGTATTTGTGCAAGATATCAAGCCAACCCTGAGATGTTTCACCTTATCACTGTCAAAAGGATTCTAGGATACCTCAAAGGTGCTTCAACACTTGGTCTGTGGTATCCTAAGAACTCTGACTAAAATCTGTATGCTTATACAGATAGTGATTATGGTGGTTGCAACATGACTATAAAGTCTACATCTGGGGGATGTCAGTTTCTTGGTGGAAGGGTTGTCTCATGGCAATGCAAGAAACAATCCTATGTCTCTGCATCAACTGCTAAAGCTAAATACATTACTGCTGCAAGCTGCTGTGCTCAAGTGCTATGGATTCAAAATCAAATGCTTGACTATGGATTAAATTTCAAGGAGACTCCCATTCACATAGACAACAGTGCTATCTCAATCACAGAAAATCTTGTGCAACACTCAAGGACCAAACACATCAACATCAAGTATCATTTAATTAGAGATAATTTTGAAAAGGGATTAATTAAACTAGTCAAAGTCCACACAAATGAACAATATGCTGATCTGTTTACAAAGGCTTTTAATGAACAGATATTTAAATATCTTATATCAGCTATTGGAATGATAAACTTTGAGTAGGTTTTTCTTAAAACTAATTCTTATTATTTCTTAAAATATGTGTGTCCTAAGTTGTATAGTTTTTCACTTTCATAAGCTCTTGTTTGCTTTGGATGAAAATCTTTTTGAAGACTTTCCTTAGATTTTTGAAAATTTATGATCCTTTGAAAGATATGCTTTTATCTAAGGAAGGAAATCATGCTTTCAAAACAAACAACAGTCTAAGAAATTTCTGAAATATCTTTTGAAGCTTAATACTTGTCTCAGACACTTGTATGTTTTTAAGGACCATTTTCTTCCGAAGAAAATTAACTCTCGGAAGCTTTGTTCCTTTGGACAAAGCATTCAAGTCTTAATTTTTCTTCCAAAGCAAAATTTTCAAAACTCTTAAGAAAATCTTCCGAAGTCATTTTAGCTTTGGAAGCTTTTTCACTAAAACTTCTGAGGATAATTTACCTTCAGAAGCTTTTTGACTTTCAAGAAAACTAATTTTTGAGCAAAAGTAAACTACTTTTTCAGAGGTGGGACTGCTATCTAGATTTCAAAGTTTATCCTCTTTCATTAAACTTTATCTGAAATCCTTTTTCACATATAAACCTAACGGTTTCCCCTCTTTCTATCGTCTCCTTCTTTCCTCCAAACCTAAAACCCCAAATTTCTCTTGAAAATTTCTTTCTTTCTTCTTTCTTCATCCTTAAGCTTCCTCAAAATGGCCAACCTTACCCGCATAAATGATCCAAACTTTTCCATGTAGTTACACAGTCTTCATCACTACGACCATCATCAACATGCATCTTCAGCTGGATGATAAAGAAGGTGATGTGTTGTTTCCCAAAGAAGCTGTAAACCAGTCCTTTGAGTAGATGGGCTATGAGGGAGACTTTTCTGTCAAGACCTTCAGAAAGGGAAGGTCTCATCTAATGGAAATTCCTGCTCAATGTGGTTATCCATAGCTTATCAAACAAGCATAGTGGATGGGACCAGATTCCTAAAGATCTCTCCTTCATTGTTCATGGGATGGTTCAGGGAGTCAAGTTCAGGTACTCTTAGTTTGTTTATATAAATCTGCTTACAAACTTGAACTCCTTAGAGTATATATATTCTCTAGATATGTTCAATACATTCTTAACTATGAACTGGACTCATAGTTAAGGGGAACAGGTAATACTCTTAAATTGGGACAGATGAAGCCCATCATCTTTAAAATACTGAGAAAGCCCACTGTGGCTTCTCCGGGGTAGAAACAACCTTGTCCTAAAAATGTTAGAGCTCATTGCTCAAGGTGACAAACTAGCAACACTAGTTAGTGATGAAACCACACCTTCTACATCCCAACCACCTAAACAGCCACAAATCACCCTCACCTATCAAAGAAAACACAAACGAACCCCTACACAGACTATTCAGTCTGTGCAGGTCCCTATATACTCACCCACACAGGAGGAAGTGGACATTGGAGCTCCCACTTCTCTTGAGGGGCTAACCACTCCAATTCTTACAATGATCAGTGTTGATGTTCCTCATGCTTAGTCTGATAAGCTCATAAGCCCAAATGCCTTAAGCCATCAATCTGAGTCTGAACACTCAAGTAATCAACCTTTAGGGGACAGTTACCATCCCTAGCCTTTGGACTTAAACCAACCAATCCCCAACCTTGACTTCTATACTAATGAAGATCTAGGTTTTAGTGAGTACCATGATTCTTTCTTTTTTTCCCTTACTCAAAGAGAGATGAGTGCTCTTCAGTCTCCTACTTATAACCCACATCAGTCACCTACTATTGAGGTGGACACTTCTAAACTTGTTCAGGATGTCCATATGGAAGAGGCTCTCACTTTTGAAAGTGATTCCATCATTAAGACCTTAACCATGGCAACTCAGTCCACTGACATCTCAACTAAGGCTGTCAGTGAGCAGAGAAAACCCAACAGCCAAGAACCTGAAGTTGGTGGTAAGAGAGAGGACTCTGGTCCAATCATCTCATACCTCAATGATTCTTCTGATGAAGATGAGGGGAATTTAAGACTAAGGTGCAAAAAATGTCTAAAACATGCACCAATTTAGTCTTCAAGGTCAGTCACCTTGAATGTCAACCGACTACCTTGCAAAATAGGGTCAATGATCAGCAATTTGAGATTTCTCATCTTAAGGAAAAACTAGCTAGAGACCTTTAAGAGGAGCTCAACCAAGAACACAAGAACCTGTGGATGTGATTGACCTAACTCCTAGCTCACCTATGCAAGTGGGTGATGCTACCAAAAAGGGAGAGAAATTCATTACAATCACAGAACCTGGGAGTTCTTCAAAGAGTTTGGACATTAAGGACTCACCATCCTCACTTGCAATTGTGTACACTCAACAACTTCCTCAAGTTCATATTGATGTGGACTCTATAGACTCCTACATACAGAGTCTGTTTGAGAAAGGAATACCAACGGCTATGTCATCTCCACCAACTTCAAATCACATCATTGGGTGAAGGGATGACAGCTACAGAAGAGCCCTCATCATGCTTAGAGTTCAAGGGAAGCAAGAGGTCTTTAATTTTTAGACCTTGAACTTCTATGAAGGTCTGGATCTAGTCAACATGCCACTTGTCAATCAAAGCCAATCAGACAAGCTGACAGGATGGCACAAAGAATCAAAGACAGGATCACTGCAGAGTTCAGCTTCAGAAGGAGACTAAGGCAACTAGGTAATGCCATCTGTTAACTTGATGTTGAGGCAGACCCTAAGATTAGCTTCGTCAGGGAAACCTTGACTGAAGGCCCGGTGGCAGAACTTGAGAGCCCTAACTCATCATCATCAACTGTTGCAGAGATTCATACCCTTATTGAGACACCTGCTGGTGAAGGTGCTTCTCAACCTCTCTCTGGCCAGAGCTTGGATGCTACACCAAGCAATGAAGGCCAAAGCTCTCTCCACCCTGAGTCACAAAGGTCTGTGAGTGACAAAGGGAAAAGAAATATGACATCTGAGGAGATTAGGAGGGTAGATATAGAGAGAGGAAAAGGAAGCTAAGGGAAGAAAGTTCCTCTTCTGGGTTTGCAAGACTCATAAAAACTGCTATCAGGGCTGCCCCCAGACCAAACACTCAAGATGATGAGTTGAGGGTAGTCAGGATCAACTACTTGTAGACCAGGAATTATGACATTGACAATGTCATTTCTCTCCCTTTAGAGGAGTTAAATGAACTAGTTGACAGAGAAAGGTCAAAGGAGAAGAAAGAGGCAGAAGATGCTGAGCTACTAGTACAAATAAAAGAAGAAAGAAGAAAGAAAAGATTATATAAGCATGTGCCTACTCTCTCCCCAGTTTAAGAAAGTCCTGCATATGAGGATATGGTTCAACAAGAACCTCAAGTAGACAGAGAAGAAGACAGGATCAAGATAATCAACTATCTGAGTGCCATAGTCCTCTATCAGGCAAATGCAGTTCTTCCCTTATCCTATGACTATGTTGAGTTTGAGTATCTCAAACAACTTGAACTTGAGATAGTCAAGGAAAGAAAGATAACTAAAAGGAAGCTAAGGGAAGAAGCTGTTAAGTCAAGAGCCATAATCCAGAAGAACATGAAGAAGTCTGCACACAGGCAGAGGATGATGAGCTTCTTGAAGCTGTATGGATTCTCTAGAAGGAGACTTGGCCTTTTGTCTCTATCCACTATGGATGAGCATATAAGGGTAATCAAGCAGAAGATCAAGAGTGGAGAGCTGATTGACTTACCCTCCCCTCCAAGTCAAGCTTCACCTGAAGTGGAGGTTAAGGTTGAACAACCATAAACAACACAACCTGAACCTCCTGCTGAATCTCAGCAAGCTTCATCTTCTAATCCACATCAGGGTCAGACTCCCTCTCTTTCTGAACCTATGATAGAGGAAGAGACAACTGAGAAAGACAAAGAAGATCAATCAGGTGCTGAGGCTAGACTTCTCAATCAAAAGGTACAAAGAGAAAGAAAAGGATGGCTTCAAAGTCAAAGCCAAAAAAGATGAAAGAAACATCTTTTTTCTGAACCTCAGGATGTGTCAGAACATCCTGAGGATGTGCAGCCAGAGGATGCTACATCAACTCCAAATCAAGCAGCTCCTCTAGCTTCAGGAAGACCCATCGTGTCCCAGACCATAAATCTGGAAAGATGGCATGTCATTAGAGAACAAGGCATTAAGGATGTCTACACATGGCAAGACATGTTTAATCTGCCTCTACATGATCTCTTTGATATGAGAAGACATTTTGAGAATCTGAGTGATCCTGATCATCTTATGAAGAAAGGGATGATCATCATCATAATGAGGACTGTTGATATTTGAAGTCTTCAAAGATTTTGGTAGCATCAACCTAGGGGAGTTTGTAAGGAATACATGTTAAGGCTTATGCAACTCAAACACTTCAAGTCTCCTGCATGTTGCATAAGTACATTGAAGAAGAATGCTTCAAAAGTTTCACACATGCAATAGAAATATTCTAAGTGTGAAATCTTCCGAAGCCAAGCCCAATATCTTTCGAAGGCAAAGATGAAGCCTTCCGAAGCTTTAGAGACAAAGTACTCCGAAGCCAACACTTGAAGACAGATTTCTTCCGAAGACTTTTAGTGTACATGCTTTATCTGATGTACTTTACATAAAGCTAGACCCCTTTCCGCTACAACTCTGTAATCTCACTAACTTGCATGAGTTGGTGAAAAGGTCAATGCTTTAAGTAACTGTTCATTGAGGTCTTGAGTCTGTAACTTTCTACTTCATGTACTTTATCCTTTTTGTAATATATTAGGATGTGAGCTATGGCATTTCATAGAAACTAGTCAAAAGGTAATCTGCCTTTTGACTCTACAATTGATTTTGTGTTGTGTTTAGTCAATTGTATCGAGCTGGCCTTCAAAGTATGGTCGACTGTAGGATGTAGTATATGTATCTCAAGTACTTGTAACTTCTTTTATGCTTTGTAACATTTGTAATAGAACTTGAGAAGTATATATATTGCAATCTTGAAATTCATTTCCTTGTGTCTTGCTATCTTGTTCTGTCTCTTACTTACTTGTGTTTTTAGTATCATCTATTATGGTTAATCCAGTTTCAATGTTTGATTAGTCAAATTAATCTCCTCTTTGTGTTGTTGTGTTTTAAGTTGACCACCATTCACCGGTCCTGCACCCATTCCACCTGCTCGTGAAGGGCCTAATAAGTCGGCAATTACAAACAATCACCCCCTGCAGGATCGGTGTTGGTCTCTCAAACTCACTTAAAAACACTCGGATGATGAAGCAAAATCTTTGACTAAGTTGATAATATACTAATTAGTTAATTAACACAAGAAATGATTTTCAATATACTTGTATATATTACTTCTCAACTCGATATTTACAAGACTCTTACAAGCATGACTAAATGAGTTTTAATGAGAAACTATATATGCTACTATCTATAGCCAGTTATACTTAGATTACCAGCTCCAACTTACTACTAAACAAACACTACATTGCTAAAAGTAAGGTGTCAAAGATAAAATACAATCCTAGATAACGTAGTCATGACAACTCCATAACTTACCTTTTGTCACCAACTAAACATGTTAATGGTACTAACTGGTAAAATGTGAACACTAGAATAAATTATGGTCATCTACATGGGTGTGGGAAAGTGCCATGCAGTATCTTAGAGGTGGCAGCGGTTGTTAGACTGACCATACTTATGTCCACTGGTTCATATCCACCGGTTCATAGTTAGTTCTTCTGAAGGTTAATTGGCTTTGGAAGGATAATTTATTCCCAAGACTTCTACATTTCGGAAGAATCAACTTCTTTCGAGATCTCTGCTATCTTTAAGAATTTATTCTCAAAAGTCTTTATCTTGAATCTTCTAAGTATTTTACTTTGGAAGAGGAATTACTTAGTCTTAGAAGTCTGAGTTCCTCTTTGGAAGTTCTTCTTTCTTGATCTTTGAAAGATCTTCAACATACCTTTGGAAGAGCAGTTTTGTCTTTGGAATATTTTCTTTAGTTGTACTTAAAATCTTCTAAGTGTAGTTTTGGTTGCACCATCCTCATATGTTCCAACAAACTCCCCCTAGGCTAATACTATAAAAACTTCATTGTTTTATGCTTCTCAAAACTTTCAGCACCAGGAAAGAAGATATTTGTCTGTCTCCTTGTGCTATCCTGAAGTGGTGCAAAGAAGTTTGTACAAGTCATTCATAGTTAATAGATCCAGTCTGTTATTCTGGATAACGTGTACCCTTGTTGTGGCCCTGTTAAAAGAGTTAGTTTATGGGATTTGTAGTCATACTCTCATCTAACTATGAGATCTAAAGCATGGTCTTCTACTATTTGGAGGAATGAACTTCCTTTTGTAGTGGCTCCCTCTCCTTCTTCCTTTCTTAATTTCAGCTCCTCTTTAGTCTTTGCTTTCTTGATTAGCTTAGCAAGATGAAAGCTGCTTACGTGATTTCTAATGTGAGAAGCTACTTGGGAGTTGGAGGGGTTGGAGAATAGTTTATCCGCTAACTCATTAATGTCAAATCTGCTTGAGTGTAGCCAAGATGGTGTGCCAAGCCTGTTGACCTTACTATTCTCCCTTTCCAAAACAAAGTTGTGAGAAGGTTCATCAAACCTCCACTGGACAATCTTCTTTCTAGAAATAAGGGATTGGTTTGGCAATTTGTCCCCTTTCCTGGTGTCTAGTAAATCATAAATCTTCTCCTCGGATTCTTCTCTTCTTCCTTGAGGGAGTCTGAGTGTAACACCCGAAATTTTAAAACATGTATAAAGGAGAATAAAAGAAGGAAAAACAATAAAAGCCCAAGTTGAGGGGCTAATAGTTTGCAAGGGTTAAAGATTAATATTATGTTGTTCAAAAGGTGGCATGGCCACCCACTTTGCACACCAACTTTTTGTCGACTTTTTTTAGAGAGAGAAAGAGTAGAGAGTTTCGGTTCTAGAGAGAAGTTCAAGAAGAAGATCGAAATCAAGGTAAGTTTTTGATGTTTTGAAGTGTTTTAGTTGGCTCTAGCCTCGATTTTATGCTTATGTGTTTGTGTGTGTTCGGGTGTGTGTGTTGTGATAGGTTTTAGGTGGTTGAACTCATAGCATACAGATTTAAGAGAAGTCATACTCAAAGTTGTATAAGGTGAGTTCTAGAACCCCATTTTTACATGTTTTAATTGATTTTAAGAGTGGAAATGCATGTGTGAACATTTTTATTAAGGGGGTAAATCATACATGTATGTTCATGTGTGTGCGAATGTGGGTGGGGTATGATTTGGGTGTATTACGATGTTATGATCATTTTTTATGTATGTTTTGCTGCTTAGAATGTTAGTACTAAGCTTAGAACATGATGAATGATGATTTTCGGGACTGAATGATATTGTTTAAACTAGGTTGGTTACCCATGCGCCCACCGATTGAATTGCCTAAGTGTTTCCCAGACGCCCAAAAGCCATGCGCCCAAATAGTTCCCATTCGCCTAGGATTAGGCTGAATTTGAAAAAGTGTCCATGCGCCCGGGCACTCATGCGCCTGCATAGTGCCCATGCGCCTAGAATTTGCCTTGAAGCCTAGGTGTTAGGTCATGCGCCCAAATAGTGCCTATGAACCCAAAAGTTTCCCATGCGCCTAAGTGTTGGTCCAATGTTCTCCGAGGTAGATCAATGAAAACATCTCTTGTAAGGGAACAGGAAGAGCCATCAATGCATGACAACTTGATAAACTCATCCTCACAAGAGATCTCGTTCACAGTGGTGCAGTTAATGAGCTTTCTCTTGATCTCCTTCAAATATTCCAAGGTCATAGACTTTGATGGTTCAGAGGATGTCTTCAATAAAGCTTGGATTCTGGGAAGTGTATTAGGCTTAAAGATAGGTAGTGGTGGTGGTTGTTGTGAGGCAATGGGTGAGAATGAAGGTAAAGTTGATGATGTAGGTGTAGGGGTGTATGGTTGAGTAATGGGTTTTGTTTTGACGGGGAAAGGAAAATGTGTGGTTAAAGGTTGAGGTTGGGGTTTGAGTGTAGGTTTGGATACCATCCTCTGTACACTTTGAGTTTGAAACACCTCATTCCTTCTTCCTAAGCGAATGTCAACTTTGATGTAATTGACATGTCGCTATAGGGTCCTTTCAGACATGGGACCTACTTGCCTACCTGTGAAGCTGTTGGCCCTGAGATATACTTTCTTCCAGGCTTTGTCTCCAACCTTCTTGGCAGCCACAAGTTAGGCATCCTCCTCCTTCTTTCTCTTCTCCTTCAACTTTTCTCTTGTAACGCTCTTCATTTCCTTAGTGATTTGATTTTGTTATTTGTGAAAAAGCCATAAGATCATGTCATTGTCATGAGTTGTCAACTCCTCCCGAGAATAGCCCCTTAAGCACAACAAGGCTATCCTCTCTATCCTCTGCCTTTGTTTAGCCTCTTCCTTCTTTCTCCTCCTTTCCTTTTTTTCTGCCAACCTAACTGCTTCCTCTTTCTTTTTTTGCTGCAAGGTTGCCTTTTCCAAAAGCACCAGCTCACCAAGTGGGAGTAGAAGCATTTTTTCATTGTTTACTCCTATGTTGACAAGTCTGTCTATGACTTCCCCTCTTCTCTTGTTGTTAATAGCCTTTTGAGCCACTGCTGCTGCTTTGCTACTTGTAGCTAGCAATTGAGTCTACCTTTCTTTTTTAGTTTGTTCAAATTTTCTTCCTCTAGAAGCTCTTCAGCAGTCATCTTCCTTTTTCCTTTGGGATCTTTGGAAGATTAAGCTTTGTAGATTATGTCTTAGAAAATTCAGGTTGGGGAGAGTGGGGTTGAACTTGTGGTGCCAAAGATATCTCGTAAAGATGGGTTTTGAGGAAGTCCTTACTGTTTACCTCAGAGGCTTGATCTAGGATAGCTTCTATGATAAGCAGATCATCAGACAAAGATGACAATTCAATAATCCCTTTTCAGCTTGAATTTCTACTTTGGAAAAGATTGGAATTGCACTACTTGTCCCAACTGAGTTAGTTGTTAGGCCATTTGTCCTTATTTGCTCTTCAAAGTCAAACTCAGTTTCGATATGGGCCATAGGTTGACCAACTTCCTTCTTAGTGGTAGTTGGTGTACTAAACCATTTAAGCTCTTCAGCTCTAAAGTAGGCTATAACATCGGCTAAGAGTTGTCCAAATGAGGGGCTTATTAGGAACTTGGTTAAGAACCTATTGAGATCAATAAGCATCCTTGGGTCCACTTGATGGGCTTATTAGGAACTTGGTTAAGAACCTATTGAGATCAATAAGCATCCTTGGGTCCACTTGATGGCGGGTGGTTGAGGGAAAATAGTTGCAGGTTGTTGTCCAAGGTAAAATAAAAAGAGGGTTGAGATGGACAAGTTTGGTTCCTCAAGACTTTGACTTTCTACATTATCCCCTTTTTTGGTAGCATCATCTTGAGAAGTAGATGAGCTAGAGGAAGAATTTAAGAGACTTCAATAGGTACATGCCTAACAGACTTCTCAATCCGTGTCTCAACTGTTTGGCATTAATATTTTCAATGTCAAGTTTACTGAGTGGTAGACCTAACCTCTAAAGTCTTAACCTTTGATTCTAGATTTGAGACTTTAGAAAGTAGATCTTTGATTATGAGTTGCAGACTTTCCTCCTCTTCTTTTGACGAATCATGGGGGAGAGGAGATACCATACCTAGTATGTCCATCATCACCAGATATGGTTTTTTGGATCCCTAGTTTCTCTTGCAAACTGAAGTCTCTTTTTGAGGCATTTTTGGGCAAAGTTGCCATAGTGTCAGTCTCAGATATGTTACCACTTTATTCAGAGCCCAATGAGACACTCTCATTAGTGGCAACTGAGTCTACATAAGTCCCCTCCATACCTGTGGGACTCACCTCAGTTTGGCTTTTTTGATGTGGGCAAGAAATTAGCGGTTCCCTAGCGCTCAGTTGATCTCGAGATTGGTGTGGTAGATCAACATCATAGGTCTAGGATGTTCCGGCATGAATAAATGATTTATTCAGTTTTAGGAACCCAAGCCATTGTTGACCTGAGTACACTGTTTTCATCCAAATAAGATACTGATTTTAGTGTCATATCTCTTTTATCATTGAAGATATAATCTTCAACAATATCAGGTTCTAATGTAATTATTTTCACTTTCAATTCTCAAATCGGTTTAATTAGTTTCTTGAAAGTATTTTGTGTGAGAGATGAATTGTCATCATTGACATACAAAGATTTCTTGATGAATTTATGTTTTTGCAAATTTATATTCTTTAAAAAATTTCTGTTATCAGTAAATGAGTTTGACTAACTTAAATTCCTTTTAATTTTACCATTTATAAAGAATTGTCTTCTATTATTTACAATAAAGTTGTGGAATCTTTGTTTACTTGTCAAAGAATGTTGATGATGACAATATCTATCCATATGATTTGGCTTTCTACACACATAACAATAGTGATTATGATACACATTTTGTGCTCGAATCGGTTTCTCAAACTGTTGATGATAACATCTACTGTTATCATAGAATTTGTCTTTAATATTTCTTTGTCCTATAAGTTCTTTAACGATTTCTTGTTTTCCTTTTTCATTTTGATTTGCATCACATACACACGAGGCTTTAAATTTTCCTTTATCTTTTTATATTGAATGTACTCGAGAAGGACTTGTTTCTTTTATACCCGAGCTACACACATCTTGTTTCACTTGATTAGCAATACTAGAAGACTTATTTTTAAAGATGCTTGCATTTTTTTCTTTAAAAATTTACCCTTATTTATTAATGTTGCCTTTAGAAACAAATCTGTTCTTGAAATTAGTTTTTTAAGTCTGATAAAAATGGTGTATTTATTATCTTTTCATTTGTCCTGAAATCTATTTGGAATTTAATTTCATTTCCTTGTTTGACATTATTTAAAAATCATTTGAAACATTCAATATATTCAACTTTTCATTAACCAAAGATGATGAATTACATTGAGATGTGTCATTATAAAATATATTATTTTCAAAATCTATTTCATAATCACTAATCCAATCTTCAACCAACCCGTCCTTCCTAAAACTTTCTTCAAAAAAATGTTATAATTAATTTTAATTTTAGGTTTTATGACAGGATAAACAATTTATGGAATACTGACTAAAACTGTTAAGTTGGACAATCGTTGAAAACCTAAACCATAGGTCTCTTCATCACTATTGTTAATCGATTAAGGCAAAGAGGTATACTCATGATTAATTAGTGGTGCAATGAGTAACAAATCCTCCTCTACCGCCATTGATTTTTGGTGTCATTTGTAACTTGATTATACCTTCAAACATAGTTAAAGACAATTCAAACTTTTCAACAATTAGTTTCGAAGATAAGATTTCACCATTTAATTTGTTAATTTTGAAAGAAAGTTCATTATTTCGATTTGTCAAAATCCTTTGTTATGGTCTTTATCATAATGATTTAATTTTGACTGATAAATTGATTTGTTAGTCCATCTATCTTTTCTTTGAAATCTTTCACATTGTTTTTTTTATTTTCGTGCTTGATATTGAAGTTTTTCAACTTCCAAAATCAACCATCAAAATCAATCGTTCATTGTGGACTCTGTATCTTTGCACCCTTTTAATATAATTATTTGAACAAAGATTAAAATATACCTATCCTGTTTCAGTTTTCTTCTTTGTCTCTCCATGGACCACATTTACCATGAATGTGTTTTGTTTGATCTCGACTGCTTCATGTGCCGGAGTAATCTCAACAACATTTTCTGGGCTTGGCTGATTTGTGGACCTTAGGTTGACCAACTTCTTCCACAGTGGTAGAAGGTGCAGTCAGCCTCTGAAGCTCTTCAGCTCCAAAGTAAAGCATTGCAGCATCTGGGCTTGGCTGATCTGTGGAGTATCTCAACAGAAACTTGGTAAAGAGTCTGTAGAGATCACTGAGCATCTTTGAGTCAATCTGCAGAATGACTTGAGATGGCTCAGACACAATGATGATAGGAGTAGATGAAGTTGAAGTTAGAGTTGAAGTGTGGCTCTGTTGGGGGTCCTCAAGTGTTTGTCTCTGAACATTCTCCCCCTTTTTGGTAGCATCATCTTGAGAGCTAGATGAGCTAGAGGAAGAAGTCAATGAGACCTGAATAGGTACATGCCTGACAAACCTCTCTATCTGTTTCTCAGCTAGTTTGGCCTTGAGATTGTCAATCTCAAGTTGCTGAGTGGCGGACCTTGCTTCTAAAGTCCTAACCAAAGATTCAAGGTTTGAGACTTTAGATAGAAGGTCGTGAATGAGGAGTTTCATGCTTCCCTCATCTTCTTTTGAAGAATCACGGGGAGACGAGGTAACATACCTGGTATGTTCAGCCTCACCACCAGATGTGGTTTCTTGGCACCCTGGTTTCCCGTACTCAATGATGTCTCTTTTAGAGTCATCAACGTGCTCGGTTGCCGTAGATTCAGTCTGAGAGATGTTACCACTGTCCATAAGGTCCATTGAGGCACCTTCTGTAGTGGCAGCTGAATCTGCATGAGTCCCCTCCACATCAGTGGGACTCATGTCAGTAATTGGTGGCTGATGGGGGCTAGAGATAAGGGATTTCTCCGGGCTCTGTTGATCTTGAAAAGGGTGTTATAGATCAACTTCATTGTTATGGAGAGATGTTATCTCTTCATTAGTTTAATAGAAGGTCAGTAAAAGATAAGGAGGTTAAGCCTACTGACCCGGGACCTTGGTCAATGTCTACAGGCATTGAGCCTCTGGTGGGGTTGTCCCTTGTTGGTTGTTCAGAAGAGTGTAGATACTCAATCTGAAGGCTGCTGGTTTGGGTGTCGGGCTCCTGGGTTTGAGACTGAGGAGACTCAAAACCCATATTGAGGTCAAAAGAGAAGGATGGAGAGACCTCAGACTGAGTGGGAGCCTATGTTTCCACTCTAGTCTTTTTGGATTGAACAGGAGGGGCTTGTTCAATCAGAGTAGATTGAACAAGGGTTCGTTTAGGGTGTCCTTGATATGTGATGGTGATGGGTGGAGAAGGCAGTGTTGGCATTGTAGTGGTGGTTGCTGGTGTGGGTTCATCACCTGTGGGGTGAACAGGGATGTCACCAGGAGTTATGCGCTCAATCATACCTGGAAGCAGAGTGGTATACCTTCCAGTGAAGTTGGTGGATACCTTCTTCAATGTTTTGAAGATGGTAGGCCGCATGTGGGGGACAGTCAGAGCAGCTACACAAACATGCATGCTCTAGTCCAAGTCACAGTTGATGATGTGTTGTATGAATCTAGGATACATATAGAATGTCTCCCTTTGTAGATTCCCAATCAGATTGGTGAACACAAATCGTGAGTAGTTGAAGCACAGGCCTCTCACCAATCCATGAACTAAGCATCCTAGTTCATATGGGATTTGATCCCATCCGGCGGACTTGTTGGACAAGCAGTAGAGAACAACATGCAGGAGAAACTTTCAATTGTAAGAGAAGTTGAATTTGTATAACGTTGACCTACTGATGTCGCCACCACATCCCATAAGGGTGTAGGTGCTGTCCAAGTCTGCCTTCGGGAACTCAGTAGGAGCTCCTTCATCATGAAGCTCTACATGCTCCCTGATGAGTTGTTCAGTAATGATCAACTCATGTCCACAAATGCTAGACCTCAGTACTCGAATCCCATTTAGGGTTTCAGCTCGACCATTTCCCCAAAATTCAGCCATGTGATTGGAGTAAACAGTGGGGTTAACGATAAGTGTTGTGTAGTAAGGTGATTGGGTGAGAAAGGAGATGATTTCAGAGTAGTTGGCATCCTTTGAAGTATGAAGGAGTGCGACCTGGTTGTACTGAGGGTTAAGAGCCATTTGGAGAAAGTTGAATGTGGATGAATTTGAGCTTGGGTAAAGTTACAGAGGAGAAAATTTTCTAGGGCTGTAAAAATTGCAAGTAAGAAGATGAAATTGAACAGTCGAGATTATTTAAAAGAGGGTGGAAAGGCGGTAATGGGGGTTAGGATAAGGTGATGTGATGGTTTAGTGGATGAAATGACAATGGCGGTAAGGTTAAAATCAGTTAAATAATCCGACATCATTAACAAAATCTTTACTTTTTACAGTGTGGGGCCCAAGAGATTTACGTTACACAGTAGAATCTTTCTTCCGAATGTAAAACATTTCCGAAGGTAATTTGTCTTCCGAAGGAAATTCTTACTTCCGAAGGAAAAACTTTGCTTCCGAAGGTTAGATTTGCTTTCCGAATGGAGAATTTGTAAACCTTAGAAGTAGATCTAATATGTAATCAATCGCTTCTTCCGAGACCAAAAAGTTCTTCCGAGAAGAAAAATTATCCTTTGGGAAATTTTGCTTCGGAAGATATAAAAATAACTTCCGAGGGTTAATTTCTCTTTGGAAGAAATTTACACTTAGAAAATTGTCAGAAAGATCTTTTGTAACAAGGCTTAAATTGTATTGACAGAAGACATTACACATTAAAAGGTTTCAAAAGAGGTGAACTAATCGATGTTTATCATCCCAATAGCTGTTATGAGATATTTAAATCTTTGCTCATCAAAAGCTTTGGTGAACAAATCAACATATTGTTCATTTGAATAAACTTTGATTAATTTAATTAGATTTTTCTCATGAATATCTCTAATGAAATGATACCTGATGTCAATATGCTTTGTCTTGGAGTGCTTCACCAGATTTTCAGTAATGGAGATAGCATTGTTGTTGTCAATATGGATAGGAGTACTCATTAAGTTGAATTCATAGTCTAACATCTGATTCTGAATCCATAGCAATTGAGCATAGCAGCTAGCAGTAGCAATGTATTCAACTTCAACAGTTGATGTAGATACACATGATTGTTTCTTGCATTGCCATGAGATGATCCTTCCACCATGAAATTGACATCCCCCTGATGTTGATTTCTTGTTAATATTACAACCACCATAGTCACTGTCAGAGTATCCATAAAAGATTAAAATTCTTGTTTCTGGGATACTAGAGACCTAGTTTAGGTGCTCCTTTGAGGTATCTGAGAATTCTCTTAACAGCAGCTAAGTGAGACACCTTCGTGGCAGCCTTATATCTTGCACAAATGCAAGTAGCAAGCATGATATCAGGTCTACTAGCAGTAAGATACATCAGAGAATCAATAATTGCCCTATACTGATGTTGATCAGTATCCTCCCTTTCAAGGTCAGGACAAAGATTATGGTTTCTTGGTATGGGTGTCTTGGCAAGCTTGCAATCCTTCATTTCAAATCTTTCTAAGATGTCAGAAACATACTTAGATTGATTAATAAAGAACCCTTCCTTCATTTGCTTTACCTGAATTCCAAGAAAAAAGTCCATTTTTCCCATGGAACTCATCTCAAACTTCTTCTTCATAATGCTCTCAAAGTCCTTACACATCTGGTCATTTGAAGAACCAAATATGATGTCATCAACATAGACTTGAACGAGCTAGATGTCCTTTCCAGACTTTTTGATGAAGAGAATCTTGTCAATGGTACCTCTAGTGTAGCCGTTCTTCAGAAGAAACTAAGACAATGTCCCATACCACAGCCTAGGTGCTTGGTGCAGCCCATATAGAGCTTTATCCAATTTGCACACATAGTTGGGGTGCTGTGGGTCTTCAAATCCTGGAGGTTGGCATACATAGACTTCCCTATCTATATCCCCATATAGAAATGCACATTTGACATCAACTTGATAGATAGTGAAATCCTTGGATGCAACATAAGCAAGGAAGATGCTAACTACCTCAAGTCTTGCAACTGGTGCAAAGACATCAGTATAATCAATTCCTTCCTCTTGTGCGTATCCTTGAACTACAAGTCTTGCTTTGTTCTTGATGATCAAGCCTCTATCATCTCTCTTGTTTCTAGAAACCCACTTAGTGCCTATTGGTACTTGATCGGATGATAGCGGACATAGGTTCCATACCTTCTGTCTCTTGAATTGGAGTAGCTCCTCTTGCATCGATTCAAGCCAACTACTATCTTTCAAGGCATCTTCTACCTTTTGGGTTCCATCTGGGATAGAAAGCATGAGTACAAGCAGACATTTCCATGATGAGTTTGTCCTCTTGTTCTCACACCATCAGTGACATCCCCTATGATGTTCTCAGTAGGATGAGTGTTATGCATCCTAAGGAGAGGAATCACTTCTAGTTGTAGAGATAGATCCAGGTTAGACATATTCTGCTCAGGAACTGAACACTTTGTCCTACTGTTGTTTCAAAATCCTTCAATGAGGACTGATTGAATGAGTGAGAAACATTATCAATGGTTGGCTGTGAAGTGGTGTTAACAGTTTCTTGTCCCTTCAAAACATTACTTCCTTCTGCCTGGTGTTGTGGTGGATCACCTAATGAGTTTTGAGGCTCAGTGAGTGATTCACTTGAAGAAGCTTCATAATTCCTTGATATGGTCAAGCTATCAGATCTGTGAATGGTGGAGACTTCGTTTGTTGCAGCTCTTGGAGAATTTGGACTAGGTCTAGGAAGCTCAAATAGTTGATCGTCAGCAGCAGCATCAACATCATTTTGAGCACCTGTTTCAACTGAAACGTTCTCACAAGATGGTTTAGAATAGTTTGGAAACAATTCTAAATCAAAGATATGATCAGGGTCATTCCCCCTAACACAAGGAGTGTGCTCATTAACAACTATATTGGATGACTCCTCAAATTGTTGATTCTTAATGTTGTATACTCTATAAGCTTTGGAGCTAGAAGAGTATCCAACAAAGATAGCATTATCCGACTTTTCAGCAAACTTTGCTAAATTTTCTTTTGTGTTAAGTATGGTACACCTGCTGCCAAAGGACCTTAGAAAGCCAATGAACGGTGGCCTCTTGTTCCATAGCTCATAAGGGGTTTTTCCATAGGGCTTAACTACAAGAACTCTATTTTGCACATAGCATACAATGCTGACTGCCTCTGCCCAGAATGTTAGAGGTAGTTTTGAATCAGCTAACATAGTTCGAGCAGCCTCAATAAGTGTCCTATTCCTCCTCTTAGCAACACCATTTTGTTGAGGAGTTCTGGTAGCACTATATTGTCTGGCAATCCCTTTTGAGTTACAAAATGAGTCAAGAACGAACTTCTTAAACTCAGTCCCTTGATCACTTCTAATTATTTTAACCTTGTGATCAATTTGATTTTCTATTTTAAGAATAAAAGATTTTAGTGTTTCAGCAGTTTCATCTTTAGTTCTTAAAAAGAATACCCATATGAATCTTCTAAAATCATCAACTATCACAAGGCAATATGATTTCCTTCTAATGCTCATTATACTTATGGGACCAAAAAGATCCATGTGCAATAAGTGTAATGGAGTAGTGATAGAGTTAACACATTTGGATTTATGAGATGTCATGTGTTGTTTCCCTTTCAGGCAAGCAACACAGTTATCTTTGCAGAAAAACTCCTTTTTAGGCAAACCATGTACCAAGTTATTTTTAGCCAATTTATTCATTGTCTTAAAATTTACATGACACATACGTTTATGCCACAGTGTTGACTCATCACCATCAGCTTTGGAAAGAAAGCATGATACTTCACCTATTGGGGAAGTATTTTTCATATCAAGCTTGTACATATCCCCTTTCCTGGGAGATCTAAGAAGCACCAATTCTGGAGGAAATGTCATCCCAGGTTTGAGGATAATGCACTCATGTTCTGTGAAAAGCATTTGGTGCTTTTGATCACAGAATTGAGAAACACTTAACAGATTGTGTTCAAGCTGTTTGACAAAGTGAACTTTGTCAACCTTTAATTTACCATTGTATATACTCCCTCTGCCAGAAATATATCCTCCGGCTTCACCTCCAAATTGGACAGGACCTCTATAATAGTTCTAAAACTGTTGAAGGAGAGATCTGTTCCCTGTCATGTGCCAGGAGCATCCACTATCTACAATCCATATATTGTTGTTCTTGTCATATGGATGTCCCTACACATAAGATGAGATTGTTAGTTTTGTTTGGAAGCCCAAGCCTTGCTGGTCTTGGGTTCTTCCAAAGATAATGACATAATTGAATCAAATGTTATGCATGGGGGTTCAATAGAGGTCTTTGAAGAAGAGGTTTGGGCTATAGCATCATTCTTGATCTTCCAGTCCATCCTTTGGTTGATCTTGAAGGATGAGCTTGTTGAAGCTTTAGCAGCATGGCTATCTTTCGAAGCTTATTTCTTTTCGGAAGAAGTCTTCACCACCTTTTCTTCCAAAGCAGTCTTCTTCAAGGGAGGTTTCAAGGGAACTTTTTTGTTCTTCCGAACCTTAGTAGCTTTTGCTTCCGAAGCCATTTTCCCTTCGGAAGAAGGAGTTTCTTCCGAAAGCAACCTGGCTTCCGAGACTAGCTTTCCCTTTTTCATTACTTGAACCGTTTGAAAAGGTCCAAATGTGAAACCTTCCTTGACTCCTTTCCTAACATTATTTGCATAATGTGTGCTTTCAGGATTGTAGTAACAATCTTTTGCCATGTGGATTTGCAGACCACACATTATGCATACAATGTTAGCTCTTTGGGAATATGAGGGTTGCTGTTTCTTGGGCTTCTTTTCTTTATTAGCAACTTTTCCCTTCAACTTCTGATCCTTTGGCAGGACAGAAGTGTTGGTATTACACTCATTTCCTGAATCAAAAGTACCTACCACTTGGAATCCAGCTGAAATAAAGACACCCTTCTGCTTGGGGTCAATTTTTAGCTTGGACTAGCCACCTTCTTAGCAGTTCTCCTAGCAGCTTTAGCTCTGCTTCTTCTTGCCTTAGTGGTTAGGATTTGTTCTTCACAGGAGGAGACGGGTACATCTACCTGTTTCTTCCCTGTGGTGACCACTATTGTTGCTTCATCCTTTAACTCAGGTGAGGAAGGGTCAGCAGTTGGAACCTCTTGCTCTTCGGTACCACATCTTGGCTGTCTAATAGACTCATAGGAGTGTGGTGGAGTAATTTCATTGGTTCCCAACCCTCCTTTGTTCTGATAGCAGAATTTGGAGTGAGAGGATGATGCAAGAATAGCTTGGAAGTTTTGCTCAGAGATAGCATGCTTCCTGGCCTGAGCCTCAGTAGTGACAAGCTGGGCTTTAGCCTCAGACAATTTGGATATCAGATCTTTGATTTGAGTCTTGTAGTTGGTGTGTTCATGTTTTAAAAGAGACACAGTTTTCTCCAACTCCTCAATTTTCTTTTGATAGTTAGATTCACCTCTTTTAAAATCAGATTTTAAGATATATAAAGACTCAATATCAGATCTGATTTCCATATTGTAATCCCGATAGAGTTTAACTTTAGCTATACAAGCTAGAGTGCAGAGATGTTCATATACCTTGGTATCGTCTGTTCCGGCCATGAGAGTTTGAGCAGGAGTCACATCCTGTACCATGAAGCTCCAGTCAACTTCTTGAGCCATTGCAGCTGTTTCAGTTGACTTCTCAGCGGGCTTTGAGGTTGAGAGATGTGTGGAGGTGTGTGGGGTTCCCGGATTGGTCTTGGGAGCCTTGCATTCCCTTGCAAAGTGACCCAGTTGGTTACAGTTGTAACATTTTGCCTTGGTCTTGTCAAACCCGAACTTGCTGGTAGTTGGGTTTTGAGAGAAATGCCTTCCAGTTCTCTTAAAGAACTTCTTTGCTCTGTAAGTTAAGAGAGCCATCTGCTGGACAATGTCCACGTACTCTACGTCATCCAGACTAAAACACTCAAGATCATCAAGGCAGTATTGAAAATCACCAGAGTGTCCACTTCCTGAGAAAAAGGCACAACTTTCCTGAAAGGAGTTGTGTTGAGCCTGTTGAGACCTTGGAGTCTCAGGAAAAGTTATGTAAGGTCCAGAAGAGCAGGATGGCTGCTGATAAGTCAGGAAATGTTGAGGTTGAGGGGATAATGAGCCTTCAGCAACCATTAAAGTGTTGCTAACAGGAAGACTCATGGGTCTGCTTGTTTGGTGGCCCTTCTTACTCTCCATCTCTAGGCGATATCCATCAAGGATGCCATAGAGTTCAGTCATGGTGAGAGTGTTCAAATACTCTGTCCTCTTGATAGAGACATAGTAAAATGTCCACTCGTTTGGAAGAGCACTCATGAACTTTCTAGTAAGATCTCTAAGTTCGAGAATGATCTTCATAGACTGAAGAGAAGAGATAAGATCCATGTACCTGAAGTACTGGTGGCTGAGGGTCTCTCCAGCAATATGAGTGAAGTTCTCGACCTGCTGCTTCAGTGAGTCCTTCTTTGAGTCATTGGAGCTTGAGTACATCTGAGCAAGTGCATCAAACAATTCTTTAGCAGTCGTGCAATGCCCAAATCCCACCGTAATGGAGTTTGGTATTGCAGTCATGAGAATGGTCATAGCATTGCTGTCGATGTCCATCTTCTTTCTATCTTCACTAGAGTAATCCTCTATAGCTTTTTCTATCATGGCACCGTTTCCACCAGGTGATGCTACCTTAGGCTTATACGAACCATTGACAATGGAGTTCCACATCCTGCTGTCTTGATATCTGATGAAGCCTTCTATTCTCCTGCTCCAAGACTTGAAATTTTTAGGAGTAATGATGGGAGCCTTTGTCATGGTTCCCATCTCTTCCACGGACTTGTTAAGGGCCATTAGAGTGAATGGGTTGTAGGGAGGAGTGAAAAACAAGTTGATTTGGATGGTGAGATCACGCAATCAAGAGCCTGAGAAGCTCTGATACCAATTGCAGGATCGATGTTTGTCACTAAACACTTATGTTTTTCTCTCAAACTCACCTAGAACAACACTCGGGTAAGATAGAATCAGTAAGAGTTGATCACAATATAGAAAGTAATAAAGAACACAGGAAGTAATTTTCAAGGTACTTTTATATATTGCTTCTCAACTTAAAATACAAGACTCTTACAAGCAGTAGTTGTTGTTATTATGAGTTACCAAGAGAACTTATATATAATACTACCTATAGCCGAATATACTTTGATACCAGTTGGCATCCTCTAGCTAAAGTCTATACTACAAGACTAAAGTTTAAGGTATCTCGGATAAAGTCTTATCTGAGATTTGGTAGTCAGGACATGTCCCTGACTTACCTTTTGTCACCAACTAAAGTTGATAACATGTACTATCATGAAAAGGTGAACAGTGGAATAAAGTATGTCAACTGCATGGCTCTTTAGGAAGAAGCCAAACAGTATCAGAGGTCTGTAGCGGAGTGTCAGAGACCATACTTGTGTCCACTGGTCATAGCAGTGTCTTCCGAAGGTTAAATGGCTTCGGAAGAGTAAGTACTTCCGAAGCCATTTATACTTCGGAAGAGGCTACTTCTTCCGAGGCTTGGAGACTTCTTCTTTTCATCATACTTCGGAAGTGGTCTTCAATTCATTCTTCTAAGGCTTGAACTTCAGAAGTAGAGTTCTGTCTTCGGAAGTTGATCTTTCACTTTGTCTTCGGAAGAACTTTACAACCTTCGGAAGTTCCATGCTAAGCTTCGGAAGCCTTTGCATTCAGTACCAAAATTATGTAAGTGACTTAGTTTTGGTTGCATTAGCCTTCTTTTTTTATCCAACAAACATGCTTGCATGCATGAGAGTATTAATTAATAGTTCTTATTTATGGTCATATTATGTAATGTTTTCACTTTCTCTACCTATATTAGCATGGTAATGAGTGACTAATAACGAGTGAACGAGAATAGAGCCAAATAAGGGGAGACCCTCACGTTTGGTTCAGAGGATGAGGATATCCCGACCCTACTATCATTATGCCTTTGCAATGTTACTTGGTTAAACTCTATTTGTGACATTTTCTTGTATGTGGGACTTTCTATCTTCTTCGGTAGATAATCCATCGTCTTTCATTTGAATAGTGAGTTGTTTTTATAATAATTCAAGTCAAGAATCATAATCAAACTAGAGGAGCTTCTGTATGTTCTCTTTATTTAATTAAATAGTGGGTGATTTCTCCACTATGTGTTAGTGGATAGTGGTACTAGGTAGTTTTCTAATTCCTAGTATTTAAACATCAATGCTTCAAGTTTTCATTATTATCAAATGCAGAAGAACAAGCCAAAGTTGGAGAGTTCAATGTGTGTGTGTAATTTATGTGTGTGCGAGCATCGTTGAAGGCTATTGTGTTCTCTGTACCAACCTTATCAATTGGTATCAGAGCCATCTCAATCCACTTGTTCTCCATGGCTGACCTTCAACTTATCGGTGGTGTGAAGAAACTGAACAACAACTGCAATGCTTGGTCAAGCAAGACCTTTAGGAAGTGGTGAACGTTCAAACACTACACTGCCAGTACGAGAAGATGCCAATGGATTGTTAAGGAAGTGGAAAGTGAAGGCTGGGCAGGCTTTGTTTGTGTTGAAAACTACTATTGATGATGACCTTTTGGAGAACATTAGAGATGCAAAGTCTCCAAAAGAATCATGGGACACACCATCGACTCTGTTTTCAAAGAAGAATGACACAAAGCTTCTATAAAGTTAAGAATTTATGCAGAGAAATTGGGGAGCTTGACTAGCAGGCACGTATCAGTGACTCATGGGTGAAGAGGAAATCATACATGGGCTAACACCAGACTTCCATACTTTCTTACCGTTGTTCAAGGATGGCTTAATCAACTGACCTTGGGTGAATTTGAAAATTTTCTTGTGTAACACCCGGCCCCTCATACCAATAATATTATCCGCTTTGCCCACGAGGAGCTCACGGATTTGCTTTTGGTTGCCCGGGTGAAAACTTCCTAGGGAGGTCACCCAACCCTGGATTGCTCCCACCAGAGCACGCTTAACTATGGAGTTCTCCTCTCATCCACAGCCAATATGCCCAAAACACGTTGTTGATGTTAGAGACTAGACATTTCTTATGAACCAGGAGTCTCTCTTGTCCATGGTCGATGTGGGATATGTGTAGGGTGTCACAAGCACCCCTTGTTTGGACTCATCATCCTCGATGAGCCCGAGAAGTCACCATCCATGGTGAAGTATGTCCCACACCCCGAACGACACAGGAATGGCTCTGATACCATTCTATAACATCCCGCTCCTCACACCAACAAGATTGTCTGCTTTGTCCACGATGAGCTCACGGATTTGCTTTTGGTTGCCCAGGTGAAAACTTCCCAAGAAGGTCACCCATCCCTAGATTGCTCCCACCAGAGCACGCTTAACTATGGGGTTCTTTTCTCATCCACATCTAATACGCCCAAATCGAGTTGTTGATGTTAGAGACCAGACATTCCTTATGAATCAGAATTCTCTCCTGTCCACGACTGATGTGGGATATGTGTAGGGTGTCACAGCTTGCGGGTCAAGAACCGCTAGCCAAGCAATTGAATGGTATGTTCGTTAGTTCATCATCCAAAGTTGAGTCTGAGGCGCTGTATGTTGACAAAACCAAAGGTAGGACTCGATACAAGAGTTCAAACCGAGGCCCAACCCGTTTCAACAAAGGAGATACACAGTCGAAGAAAAGTCATTAAATAGATAAAGAAGCAAGTAGTAGTGTAAGCCTAAATGTCTAGGTAACACTTCCCTTATAAGTGCTATCAGTATGGTCATAGAGGTCACCTGGCCAGCGATTGTCGATCGAAGCAACCAGAACAGGCTAATTCAGTTGTTGTGCAAACATAAGAGACTTAGGATGTGGAAACCTTGGTTGCAAAAATAGAAAAGATCACCACAAATTTCACAGAAACTCCTATGGCCTTCGTATATTCTAATGTGTTTGGTCCATCCAAGCATGCTTCAATGAAAGGTATGTATTACATGGTAACCTTCATAGATGTATACTCCACTTACTGTTGGGTTTATTTCATGAAAGAAAAAGGTGAGGTGCTTAGCAAGTTCAAAGAGTTTAAGGCATAAGCTGAACGAGAAACGGATCATACTGTTAGCTGCTTGAGATTTGATAATGGTGGGAGTATATGTCGGTTGAATGTAATCAATATTTGAAGCAAAGGCACATCAAAAGACAACTTACATGCTCGAAAACACCTCAACAAAATGATGTGTCTGAGCATAAGAACCGGCATTTAGTAGAGGTCACAAGTTTCTTAATTCATGACAAAAATCTACGAGGACGTTTTTGGGCAAAAGAAATGCGAACCGCAAACTACATAATCAACCGAACCCCCATCACAAAGCTTACAGTACACATCTCCATTTGAAAGGGTATTCCAAACTAAACTTACAATTCACTACTTTCAAGTTTTTTTCTAGTGTATGTTATGTGTTTGTGTCTAACCATTTACGCCATAAATTGGAGAAAAAGGCCATTTGTTGTGTGTTTGTAGGCTATGACCCGGAGGGAAAAGGCTGGAGGTGTTACAATCCAAACACCAGTAAAATCCATGTCTCTAGAAACATTGTATTCGAGGAGACATCTTCATGGTGGGGGCCGATAACGAAGTCATGGAAGACTCCCGTCAATTGGTCAAGGATTTAGAAACATCTCAAGTCAAGTGGTTAAAGATGGAAGAAAACAACAGTGGCATGGTAAACGTTGAAGAAGAATTTGGTGGACAAGAGTAATATGAACCATTAAGATCTGAACCAGAATCCAGTTTCAAGAGGTCACAACTGGAAAAGCGGCGTAATCCAAAGTATGCACATGTGGCAATAGTTGAAGAAAGTCTTCGTGAACCAGAGAGTTATATAGAAGCTATTCAAAAGGAAGAATGGGTTAGAGCGATGAAAGTTGAGATGGATGCTCTTATTCGAAACAAACATGGGAGCTAGTTCCAAAACCACATAATGTTAACCCGATCTCTTGCAAGTAGGTCTACAAAGTGAAGCAAAGAGCTAGATTATGAAGATACATTTAGGCTGGTAGCCAAGATCACAACCATACAGGTGCTACTAGCCTTAGGTGCTATCAAGGGGTATAAATTGTGGCAAATGGATGTTAACAATGCGTTCTTGTATGATGAACTTGATCACATCATTCACATAGACCAACCGATGGGTTTTGAAAGCCAAGATCATCCAAAGTATGTGGGTAAACTGAAGAAAGCCATCTATGGATTGAAACAATCACCTTGGGCTTGGTTTGGTAAAATAACAAAATTTTTGGAGCAAAATGGTTACCAAGTCACTTCTGCAGATACAAGCTTGTTTGTTAAGAAGTAGTGGTGTGCATTCTTGTGTATGTAGATGGCTAAATAGTTACAGGTGATGTTAAAGAGGAGGTTGAATTATTAAAGTCTAATATATGTACCCGTTTCAAGATGAAGGACCTTGGGAGGCTCCAACATTTTCTTGGCTTGGAACTATGCTACTGTGATGATGAAGTAGTGTTTCACCAAACGATGTATTCTAATGATTTTTTCCACAGGTTTAGTATGATGACATGTAATTTGGCTAATGTACCAATGGATCGGTGTGCGAGATTGTATGCTATTGAATGCCGGATGTTAGATGATCCAACAAATTATCAAAAGATGTAGGAGCTTGATTTATAGCCCGACATCGCTTTTGTTGTGGGGGTCCTTAGTCGGTTTATGCAGGATCCGCGAGTGCTCCATTTCATAGCCATGAAAGGATTTTTGAAGTATATTAAACCCACAATAGGAAAGGGAATCCAGTTCAAGAGGGAGCCTGAACCAAAATTGGTTAGTTACTGCGATGCCGATTACACCGAAGATTTAAAAGAAAGGAACTCAACAATTGGCTATGTTTTTTTATACGAGTCAAGCCTTGTATCATGGTGTAACTGTTTTCTTATACGAGTCAATTTTGTTACCAATAACAATTTTAGTCTAATTGTTTATTAACATCATTTAGTTTTTATGATGTGACACATAAAATTGCTTGTGATGTGACGTATGATATGGCGTATCACATAATTAAAATAAAAACTATATATATTACTTAATTTTTGTGTCTTTTTGTCTTCAAACTACTTAACATACGACAAAAATGTTATGTTAAATAGCTCAAAAATAATATTCTATATAAAAGAATTGAGTAACACATTTATACTTTTATTATAATTTGTTATACATCATGTCACGAGTTATGTCACAAGTCACGTCACACGATACATTATCAAAAACTAACCAAGTTAACGGACAATTAGAATGGGAATGTTTTAAGTAACAAAACTAAAGTTGAGATTAATATTGGTTAAATATTAGTTGTGATTAATATTTACCAATAGTTAATAGTTTAGATTAATAAAATCTAATTAGAAATATTAATCCCTAGTTATACTATATCTCTCCATCAATATCCTGTATTTGACTATTGTGAAATTCATTTCAAAACTTGAAAAAGTATTTTAGTTTTTATGTTAATTATATTTATAATAATCACGTAAAATATGTTCGGGCTGTTGTATATTTTCATTTAAGAAATAAACTAACTTCTTAATTCCTTATTATTATGTTTTGACGAGAATTTTGTTCGGGTATGAACTTGATTAGATATAAAACGTTTTTGTTTTAATTTTTTGGTATGCTTTAACTTGATCTACAATTTGACATAGATTTTGTATGAAATGAGTGAGGTCAAATATATTATTTTTTGTTCCACGATATAAATTCGAGTAACTCTATGTTTCGTTGTAAATTTAGTTCGAAACGAGTGGAGACAATTATTATCTATACTTTATCATGCTGCGTACAATATCGTCACAACTTGCTGGTATATTTACTAGTTTAAATGGTTTTTTTCCTAAAATCTGTTTTGTTTCACCATAGCAGCTTACTTTGATTATTCGTCACTTTCAAACATCAATGTCAAACATGCTTATTCAATTTAGAAAGGATAACAAGATATATATAAGATTACCTCAACCGCCTAAGAACTCTTACATGAGAAACTAACACAAGATAATGTGGGTTGATGCTAAGAACACCCATCTTCCTAGTGACCAGCCAATGTGTCGCCATTTTTATATGTATAGACACCAAAGCCTTGCTTTGCTCATCATGGCACTACCCATATATATATGTTCATTCGCAAACTTACAGTGGCAAAATCATATATTTTTCTAGAGAAATACTTGTCAGCATACATGTCACCGTTTTTGTGTCACAATGTGATATCACACCCCGACGATGGTGGAATCATCGAGGCGGAATCATCGAGGCGGACGAATGCGAAACGATTGTTCATAACTCATGGAATTAAATAAGTTGAAATAATATTAAACGTAAAGTTTTATAGAATAATACTAGACAATTAAGTCATTACAATACATTAAAGATTCAAACAACACATAAAATCTTTATTAAACTAAGTCCAAGTCTTATATGTGCAAGGAGAATTTCTCAGGTAGCAATCATAAAACATGTTAAAAATAAAGGGTCAACTTTGAAAGTTGGAGAGTTTCCATGGGTTAAGTGTATATATATATATATGGATTACAAGTAGCAATTCATGTCAATGGTTATGAAATTATGCATGTTTACATAACATATATAGCTACAATCAAACATTGACCAAAAATAAGTTTACAAGTTTATAACGATTAGCTAAGTGTACTTGGTTCCCATCATGAACAAGCATACATCATCATGGGCCAACAATAACATCACCTTTAGCACCAAATATGCTTGCCAGGCCCATAGATCTATGACGTTGCGAGACTAGCAATAGTTAATGATTGTCAACATATAACGTATATCATATAAGACTCACATTATTTCAAATAACCATGACAAAAAGTAAAGATGAATTGCATGTGCATTTACAAGTATCAAGATGTTTACAAGCGTAAATTTATATGTTAACATGTTTCGCCCCAAAAAATGTGAAATAAAGTAAAATTGGGCATGATAACTCACATGGTATAATGATGGTTGTAGTGTACATAAGAAAGCTTGGATCTTCAAGAGTCAAAGGTGATGTCCTAAATGATAAAAAGAAACAATAACTTGATATCGGAATTCATTACAAAAAGTTAGGACGCTTAGGAATGTCAATAAGCGAAAGGTAGATTGAAAAACGATTATTGTACCAATTTTAGGTTCTTCACAGAATGTTTGGTACGTGTTTGAACAGGTTTTAAAATAGCAAACAGTCTCATAAAATTATAAAAATGTACATTTGACTAGCTTAAAGTATCCCGGACAACTTTTGTTTAGAGACATTTTTATAAAAAGATCCGTAAATAGGTCAAAAAAGCAGCACAAGACAGAAGGTGTTGAAATGCGTACTTATCTTGTGAAGACTATGTTGAGTCGTCCGATTGAGCTTGAAGACGTATAAACTGTCGTTGAAAGGGTAATTAAATGAACTTAATATTGTAGTCTGAGTTTACTCAAATTTAGTTTGTTATGATCAAGTATGGTCGGTTGAAATCCGATTATATTCTACCAAAATTGTAGTAAAGCACTTATGTGCACTTTTAAAATCGTTAAAGCATGAAACGGGTAAGAACAAATTTATTATGTTCATATATGATATATTAAACTTCATTTGAGTTATATAAAAATATTACAAGACGTCAACATAGCCATCACTTAGGGAAATAATCTTGTGGAATAACCGAATGCAGCGGCATAGCCGTCCATATGCAAACGAGATTCTTTGTTTACGTTAGCTTGATTTAATAATGTTAGTGATTGTTATAGGGTTAGTGAATGTTAGAAGGTTAATGAACAAATGATAATGGTTAAAATTAAAAGAGATTAAGTAGAAGATAGAATAAAATAAAAAAATAAAGTAATGAGAACAATTAGATGTTAGGATGATTGAACAATATAGAAATACATAATATAATAACAAAATAAGATTACCTTAGTATTAGAAACTTCTTGAAATTACTTCAGAAAGAAAATTTTCTTGAAATTAATCAAAACTAATGGATGAAAGAAAGATATGTGAGTAATATTTTTAGAGAATGAGCAAATGAAAAGTGAGGCCTAAAGCTTGCTTTTATAGTTGAAGTTAGGAGGGGGTTATGAATTGTGTTAATGGGAGTTACAAGTATTTTAAAATGGGGTTATGATTAGAATTTAAAATAAATATAAAATTAAATAATTTAAAATAAATAAAATAATAATTACAATTTAAACTCTAAATTTAATTAAACAACTTTTTTTATTAAATCTTTATAGACTTTATAAAATTTGTAAACTTTATAATTTGATTATATATTTTCAATATTTAAAATTTATAATTACTAATAAAACTTTATAAGCTTATAAAATTCATTTTATAACTTTATAAGTTTTAATAAGTCTTTTTCATTTAGTTATTTGTTGTAAAATGATTAATAAAACTTTATAACTATATGAAAAAAAATTATTTAAAGATCTATAAATTATTACAAGTTGTTTAGATGATTAATGAATAATTCACAATATAAATTACACATTTAATGCATTTGATTCATTAAAATTATTAAAATAATTTAATAATGGAAGTTCAAATTAGGTTTAGGTTTGGTTTTATGATTTTGAAAATAGGCGGATGTCACATGTGATCACACATAAGCTCAAATTTCATAATAATATCATTTTTAGAAAAAACAGAAGAGATTGGATTTTAAATTAAAGAAATAATAAAACTCCCATCATAGTTGGTATAGCGTTTCAAAATGTTCTTTTTGTATAATAAAACACTTACACAAAAACCTTTAGGTCCTAACACTTATCAAGTAAGACCTCTACACTTATCTATGTATTTCACTTTAGCTCCACTTACAACGCTTCTAGAACACCCAAATTCTACTTATAGATAACAAGAACTAGAAAAAGTAAAAATAATGAAAACATAACACTTACCTTAGATATTCGATTGAGATAGCTCTTAGAATGAAAAACTAAAGTACCTTTCCATTTTCTAGATTCCTTATTTTCTTGTCAAATTGTACCATAATCTTCTCCTTAATAGAATGAAGGTCAAGTACCGGTTGATAACGCAATTCACCTACCCAAGAATTAAATGCCTATAAAATATTGACAATAATGTAATCACAATCTTATGTTATCCCAAACTTGTAATGATATCCACATATGATTCTCATCATTATAAGCAAGTGCATCTTTACATAACCTAACAATTTCATTTAGTAATCTTCCATGCTCAGTAACACTATAGCTTCTTACAACTAGAGATAAGTTTCTACTAAAGAATTCATCACGAAAATATTTATTGATTAATATAAATTTTGTATGCATTCTCTATGCTTAACTAGGATAATCTTGAGTAATTATGGCTTCTAACCATTTCGCATATTTAGTGATATAACAAGTCCATTAGGGGTACGTATTGGTTTCTTAAGTAGCAGGAACCATATCTATGAGTTTTTAATATATGATTCTAGTACATTATAAACCATTAGAAAAAAATTGTTACCGTCCACATAATGAGTAATAACGAGAACTTCCCTTTTAGACAATAGACATCAAAAGCAGTGTAGGGAGGACAAACATCCAGAATTTCTTTCTAGCAAGCTATTAATGAAATAAGAAAATGAAAAAAATAGTTTCTTATTAGCTTTTCTCTTAAAGTCAATATCAACAACACTTTTTGGGTTTCGACTTAGTAGTTCCTCCTTAAATTCATTTATCTTCATGGACGAGTCTACTCATTTGCTATACATTTCGTTGTAGGATTGTTCTTCCCTTCTAAAGACTTTCATGTGTGATACATTAACATTAAGGTTTTCATAACTCACTTCTTGAGTTCACACACTGAGACATTCCCAACATATTTTAGCTTATCTCTAACTACGCTAGCAATCCATCTTTGACTTGCAACCTTAGTAGCACCATTGTTTCTTTGAGTGCAAGAATGTGCTTCCATAAATGTCGTAGCCTATGTGTTTTATTTTTAATTTTAACAATGAAAAAATAATCTTTATTAAATTTCTTAAACTTACCTCGAATGTAACTCCCACATCCATGGTAGAAGCATCAAGCATGTATTCTCCATTTGCATTCTAAGTCTACACACTTTGTTGTGACTCGTGTGGGTTCACTTTTGTTAATGAAGTAACCAAAATTCATTTGTAAGGGCATAATGAATCAACACTTTTTTAATTGAACTCACTCATATTTTCAATTTAAAAGTTCACTCTGATGGTTAGACTTTTCTTTCTATAAGTTACCTCTTAAGAATGTTCAACTCAACTTTATTATCTGTTATATAGGCAATGCCTATCATAACTTTCATCTTATAATGAATACTTTGATGTGAAGTGAATTTTGGTACTAGAACAAGGGTTTTTGTGATGTTTGTTTAAGTTCAAGATTCTATATCTACCACATTTGATTCGGGTCATTCGTGAACTGAAACTTGACAATGTGGGCTTATCTTATATTATTGATGGGGACAATGATCAAATGGGTTGATTAAGTGAAGAATCAAGATTTTATGGTATTCTTGCTCTAAAAATATGGGCTTATTACATCTTACTTAGGGGGAAGAATACTTTAGATGATATAATTCGTTGTCACAAAATCTTGCCATAGGATTGAAGAATCAGGTTCTTTAGAAATCCAAAATGGAAGTTGGATCTCTTTGCCATATGCCTAATACATCTTAAGTTGTAAGTAATCAAGAGAGAATATTTTAATCTTGACTCGGACGTGATATCCTTTATGAAGCTATACATTACGACGAAGTTAAAAAAGAGGGGGAAGACTGAAGTGACACATACCCGGATATCGAATAATTCTTGGTACTGTAGTTGTTTGATTAATAATATTCGATTGAGTTTGTTTAATGTTCGTTGATATCACGCACACACATCCATATTAATTTGATTATCAAGTGCAACAATATGTGGAATCAATCGTGATGAGGAATTTACATTTATTGTAAGGAACACAATTATTAGATCGATCTGATAGTAGATTATACGGAATGTAATCAACTATGGAAAGAAGTAAGTGCAGAAGAAATCATATACAAAGTAAATATACTTCTTTGATATTGCTCACTGAATTTAGTACAAATTCGGGAAATATGACAAAAGCTACTTAATTACAAAAGAAACTAAGTATTTATACTAAACATAAATGTTCTCGTGTGAAAACAACCTTTCGTGCGAGAACCTAGTTCTCACGCGACTAACACTTTTCGTGCGGAAGGTCTACTTATTGCATGAACTTTTGACTTTATCTTGATCTTGATTTGATTTCCTAAACCTCTAGGTTCAACCCCTACAATCTCCCCCTAGGCTCGGTAAATCAATCTTTTTTAGAAGTCCACGTCATCTACTTTGTAGCCACCGCCATAAGCATACATCTTGTTATCCAAGGCCTTCATAATCAACCAATCGAACTATGCTGCTAGTAGATGAACAGATTCATCAGCTGGAATAGGACATGCCTGCAACCTTATCAAATCTTCTTTCTTAAACTTTAGCAAATCCACGGGGTTAATGATACGGTACTCTTTGTCTACACACCTTATCAACGTGTGTCCCATGTCCTTTTAGCAACTCCACCCAATTAGCTTTGACAAGCTGTTAATTGGCACCGGAGCATGTATAAGGATCTTTCTCACATATCTCGAATGTCTATAAACCCTTATCTTCATTGGTTTATTCGTGTTTGGATCAATACGGTTTTCATCTTCAATGAGTTTGGATTTAGTTGTCATAAAGTCTTTGAAGTTGGTTTTGCTTTATCGCAATATCAGATTCCTTATCCAATTGCTCTTCCCGTAATTACTTGGATTAATAAAAGGTACATGACTCATAGCATAAAAATTTGAAGCTTTTAAAGTATGAAAGTCATGCTCATCTCGGAAATACTCAATTGCTCATCCTTTCCTCATGATTACATATAACTTCTTTTCTTCATCAAATGCCCAATTGATAATCAGCTCAGAATTTCCATACCTTGTAAAAAGATTGTAATGCCAAAGAGTATGAATGTATGCCGGCGGCGGAAGTGCATCAACAATAATATTACCAACTTAATGAATAGTTATTTCACCAGTTTAGTCCAATGCCTTATCAGTGGTCTTTGAAGTACCAGTCTCTTCTATAATTTCTCCTTCTTCAACCAAAATATTACAAAATAGATCCTTTAATATGTTCCCAAAAATATATGTATAGTTTACATCTTCTTCGAAATCATCAAACGATCCAAAATGCGTATACTCTTCTTCTTCCAAAATACTTTGCTGAAATGAGTAGAATTCCTTCTCATATTCTGCTTCTATGGCAGGATCTAATGGGGTATAATCAACTGTATCATCAAGACTAGGTCCGGAGACATTAATAGTCCCTAATGAACCAGAAGTTTCAATAGTAGCTCCCGTATCACCTCCTTGATCATCATTATCACTTCAACCATCATCATTTTCATCGTTATTAGCATCATCATCGCTATCATCATCATCCTCATCCTGATCATCTTTATTTTCCACATCACTTAATCCATAATCAACCATATCCAAATCAACATCGTCATTAACTGTTGATACATGTATGTCCCTAGATCATGATATGTGATGTAATAGATCTTGTTTGGTATGATTAATGAAATGATATTGATAGTTTGTTAGTTATAATGTTTAATGTTTCATTAATGTGTCGACATTGAATTGGTTAATTAGGTTAGTGATTGCTTGAATGATTACATATAATGTTTATTAATTAATACATTCAAACTTAACATAATGAAGTTCTCATGCGAATAGCTCATGCGAATGAACCATACGCATGAATAACTTCACACGATTGACTCAGTCGCACGACTAAACCAGGAGACTGGATCAGTCGTACGATTGTAACATAAGATTGGCTCAGTCGCACGACTGAACACTCAGTCGTACGAATGAATCAACCGCATGGTTCAATCGCACGACTGAACCAAACTAATGGTTCAGTCGCACGATTGAATAATACCAACCTATAAATACAACTCAATTCGTGAAAAAAAAGTACTCTCGATTATTTTACGATTCCAGACGTACCCTAGCCGTCCAGAACCTCTCAATTCGTTCTCCAAGTTCATAGAACACATTAGATCGATTCCCAATCGATTTCTAACGTTAGTTTCAATTCTTGATTGATTCTTCGTGTGTTCTCACTGATTGGATCGCCAATCAAATAGGATTCCGCACTATTTGATCTGGTTTACACGTTAATCTCTAGGTATTTCGGTCAAATACCAGGTCCTAACAAGTGTATCAGAGCTTGACTCTTGATTACGTGTTGATTCAATCAAGATTGCATAAAAGTTTGTGTTTTTGCACTAAAAACGCAATCTTTGGCATCAAAAGTGATCTTGGAAGTTCCCTGCTCATCGAAGTTTGGTTTCTACGGACTTAGGCGATTAGAACTTGTGAAATTTTGAATCTTTACGGCTGAAACCCGTCAAACCTAGAAATTTTCGCAAAACAGCAGCTTCAGTCGCACGAGTGACTCATTCGCATGACTGGACTCCATTCGCATTGCTCATACGCACGATTGGACTCCATTCGGCCGACTGAACCGTTCGTTTGCATAGCTCATACGCACCAAATTCATTTGCACGACTGAACCAATCGCCCAGTTCAGCCGCACGATTGAACCAGTCGCAGAGTTTATACGCACGATTAGATCATTCGCATCCTTCAGTTGCATCAGTGAAGGTTGTTTGATTAGATTATAAGTTTATTAGTCATGGAAGATCAGATGTCAGCCTTTACTGCTGGGAAGGACTCAAGGATACAGAATCTGTTGTTGCTTGAGAGTGAGGTGGGGAATCACAATAAACCACCAAAGCTTTTGACTTTAGATGAGTTTCCCCACTGGAAACAACGTTTTGAGATCTACCTTAATGGAGTAGATCCTAATCTGTGGAAAGCCATTGAGATTGGTTATAGTACACCGGTGGGAGCTGATGGAGTTAAGCTAACATTAAGCGGGATGACAGACGCACAGAAAGTAAAGTACAATGCAGAGAAAAGAGTTTATGCATTGATCACTCAGTCTATCCCCAACGACATATTCCACCAGTATTCAGAGAACAAGCAGTCCAAGAAACTGTGGGATGAGCTAGAGAAGAGATATGATGGGAATGCATCATTGAAGGCAATCAAGGCAAAGGAGTTAAAGAAGGAATTCGATAACTTCTCATCAATTGGTAATGAAAGTTTAGACGAAGTCATAGACAGATTCTACCACTTGATGAGCGAATTGCATACACATGGAGTGGCTACTACCATGGAAGAGAAACTAAGCAACTTCGCAGACGGATTGCCTGATAAGTGGGCTACATTTGTGTCTAACCTGAGACAGAATGGAATACTTGTAAAGCTGGATATAAACGACTTCATTCTTAAGTTGCAAAAAGAAGCACTAAGGATGAAGTATAGAGCTCAGAAGTCTTCGTACACACAAAATCCAGCTTTATACAACGCCACGCCTCAAGCTAAGACATCTGGAGCACCACTCCAGACTGCTTTTGTGTCTAGCTCGTCAGGTCCTTCACATGCTTCTCCTTCTGGATCAGACACGTCTGGGTCATCATGTACCCATTATATTGGATCAGAAGCAAGTGCTACCAAACTGAAGATCGAGAACCTCGGTAATGTGACCGTAGAAGTAGCTCGAGAGCATATGGATCTTTTAGCAGCAGTGGTTCATTCATATGATGGATTTGTTGCCGGGAAGATTGGAAACTGCCATCTGGCAGATAAGGACTACGAGCAGGTGGATGAAATGGAGCTTGAGAGAATGGATATAATGTGCGCCTTAGCAAGTGCTGTCCGGAGGGCGAAGAAGTTTGTGAAAAAGACTGGACAGAACTTAGTTGCTACTAAGGATACCACCTTTGGCTTCGACAAGAGTAAAGTGACCTGCTTTAACTGTGGTGAGAAGGGGCACTTCAAAGAGAATGTGTCAAGCCAAAGAAGACAGGTAATGGGAACCCGTTCTCGTCCTTTACTCGCCAAGACAAACAAGCCTCCAATTCTACTTCATCAAACAAGGATCCAAAAGCCTTGACTGCTCATGATGATGAAGGACAGGATTGGAGTTTTAAGTTTGTCTCACCAGGAGAATCTAACATTGCCAGTGTTGAGGATATTGATGATGATTCTGCGAGTGAAGGTGATCTAGCAGTTGAGATAGCAATGTCACATAGTGAAGAAACAACTGCAGCCGAGGTCAGTTACAAGCCAAATGAGGAAGTTTCCACGTCAGAGACAGAAAAGTCAGAGCACCAGAACCAGAAACATCTGATGCTGCACTGATGGCTAACTCTTCTAAACCAACTCAGGTAAGTACCACTGACCAAATTTTTAATAATCATGCTTGTTCTGATTGTGTTACTTTTAGGAATAGCATAGATGAAAATTTTGCCAGGTTATTAGATCATAATGATAACTTAGTAAAAGATTTACGTCTGTGCACTGAGGCTAATAGAGTACTAAAACAAAATGAGCATAGTTATAAAGAAAAAATAGACCTATTGACTAAACAACTTAGGGAAACCGAAGTAGTGGCCTTTAACCAAGCAAATGACATTAGGTACTATCTAAACTCCCTAGAAGACACTAAAAAACAAAAGGCAGTTCTAGAAGTAGAAGTAAACTCACTAAAACAGAAACTGCATAGTTGGACTAGTTCGTCGCACATAGTCCAACACTTAGTAAAAGAAAGGAACACGGGGAGGGACTGGGCTACAAAGTGGTTCCACCACCACCTGAGACCTTGATGAACACTAAGTCTAGACCTTTAAGTAGTAATCCCATCAAGGATCATGTAGTGACTACTCTCTTGTGTGATCCAGATTCCCTATGTTCATCTATTGACACTGGAAACAAACAAAAGGAGACCACTTCAAAGGCAAAGGGAAAATTGCCTTGTGTTAATCTGGAAAAGAAGTTTGAAAAGGTTAACTTAAAGTCAAGTTCTAACAAAGTCAAATCAGAACCTAAAAGGACTTCAAATGTTACTTTCTCACATGCTTCAAGTCAAAAACCAGTTAACCAAAAAGTGGAACATGTTAAACAGGTTAAAACAGTAAATTTTGTTAAACCAGAGAAAACATCAAACATACAAGAGTCAAAACCTAAAGTGATTGATGTTACTAGAGTGTCACGCACCTCTCCACAAAGAAAGTTTAATCATAAAGTTGATAGCAGAGCGTGCTACAACTGTGGAGAATATGGATACATTGCTTCCTACTGTATTATCATCAGACACCTAGGAAGAAGATTGAATTTCAGGACTCAAAACCTAAGTCTTCTAAGAGGAGCTCTTTAACTCCACCTAGAAGAGCTAGTGAACCTAAAGTCCAACTTGCAAGCCAGACGACTGTTTATCATAAACAGGCATTGCACAAATCTGGCTTATGGAAAGAAAAGTCAACCTACGTGTCTGATACTGATGACAAGAAGGAACCTAAGCTACCTCACCCTCTAAGGGTCAATGGGTGGAGTTTATGATGTGTGATGCCTCTGGGAAACCCAAGACAGTCAAGCTTGGGTTCCTAACCTAAACTAATTCATTTACTTTGTATGTGCAGGGTGTTCGATACAGTGCTGAGACTAACACGTGGATTATAGACAGCGGAGCATCCAGGCACATGACAGGAAATAGAGCCCTTTTATCTAACGTCAAACAAATAAAAGGAGGGCATGTTTCTTTGCAGGAAACAAAGGAGGCTATATCACAGCGCAGGGAGAAGTGGGAAATCAGAAAGTTAAGTTTGATAAGGTGAACTACGTTCAACAACTTCAGAACAACTTACTTTCTGTTTCCCAAATCTGTGATAAAGGATTTAAAGTCATCTTCGACAACAAGAAGTGTTACGTGCTGAAGAAAGAATATATGATCCCAGAGGACCGTTCTAATGACTACTTCAAGATATAAAGACCTTTATGTCTTGGATCTGTCAACAGCTGCTACAACGGATCATGAGGTTCAGTGCTTTCTATCTAAAGCTACTGAGAAGGATTCAATCTCCTTGGCATAGGAGAATGGGACACATTAGTCAAAGGAAGATGAATCATTTGATTCAGAAGGATTTAGTGAGAGGAGTAAATGTCAAGAACTTCCAACTTCCTGACTTTTGTGTAGCTTGCAAGAAAGGCAAACAGACAAAGAAGTCTCATAAGGAAAAGAAAGTTCATTCAATAGAACTTCCTCTTGAGCTTCTTCACATGGATCTGTTTGGTCCAGTTAGTACAAGGAGCATTGCAGGCGACGTGTACTGTTTTGTGGTCACTGATGACTACTCAAGGTTCATTTGGGTAATGTTTCTGAAATCCAAATCAGAAACTTTGGAAACATTCAAGGAATTAGTAACCACACTCGAATCTCTCTACAAGCTAAAAGTTAGACAAATACGCTCAGACAACGGGACAGAATTCAAGAATCAAGGGATGGAGGCATACTGCAAGGAAAAGGGAATTGTGCATCAATTCACTTCTGCTTACACACCTCAGATGAATGGCGTTGCTGAGAGAAAGAACAGGAGTTTGATAGAGACAGCACGGACTATGCTGGCAGACTCGAAACTGCCTATCCAATTCTGGAATGAGGCAGTGGCAAATGCGTGTTATACACTAAATCGAGTCCTAATAGTCAAGCGCCACGGAAAGACATGTTATGAGCTACTACAAAGACGCAAACCGAATTTGGAGTATCGTGAACCTTTTGGCGCGTCGTGTACACTTTTGAAGAAGACACAAGAAGGCAAATTCAGCGAGAAGTCAGATGAAGGAATTTTTCTAGGATACAAAATACCGAACAAGTGAGTTTACAATAATTCAACGGGTCTTGTAGAAGTGTGGTGTAATGTCGACGTTCAGAGGTATACCACACCACCTACAGGCAAAGGACCTGCATATTTCTTCGATTATGATGGATTCTTCAAGTCCTTCAACATCCCTCTCTCTCCCTCGAATGATGAGTTAGCTACTAGGATGATGTATGATATTCTAAATACACCATCTAGCACACAGGGAGAATCATCTACTCAGTTAGAGGGGGTAGTCGATGACAGTGACTCCTCCTCTGAAGATGAAACTGAAGCAGATGACCAGAACAGTCAGGAGAACAAGTTCCAGTTCCTGAAAGTCCACAAGCATCCATGAGTGATGCCCTCGACTTCGGAACCTCAAACTCCACCTTCCTCAGATGCAGAACAAAATGTTCACAATCTTGGTTCGGAGGTGGCTGTGCCGACTACTCCAGGATCACGACTAAACGTCTATCATCCCTTGACAATGTTATTGGGGATGTCCGATCAGGAGTACAAACCCGAAATCAGCTATACTCAGCTGATTACGCCTCAGTTATGGAGAAAGGTTACATTCATGATGGTGCTTATCGATGTTTTGTTTCGCAGGTTGAGCCAAAATATGTCAGTGAAGCACTAAATGATGAGGCGTGGGTGAGTGCCATGCAAGAAGAACTTCTGCAGTTTAAGAAGTTAGGTGTATGGACTCTGGTTGATAGACCTAAAGGTGCTAAAGTCATTGGCACCAAATGGGTACTAAAATGCAAGAAGGATGACCAAGGAGTCATTATCAGGAACAAAGCTCGACTGGTGGTTCAAGGTTTTCGCCAAGTCGAGGGAATTGACTATAATGAGGTGTTTGCACCCATGGCAAGGATGGAAGCTATTCGTATCTTCCTTGCCTATGCATCGTACATGAAGATTAAAATCTACCAATTAGATGTGAAGAGTGCATTCCTTCATGGGGAAATCAGGGAAAAGTCTATGTAAGTCAACCCGAGGGATTTGAAGACCCTTATCATCGGGATAGAGTTTACAAGCTCGACAAAGCTTTATATGGGCTTCATCAAGCTCCTCGAGCTTGGTATGAGAAACTCTCGACTCATCTTGTGAAACACGGCTTTCGCAGGGGAGTCATTGACTGTACACTGTTTATTAAGAAAAGGATGGCGACCTACTGCTTGTATAGATATATGTTGATGACATAATCTTCGGGTCAAAGAACGAAGAGTTATGCAAAGAGTTTGAAGCAGTGATGAAGAAAGAGTTTGAGATGAGTGCTATGGGGGAGATGAAGTTCTTTCTCGGGTTACAGGTGGATCAAACACCTAATGGGATCTTTCTACATCAGACCAAGTATGTAGGAGACATTCTCAGTCGCTTTGACATGGAGAATGCTTCTGCTGCTGGGGGACTCCACTTGCTACGAATCATGATATAGCACCTGATGAGAATGGAGATCTTGTAGATGCCACTATGTACCGAGGAATGATTGGATCCCTCATGTATCTCACTGCCTCAAGACCTGATGCATGTATGCGACATGTTTATGTTCTAGATATCAGGCTAAACCTAAGGTCAATCATCTGATCGGGGTCAAAAGGATTTTTTGCTATCTAAAGGGTACACCCACACTGGGGTTGTGGTATCCTCATGATGATGATTTTGAGCTCACGGCGTATAGTGACTCGGACTACGGAGGCTGCAAAATGAACTACAAGTCTACATCAGCGGGGTGTCAATTCTTTGGGAGAAGATTATTACCTGGCAGTGTAAGAAGCAGACATCGGTTGCATTGTCAACCTGTGAAGCCGAATATGTTGCTGCTGCAAGTTGCTGTTCACAAATCATTTGGATTCAACAGCAAATGCAGGATTACGGTTTAAAATCTCATCTACTCCTATTTTTGTTGATAATTCTGCTGCAATTGCAGTAACTAAAATCGGTTCAACATCCTAAGACCAAACACATCGGTATTAAATACCACTTCAGAAGAGACTGTTTTGAAAAGAACTTAATTGATGTGGTTAAAATTAATACTGATTTTCAACGTGCTGACCTCTATACTAAAGCCTTTGATAAACCACGTTTTCAATATTTGCTAGAGGTCAACGACGTTAAAAAGAAAAGTGAGGTCATTCCTGATGATAAAATGTGTAGTCCGATGTAGTTTAGTTAAGTTTATTTTATTTTATGTTATCTGTGTTATTTTCGTCTGTTATATTTAAACTCATGTTATTTTGCTATTTATTAAAATCCAAAAATAATTAAACCAGAAATGATTTTAGTATTTTAGGGGAGAATATGTCAGCAAGTTAACATTAACGAAAAAAAAAGAAAAAAATCAAATGAGGGAGAAGGGTAACTAGCTTAAATAAGGTAGATTGTGTCTGTGATACCGATTCAATACCTTTGGACATGATAGTACACAGGAACAAATCAAGAGGGACTTTAAAAAATTTAAGTTTTGAAAAGATGCAAAAGTTCAAAGTATAAGTCTGTGTAGTCTAAGCAATATAAAAGGGAAGATGATAGAAAACTGGCAACTCCTAAGTGACACAAAGAAGTAGACTTAGAGGCTGCTAGACCACAAATGATATGTTGGTAGATTCAACACAATAGACAATTAGACCTGATTGGTGATCTCAAGATCAAACTAAGTTGTTCAACTGACTGTGGGCTTCCATCTTATCACTGGTTAACACAATCAAATATATTCCAATAAGGGGTAATGAGCATTTAAATGCCACAAACGTGTGCGGATGACCATAATTAGAGCAAAGCAGAAAAAAATGAAAGACAAATGGAATAAAGCTAATGACTTATGTTGTTGGTGCATATTGTGTAAAATAAATAAGCTGCTCTAACAAGGAGATAGGTTGTGTGCCTCTCTGCTGTGCGATGGCACTGACCTGAGGATAAGCAAAACCTAGATATTCTAGAATTCATTGTTGTTTGCCGCCTCTCTGCTGTGCGATGGCACTGACCTGAGGACAGGCTTCTCTTTGAAAGCTCTAAGAATAGTCTCTTCTTGTAATAATACCCGTAGACCGCTCAAAACCTCTGAGGAATGTTGATTACCATATAAGTGTGGATCCACAATGTTAGCTGAAATAATTAAACCTAAATCAGTCACCAGTCTGCGTCAAAAGTCTGTGTATGGATTTAAGTGGACAAACATACTGACAATCTTAGTGGCTACATTCTCAAGAGTTCAAATCAATGTGAAAATCTAAGAGTTTCAGTATGATTTCCTTAAGTTGCTAACAACTCTGGATGAACACCGAGAATTTAAGCATCAAAAGTTTTAATAACAAGTCCCAAATGATTTGATGTTCCTGTATGATTCCAAAATGGATTGGTCCAGATATGATCAATCTAAGTTGAAGCTGTCTACTCCCAAACTAAATCCCGTAGATTTCCATCTTAGGGTTTTATCTCTCACAAAAAGTCCAAAATAAACTTCATTTGTGTAGTTAGTTTAAGTTTCTATGTTAATCTTTTAATTTGTGTGTCTGTCGGACTACATCAGGAAATCAGAAAGGAATTAACTTACCTAAAAGGTCATGTCTGAGATGGCCACATGTTTTTCAAAGTTTAAAAAGTCACGTCTGAAGTGACTGAATTGGTTAAGAGCTTATAATGTTATTATCAAAAGTGAAAAGGGTCTTAATAGTAAAATGTTCAAAATGACTGTAAACTCACTAAGTGTGACCCATTCGCACGAGTGGATCATGGTTATGGACCAACTATGCGAATGGCTTCCAATCGCCGAATAGACATGAGAATGATCCATTCGACCGAATAGAAGGGGAGAATGAAACAGTAGACCGACTGAGGCTCAGTCGGTCAACTAAAATGCAAATGAAGGAGACCGAATGAGGCAGTCGACCGACTGAGACTCAGTCGGCCGACTGAATGCGATTGACTAGGCCAATCGTACGACTGAGACTCAGTCGCCCGATTGAACTGAGCGAATGAGGCCAGTCGGCCGATTGAAGCTAGGTTCAGTATTTAAGGCCTCAGTCGATCGCATGTTCCTCATCACCCAAAATCGCACTCAAATCGCACTCTTCCTGTTACTCTGTCAAAATTGCTACAGATCCTGATTTACATTGCTGTTAAGTTTCTTACATTCCAGTGACGATTTACAGGTACACTACTCTTTGAATCTTACCAAAATCAGCAGATTACCGAACCTACAATAGAGACACTCGATTGAATCAAGAACCGAACTGTGAAATGACCTAATCACCTATGTAAATTAAGCAAAATGTTAAAATTGAGTTTAATAGGTTATTAGTGACAAGTAGCGAGGTAATGGACCATTAAACACTGTTAAATGACTTAAATTGGTCAAGATTCGACCCACAGCGATCGAACAGTGGGGCAAGCGACTGGTCGTTCGAATGAACTCCAATCGCACGATTGAACCTTACGATTTGGTCATTCGGCCGAATGAACCACCCGAATGAGTCCAGTCGGCCGATTGAACTCAATCGCAAGTCTCAATCAGCCGATTGAACTCAATCGCATCTCAATCAGCCGATTGAACTCAATCGCATGTCTCAATTACCGAATTAACTCAGTCGTACTTAAGAACAACCGAATGACTCCAGTCGCATGATTCATTTGCATGAATGAATCAGAATGGAAGTGAAACACTACACTTAGAACTAATTCCAATGTATTATGTACTAATTCACGTGTTTTGTGTTTCAGGAAAAATGGCTGACCGATGGTCTCTTAATCCAAAGCACAACATATGTGCCCATTTGGACCACACGACTCGGAACGGGGCCAAGTTCTCCCGATATTATAGCCTTCCTCAAACGCTCACGGATACATAAGGCTATATCTACGCCGTGCACGCCTTACAAATCACTACACCAGGCATTCTGGGAGAATGCCTCAGTGGATCGTTCTCGTGAGCCATACAGCATCAGAAGCACCATTTTGGGTCAAGCTATCGACATTACCGCTACTGACATCCAAAGAATCCTTGAGTTTGGGGATGACTCTACTCACCCCACTAAGTTACATCCTTTGACAGTGAGAGGGTGTTTCCTCCGAATCAAGTATGCGGGGGACATTAACTCGGGGGTGCTAAATAAGAGCAACCTGTGCCCACAATACAAATATCTGGCACATGTGATTCTTAAGTGCATCGCTTCGAGAAGGGGTGGTTTCGATGACCTATCAGATCAGATAAAGAATGCCTTCGTGGCTCTGGTGCTGAACCACCCTTTCAGCTTCTCTAATATGATCTTTGCTTATTTGGTAGAGAACATTGAAACAAAAGGGAAAGAAGGTTTTTGTATGTATCCAAGATTTCTTCAGATGATATTCAATGAGAAGCTGCCTCAGCTCCCCAAGGAAAGTCACGATGCAGTGACTTTGGAACTTATGGACGACACTACTTTCGGTAGGATGGTGGTGTACCGGGGCAAGCAAGTTAAGCCCCAGGCAAAAAGGCTGATTGGCCATTTAGCAGATGAAAGTTATGTGGCACCGGGGAGACGCCAATGGCGTCACGAGGACAGTGACTCCGACGTGGAGCCAATTGTCCTACCTACTGATGATTCAGATGATGACGATAGTGGGGGTGCCGGAGACAATATGCTGTTCCACAGAGCGGCACTACGTCTGATGTTGCCTCCAGCATACGCCCCGGCTGCAGAAGTTACCGAATCAGCTGGGTTTCATCACGATTTTTCCTTGAGACAGAAGAAGAAGAAGAAGAGTCTGATGAGGAGCCCCTCACCAGGACTGTGGGAAGTAAAGTGGTTCCCCAGTACATGGGCTTCGGGTGGTTGGTGAGCACCCAAGAGACTCTGGAGTGACAGAGACCGACCCGACCTATGTTCTAGGGTCAATCCACAGGGTCGGAGGGGGAGCATCCACCTCGAAGGGAACGAGGAGAAAACGGATGGCTCAACCCCATGGGCAGAAACCTAAGGAGAAACGGCGGTTGACATTCATCACTACTACCTCAGCCACCAGCCACTACCACCACCACTACCACTCTTCAGACACACCATCCACCACCACAGCCCACCAGCCACCACAACTACCACTACCACTACCACACCTCCACTATTGTATATGCCAACCACCACCATATCTTTCACTCCTACTTCACCTCCAATATCTCACAGACCCCACCCTATCTTCACCACAACCACCACCACCACTAGCCACCAATCAGGACCCTCATTATCCCGCACATATATAGGGTCTCATCTACCTCAATTTGGGGTAGAGGACCAGCTTTCCGCGCTAAACCGTATGGTGATGCGACTGTTAGCTGTTGATGAAGAAAAGACTGCACAGATCCGACAGCTTGCAGATCTCACTGTTGTACAGTCACATCAGATCTCGGAGCAGGATCGCCTAATCAAGGAGCAGGCCCAGCAAATGGCTGCTCAGAGCGCGAGATCGCCCAACTCCAAGAGCATGAGTCACTTCTGCTAAGAAATTGAAGAGTTGGAGAATGCTAAGAAGACCATCATGCTCAAATTAAAGGATCTAAAGATGAGCCTCTGAAGATAAAGAGGGAGATGGTGATGATAGTGCTGATGATGATGTGGATGAAGATGAAGAGAGTGACGATTATGAAGAAGCAGAAAGAGGGGATGCACCTGCATCGGCCACTGCTACAGGTCAAGAGAACAGGACTAAGAACAAGATCAATCAGCCTCTACCTCTGCCCCTACAAGTGATGAAACCTTGATACAAGAAAAAAGTAAAGATTAGATGATTATGTATTTATCTTCGTTTGTATTTGAATCGTGTAATTGAACACAATGTACTTAATGTTTATATTACTTTAATGCCTTTTCTGTTTGATAAATTACTAATGATTTGAGTGTGAAATGTGTAAATCAAACAGATCCAAAGTACAAAAGAGATGAGTTTGATATTGCTCCCCTTCAACAGGTCAAGTCTCAACTCACAATGATTCTTGATCTGCAAGGGATTGTCAGAAGGTCAGTGAGTTATAACCCTGAAGAAGGGGAAATAATTCATGATCTATCAAACGAGCAACTGGCATAAATTTTCAAGCTCAATCCTGATGAAATAGTGAAAGATGCTACAACATGTAATGCTACCTGGTAACGAGCTAAATGACATTGATGAAATAGAGATAGAAGATATCACTGCAGAGCACTATCCTCAGTATGCTGACAATGAGGGTAATGTGGTTCCCAATTTGGGTGAATCCCTTGTCGGTGATACATTTGAGATGTTAGACAAAATGGAGCAAGAGTCAAAGAATACAGAGGGAATGGCCCAAGCTGCAAAGGATGATGTTGATATCCGTAAGGCTGAATGGGCTGAATGTTTTAAAGAAGTTAGAGCCCAACGTGCTGCACCGAAGAGGGAGGCCTACACCAAGCTCTACAGCGTCAAGAAACATCTTAAGGTGTCAGGCAGGATTATAGCATGGGCATATTTTGATGATCTTAACGTTTATGCCGTTAAGAGGGAGAAGGGCATAAATACTTTAGATTTCCACATGATCTAAAGACTCTACCAGGTTTTGAGCTCAACCAGCTGGCCAAACTGAAGCTGTTGTATGCTGACCGAGAAAAATGTCAGGCTGGTTGAGGCTGCCCTAAAGAAAGAGTACCACACCAAGTGGATTAACTTCAGACCTCAACAACCTACAAGGTATATTAGAAGGTCTGAAATGGATGCCATTACTGGAAAACCAAAGATTGTGTTGAAGTGGAATCCTCCGCGCACAATGTCAAGAATCCCACTTCGGGAAATGACAAAGGATTTCACACCACACTTTAAGTGGTGGTACTACGATTGGAGAACAGCAGAAGCGGTCATAGTCCTAGATAAAGAGGGCCAAATGGATACAATCAGAGTATTCGATCCAATGTGGCTTACCAACTTGTCGGAAAAATGATGTCTATACACTTTACAAGTGGCCTCTGTTCTATGATACGCAAGATATTGTATAGGCACTTCAGTTCCAAAATGTCATAAGACTTTGCTTCGCGTTTGATATTCACGCGGGAGTCACACAAGAGGACAAGTACAAGAAATATGAGGAGGTAATGAAGAAAACAAGACATTAGAGAGATCTAGGTCCAAGGGGGAGTTTGTTGATACATGTATGTCCCTAGATCATGATATGTGATGTAATAGATCTTGTTTGGTATGATTAATGAAATGATATCGATAGTTTGTTAGTTATAATGTTTAATGTTTCATTAATGTGTCGACATTGAATTGGTTAATTAGGTTAGTGATTGCTTGAATGATTACATATAATGTTATTAATTAATACATTCAAACTTAACATAATGAAGTTCTCATGCGAATAGCTCATGCGAATGAACCATACGCATGAATAACTTCACACGATTGACTCAGTCGCACGACTAAACCAGGAGACTAGATCAGTCGTACGATTGTAACATAAGATTGGCTCAGTCGCACGACTGAACACTCAGTCGTACGAATGAATCAACCGCATGGTTCAATCGCACGACTGAACCAAACTAATGGTTCAGTCGCACGATTGAATAATACCAACCTATAATACAACTCAATTCGTGAAAAAAAAGTACTCTCGATTATTTTACGATTCCAGACATACCCTAGCCGTCTAGAAACCTCTCAATTCGTTCTCCAAGTTCATAGAACACATTAGATCGATTCCCAATCGATTTCTAACGTTAGTTTCAATTCTTGATTGATTCTTCGTGTGTTCTCACTGATTGGATCGCCAATCAAATAGGATTCCGCACTATTTGATCTGGTTTACACATTAATCTCTAGGTATTTCGGTCAAATACCAGGTCCTAACATTAACTGGATCAGGAATAGGCATGATATGCTCAGGCACCACAAACTCCTCTCTAATGTAAGATATAGGTTGATCCTCAATAGCCTGAATAGGTACATCAAAAAATAGGCTCTTGATCAACAACAATAGTGTATGTTGTCCCTTTTGTAGAAACCGGATCAATAACATGCTCTGTATCAATAACCGTCTCATCAACAGATTCTGGACCCCTACTAGATTTTCCATCCTTAGTGGTTTGATGTTGTGAGAATGTTGAGTACACATGAGAGGTGAGATCTCTTAGATTCTGCTCCATGATCTGAACATAAGTAACCATAAACTGCTTCGACTCTCCATCCTCCTAATTCGTTCATCCTTCTCATAAACACTCCGATATAACTCATCGATAACCTATGACTTCTCAACATCTTTCTCTCAAGAGTACTAATCCTCTTCTCCAAAATAACTCTTGTTGGTGACAAGTAGATGACTTTAAGGTGACTACCTTGCAAAATAGGGCCAATGATGACTACCTTGCAAAAGACACACACAAAAGGCAAGTGTACCTGTCGTGTGTAATATAGTATTGGTAAGAACCGAGTATTAATCCGTGGACACACCTAGCCTACTCAAAAAACTTGACGTTTGACTATCGGACTTGGTTTTTGTTAAGGAAAATGATAAGTTGCATTGGAAAGATTTTCAGGGTTAAAAACAATGATAAAAATAAAGTAAACTAAGATTTGAAGTGTTTGGATTTAAAACCAGGGAATAAAGGCTATCATCCTAATTAGACTCCACTTATGTAATCGTGATGAATTGGTGATGTGATTTAAAGATATGGATTAATGTAATTATGTTAATATTTATAAAGATGAGCTGGCGCGATTTCTCGTCTATTTACTGCCGTAGTGACTAGGATCATGTCAGGTTGAGTTTTACTGCTTAGATCAAAGCCCTAGTAATGTAGGTAAATCTTTTGTGACCTATTTGACATATGTAGATAAAATAAACTTAATATTGAAAAGAGAGAATCAAGTTCTTCCTAAACAACCTTAATTTTAGAAAACCATAACAATTACTAAAGATTCTCAACTAATAAAAGGGAACCCGCAAATGATCAGAAGTTTAGGAGATATGATTTAATAACAATTTCTAGTTCATTAGCCATGAATTATTATGAAGACGGTTTCGCGAATGAAAGTTAATAATAAGGTTTTCAACTTGTATGACAATCACAATCACAAACCATAAATTTATAACTTCCCGGTTAAATGTAGATGCTATCCATCAATAGTTTTCCAAGACCACCATAACATACATAATATTATCACACCATTGTTCATCCAATTACATAAGTTTCATCCGATTAGGATAATAGAAATAGTTTAGCTCATAATGCGCTTGAACATAACAACATATAACAAAGAAGATAGATATGTAACATCGGTGAAAGGACAATCAAACTGATTATCCACAACGGATGATGTTTTTAGACGATCCCGAGCTTCTTTCAAGTGTTGTATTGTATGGCCCCCTTCACGGAGACCTCACAGTGGTCATTCACAGATTATATACATTAAACATTTATAATTTACAAGTTTAAGTAGCGGAATTACTTCCAAACAACATCATTTATTAAAACATGTGTTGAGCAATACACTAGTTTAAACGAATACAAAAAAATTGTTTAGTTGCATTACCAAAACAAAAAATAATAGGTATGAATGGATGTCCAGTCGTTCCTTGCCGGTAGCTTCACCTGTGTCATCTCGCATATTTACCTGCCAACTGCATGAAAATGTATAAAAGTTCGCATGCTGAGTGAGTTCTGTTTTAAAAGTAACTAAATACTTTCTGTAGCTATACTATGAAAAAAAAAAAAAATATACTCTTTTCATGAAAACTCCATCCTTTATACGTGAGCACGCAGAACTACTACAAATAGGTAATGCTTTTCTCTATAATATATGCTGACAGGATCAGTGATCACAAGTTTGACGTATCAGAATATAAAGCAGCGGAATACAAACACGAATTAGACAAATTGTAGCAAGCAATCGATACTTGTAAGCGTTAAGATCGCATACGGTTATAGGGAGAGAATATGAATTTCTGATTTCTAGGAATGTTTATAGATGTAGATATTTCTAATCGAATCAATCAATCATTCCATTCAATTGCTCATATCGCTCACTGATTACAATAGGTTGTCACTCCTATATAGAGTGCAACAGTCACTGCTGTTATCACGGAAAGTGACAACTGGCAGATCCAATACAGAAATAACTAAATCTTAACAAACTACTGAAATGTTCACAACTACTGAGAACATATCAGCAAGTTAAGTACAAAATATAAAACTACTGAAACTACAACGACTGAAGAACAAGCTCTTCAGTCGTTTTACAAAACTACTGAAACAAAGAAAATAAAACTACTGATATCACAACTACTGAAGAAGTACTCTTCAGCAGTTGTGACAAACTACTGAGGCTTCAGTACTTGATCTTCAGACTTTGACCTTCAGGCGTTTCATCAGCTGATGACTTCAGTAGATATCATCAGCTGATGTCTTCAGTCTTTGTCTTCAGACTTTGTACATCAGTTGTTGATCTTCAGCACTTGTGAACTCTTCAGCTGTTGTACTTCAGTACTTTGGTCTTTCAGCTTCAGCACTTGTGTTCTTCAGCTGTTGTACTTCAGCACTTTGGTTCTTCAGCTGTTAAGGTCTTCAGCACTTGATCTTCAGCTGTTGAAGTCTTCAGCACTTGTCAAACTACTGATGAGGCTTTCAGCAGTGTTGTTGTGATACCGTGTGGGACTTAGAGGTTTTCTGATCTTGGCTCATTGGTTCTTTTGGTCCAACAAACTCCCCCTGAACCAATGCAGCCAAAACCTCTAACTTATTTATACTCCCACTTATTGATGGCAAAAATGTTGGTCTTTTTCCTTCTTGATCAGTAGAGAAGATGACCCATGTACGCTCCGGCCTGGGAAGAAATCTCAAATATTTGTTTGGCAGAGTATGAATGGGAACTCTGTTTTGGGGAACTGGACACAGAGTTGTTATCCCATTCATGAGATTTACTTCCCCATAATGAGTCTGTATGACTCACGAACATAGGCCTCAAGGAGAACAATTTGTTCCTCTTGAGAGAGTTCTTCAGCTCCTCCTTCGAAGAAGAACTCTGGACCATAGTACTCTGATAAGTACTTCATGGTCCTGCCATTTTTCAGCTCCACCGTAGTTACCTCCCTATATACAAATTCATCAGGATGGTTGCCTTCAAGGAGTAACTGGAGCTCATTCTTTTGGATGTCTTCAAGCTTTTTGTATAACAACCCTTCTTAATCATCTTGTTTTCTAGTAAGGCTTGAGGTGTCTTCTTTGCTTGGTGAGCTTTCTTGAATTCATCAATGATTTCCCAAGGTGAGACTACAACGGCCAACATGATGGTAGATTCTATTGTTTTTCGTACTTGGCCGTTGTATCTGTGTGGGATATCTTTTATGGATTCTAGAACTCACCCTGGGGTCTGGCCATACTCTCACTCTCCTTCTGATACTGAAAGTGTGTGCTGTCTGAGAGTGTACAGCCTTTGAGCATGCCCTTTCATGGCTTGAATAGATGATGACTGAGGAAATTCCTTGTCAACCATCTTCAACAGTTGCTCATCGTGCTGTTTCTGCTGTTCTTCTTTTCTATCTTGACTCTGACCATTTCCCTTTGAGAGTCAGGTGTGATCATGGATTGACTCTGGGGTTTTGGTAGCTTCAGAACAGCAGAGAGTGGCAGACTATCATCTTCATCCTCTTCTTCTTCTTCTTCCATCCTCAGCACCTTCTCCTTCTCGGGGTACATCACTGGATGATGGTTGGGTTGGTGAAGGGATTGGTTTGAAGAGAGAGGATGTTTGGATTTTGGCTTAGAGGTTGGTTGGGAGATTTGAGGGATAGGATCTGTTTGAGTGGGTGGAAGGGAAGGTTGATCTAGCATCCTTGTAGTTAATTTTGCTTTTGTAAGTTTAGCCATCTCTAACCTTTTGCCAGCCCAGCCTCATCAAGGGCTTCCACAATGATCCCTTTGTTGAATTGCTCAGACAGACAGATTCTGGTGGCTATAGCCAGAATGCTGTCCCTGGACCATGCGCGGATCTCCATTAATGATCTTCCCAAGTATTTTGCAATAAAGCGGATCATTATTTCCAACCTCTCTTTCTCAAGAGCATCATACCCTGCCCATCGGGTTTGTATCTCTTGTACCTCTAACCTTCTGATCTCACTATCCAGTGTGGCTGTGTCAAACCCCTGCCTGAATAGTTGTTCAATATTTTATCCATGGAGCGGCTGTGTGTGGTGTCAGCTTCTTTGACCAGCTCCTCCAAGGATTTTTCTTCAGCAGTATGATCATCAGCACTTCTCTTTCGCTTGTACGTGAGCAGAGGTGCTTTTCTTGTTCCTCCTCTTCCTCAGATCTTTTCTTTCTATCTTTCACTGCAGTACTCTCCCCTTTTTGGTTGCATTGGAGGAAGGGGTTGGTACCGCAGAAAGAGTCTTGTGGACAGCAGCATCAACCAGGGGCTGTAATGTTGAGGAAAGCCTCTCATCAAGGGCTTTGATCACTATATCAGTGATTATGGGGGTGATGAGAGGGAGGGAATTTTGGAGTATAGCACCTATTTGCTCAGGAGGGTTCTGTTCCTGAGAAGTAGGGCCTGAAGCAGAGGCGGGTGGTTGATTTTGGGGTGGCTGTGTTTGGGAAACCTTCAAGGGAAGGTGCCATCTGTGGGTGTATGATGGTGGCAGATGGACTTGCATCCTGAGACATCTTGGCCAGCAGCTCTTTGAGTCTGCTAACCTCATCCTCTAGAATGGTTTTGAGCAACTACATCATAGAAGAAGCTCAGGTCATCATCAGTTGATACTGAATCACCTGACCTCCTGCTTAGAGCAGGATTACATGCACTGGGTGTAGACCAGTTGGTGCATGTGCCCCTTGTGCTTGGTACTGGGGACTTCCAGCCTCAGGACAATGTCCATCATCAGCTGTTGCCTCTAGGGAGGTCTTAGCAATGTTACCAGCCTCACTCTGGTCATGTGCTGAGTCAGAGGAGGTGGCAGCCTCACTAGATATTCTAAGCTCCTTCTCTACACCAGGAGATAGAATTGGGAAAACCCTGTGCTGTGGGTTCTCAGGTGCACTGTGTTCCTCCCCCTCAATTGTAGAGGTATTCCCAGTAATAAGTGGTTTCTGGGGAGGGGGTGAGGAGTGCAATTGAGTCAGCACTTGAGCAACTATTAAAGTTGGGCTGTGAGGGGCGGTTGTTTGGGGTAAGGGGTAGAAGCAGTGTGCACCTGGGGTGGATGGTGCTCTTCAATGGCAATCTCCTCAAGTGAGGAAGATCCCAGATAAGTAGGTGCCCCTTGGGTTGCTGCAGGCTCCTGTTGAGAGGAAGCCTGAGCGGCTGTGGCTGGAGGAGTCATGGTATCCACTAGGGGGTTTGGACTAGTGGATATATCCTGCGTTTGTTGTGCAGGAGCATCCTCAGGGGACTCAATTCCCTGAGTAGCCTTTGGGTTTCTTTTGGTGGGTTTGGTGGGGACATTGGATTTGGAGGTGGTGGCTGTGGGTTCCAGCTGCGTGGGTTTTCGCAGCTTGGCAGCCAGTTTGAGTGTCCGGTCGGAGTTGTGCCGGGAGTATACTTCTGGCAAAACAGCCGTAGCAGGGACTCCCAAGCCAACAAGTCCCTCAGCATTAAGCTGGTCTATTATAATGGCCATTATGAACCGTGGATAGAGTATCCAACGGTTGGCAGTTAGTTTTTGAGCCATATCTTTGAGCTCTGAAAATATTAATTCTGAAAAATTCAGTGGTTGTTGCTCAAGGATAGAATATACCTGCTGCCATTTGGTGGACATTTGATCCCAAGACGATGTCTTAGGGGCCAAACATACATTGACCATGTGAAAGATCAGGCGCTCAGCGTCATTAAAGTGTTTCTTCATGATGGTGGTGGCACTGAGATCACCTTGATATCCATGCTGAGCAAATGATAGATCTATGGTGCCCTTCGGATATCCAGCAGGAGAGGTAGCATCACTCAGTTGAAGAATTTTACGGATTGTTGCAGGAGTAATCACTACTTCTTTGTTGTTGACGACTGACCGGAGGGATCGTTGGTGCTCTCCTCAGTAGTAACATTAACGTTCATCCAAAATTGGTTCAAGGATTCGGCATGTAAAACGGGGTTCAGAAGGAATGCCTTGTTGTATGGGACTGAACCATAAGATCGATAGCAGTATCGAACTTAGTCCAGATCGGCGATTTTGTGAGGTAGGCAACACAGTTGTGTCGCGGTTTAATTTGCATAGACGCCATGGAAATTTTTGGAGAGGAACGTTAGGTTTGAAGAAGATGAAGCATGGAGAGCTCAGGTTAAGGGTATTTATAGGGTACGGGTGAGGAAACGACTGAAGGATGTGGTGTTAGTCATCAGTAGTTTTAAACGACCGTTGACATGGTATTATCCTTTCAGACGTTGAAACAGCTGAAGTCGCGGTGTTAGGCATCAGTAGTTTAGAAAACTACTGAAGACCGTGGTTTTGACTTCAGGTGATTGAAACAACTGAGGACATGGTGTTTGTCATCAGTAGTTATGAAACTACTGAAGACAGTGGTTTTGTCATCAGCTGTTGTAAACAACTGAAGACTTGGTATTGGTCATCAGTAGTTATAAAACTGCTGAAGACGTGGTTTTGCTTCAGTTGTTTAAAATGAAACAGCAGTGGTACAAACGACTGAGGAGAAGTTCTCTTCAGCTGTTTTCGTCAATTCTTAGCTTTTCAGCTGTTTCAAACTGTCCTCAACACATTCATCAGTCTTTATGGCTGATTTCAGTGTTTCATAGGACATCAGTACTTATCTGTTTTTACTGATTGCAGTAGTTATGACTGCATCAGTAGTTGTAACTACTTCAGTAGTTTAGAGCAGATGAAGTACTTCAGTACTTGTGAGAACTTTTAGCCTTCAGTAGTTATAAAAAACTGAGGTTAAAAGAGCTCATCAGTACTTATATGTGACAGGCACTCATGATCATCAATATGAATTACTGAGATCATCAGTAGTTGTCACCTATTCTAGCTGCAGCATACCAAGCCTTAACACCAGGTTTTGGAAAGTTGAACTATCCAAAGGCTTAGTAAAAATGTCTGCAAGCTCATCAGCACTGGGCACAAACTTAGGATCAATCAGACCTTTTTCAAAACAATCCCTTATAAAATGATGTCTGATCTCTATATGTTTGGTCCTAGAGTGCTGGACTGGATTTTTGACAATGCAAAGAGCTGAAGCACTATCCATTAACAATGGAGTCTTAGTCTCTGTAATGCCATAATCCAAAAGTTGGTTTTGAAGCCAGAGTACCTGAGATGTACAGCTTGCAGCAGCAATGTACTCTGCTTCCGCAGTGGATGTAGCAACTGAGGTCTGTTTCTTGCTCTGCCAAGAAATCAAGCAGTTGCCTAGGAATTGACATCCACCAGAAGTTGATTTCCTGGTCAACTTACACCCTGCATAGTCACTGTCAGAAAAAGCAACTAATTTACCAGAATGTCTGGTAGAATACCATAAACCTAGAGATGGAGTGCCTTGCAGATATCTAAAGATCCTCTTGACTGCAATCAGATGAGACTCTTTAGGTGCAGCCTGAAATCTAGCACAAACACATGTAGCAAACATAATATCTGGTCTAGAAGCTGTTAAATACATCAAGGACCCAATCATACATCTGTAAAGTGTTTCATCAACCACTTTACCTTTCTGATCTGAGTCCAGTTGTGTGGTGCTGCTCATGGGAGTAGAACAGGGCTTACAGTTTTGTAAATCAAACTTTTGCAAAAGATCTTTTGTATATTGGATTGATGAATAAAAATTCCATCAGCCTTTTGTTTGATTTGCAACCCCAGAAAGAACTGTAATTCTCCCATGGCACTCATTTCAAACTTCTGTTGCATCAACTTTGTAAAGGCATCACACAACTTTGGATCAGAGGATGCAAAAATGATATCATCTACATAAATTTGAACAAGTAGATTATGCTGCCCAGCTTTCTTAATAAATAAAGTCTTGTCTATGGAGCCTCTAGTGAAATTGTTTTCCAGAAGAAAGTTTGATAATGTCTCATACCAGGCTCTGGGAGCTTGTTTTAACCCATAAAGAGCTTTATCAAGCTTATACACCCAATTAGGATGTTTGTTGTCCTCAAAGCCTGGAGGTTGACATACATAAACCTCTTCTTTAACTTTTCCATACAAAAATGCACTTTTGACATCCATTTGAAAGACTTTAAGTTTTTGATAAGCAGCATAAGCTAAAAACAATCGAATTGCTTCCAGTCTGGCTACAGGGGCAAAGGTTTCATCATAATCAATACCTTCTTCTTGTGCAAACCCTGAACAACCAGTCTGGCCTTGTTCTTAACAATAAGCCCATTTTCATCAGTTTTGTTCCTAAACACCCATTTAGTGCCTATTGCACACTTACCTGGAGGTAGAGGAACCAGTTCCCACACTTGCTGTTTCTTGAACTGAAGAAGCTCAAGCTGCATGGCATCAACCCATCCATTGTCCTTTAAAGCAATGTGATAATTCTTTGGCTCTTGCTGACTGATGAAGAGCAGAGAAGCAGAAATTTGACAATTGACTTCTTGTTGATACTCCAGCAGTGATATCACCAATGATTTGAGACATGGGGTGATTCTTCAGATCTTGATACACAATGAGATCTGTGCAAGTGTTTGTAGCCGGTTCAGCAGCAACAGATGGTGATGGTGAATCATTTCCTTGAAACCAATCAGTGGATGGTAATTCAAAGGAAGTTGAATTCGAAGAAATCTCATCAGCATTTGTTGTGGATGGTGCTACTGGCGCTACAGGAACATCAGGTCTAGTTGAATCAGGCAGCTGATCACTAAACCTGAAGAGGTGAGTACTGCAATCATCATCATCATCAGCAGTACCACCAGGTGGTGAACTGTTGACAGGAGCAACAGCAGGAGTTTGATAAGGAACATATTGCAGTATGTCCAGATCAAATAACTCCACAGGACTTTGTGGAATCTTGTCCTTTGGAGATTCATTAAACTTAACATGTAGAGTTTCTTCAACCATCTTTGTTCTGCAGTTGAAGACTCTGTATGCTTTGCAAGTAGATGAATAACCAACAAAGTATCCTGCATCCACCTTAGGATCAAATTTGTGGAGTTGATCCTTTGTGTTGAGAATAAAACAGGGACACCCAAATGCTTTGAAAAATGAAATCAGAGGAGCCAAATGATGGAGAACTTCATATGGAGTCTTCATCAACCTCTGATTTACTAAAACTCTATTTTGCACATAACAAGCTGTGTTGACAGCTTCGGCCCAAAAGGTCAATGGCAAACCTGAGTCAGCCAGCATGGACCTTGCAGCTTCAATGAGGGTCCTGTTCTTTCTCTCCACTACTCCATTTTGTTCCGGAGTCCTTGGAATGCTGAACTGCCTTTTGATTCCCTTTGAGAGATAGAAGTCATCAAGTGTATGATTTCTGAACTCAGTTCCATTATCACTCCTAATACACTTGACTGGAAGGGAATACTGCTTCTCAATGTACAGCACAAAGTGGATAATCTTCTGAGCAGCCTCATCCTTTGAATGTAGAAAGAAAGTCCATACAAATCTGGAGTAATCATCCACAATTACCAGACAGTATTTCTTCTTTGCCATGCTCATTACTCTCACAGGACCAAATAGATCCATATGCAGTAATTGCAAGCAGGCAGTGGACTTGGACACTTCAATAGGAGGAAATGAGACCTTGTGCTGTTTTCCTTTTAAACAAGCAGTGCATGTTTCATCACAGTGGAACTCCTTTATTGGTAAGCCTCTGACTAAACTATTGTGGCTAAGCTGATTCATGTTTTTGAGATTAACATGACCAAGCCTCCTGTGCCATAGTTTAGATTCTTGAAAAGAGGCTTTGGAAAATAGGCAAGGATTGCCTTTGAGATCTATCTTCTTAGAGAGATCTAAGGCATACACTCTTCCTGTCCTGTTGGCTTTCAGGAGAGTGTGATCATCCAACACCTTGTCAATCAAGGGCAAAACTTTGGATGACAGAATCCTACAGTTTTGACTTGTGAAAAGGGCAACATGGCCTTTATCACACATTTGACTGACACTCAAGAGGTTGTACTTGAGATTTTCCACATGATTAACATCATCAAATTTGATTTCTCCATTGGAGACAAAGCCCTTACCGATGATGTAACCCCTAGCATCATTGCCAAAAGAGACAAATCCCTTCTTTCCTTGAGAGTAGTCATGAAGAAGAGAGATGTTCCCAGTCATGTGCATAGATCCCCCACTGTCTACATACCAGATGCTATTTTGGCATGTTGAAGAACCCTGCAATAATAAACAATCAGTTAGTTTTAGAGACCCAAACCTTTTTGGTTTGGGCCTGGTCTCATCAATAGATGGTAAACTAGCATGTTTATTTGTAACAACAGCCTGAGAGGAAGAAGATGGTGCAGAAGAGGAGTCCTTTGGCTTAGACCTCCTTTTCTGTGGTTTCAACATAGGAGAATCTAGTTGGTTAACTCTACCCAACAGATGTTGTACCATCATCACCAGCTGTGTCTGATTTTGTGATAAAGCTTTCAGCTCATCAGACACATTGCTAGTGGAGTTAGATAAGGTCCTATGTTGCACCTTCTTCTTTTGAGCACCCTCAGCTGTCACCTGTTTAACTCCTTCCTTTTGGATTGCTTTAAGGACTTAAGGGTTACAGGATTTGATGTTGCTGATACAAATGTGGTCTCAAACTCAGTTTTCATTTTTACCATTTTCTCATTAATTTCTTCCTTTTGTTTGAGTTTGGAACCTCTTTTGTACCAACAATCATCTGTAAGATGATTGAACAAACCACATACTTCACATGGTTTCTTCTTCATCTTAGGTTGATCATCAACTAAAGATGGTGAAGCAACAGAAGACTTGTTCTTCAATGCTTTGGAAGCATTGGTTGCTTTCTTGACAGCATCTTTAGTAGTCTTCAAACTCTTTCTACTGCCAGTTTTCTTCTCTTCAGTACTGACAGCAGTTGAAGTTTGAACTTCAGGAGTTGAATCCTGCTCTCCAGTCCTTTCAGGACCTTCAGGATTGACTCCTGAGTTGATCAACTTATTGATCATGTGAATGTCAGCATTTGGACCATCAACATCAGCTGATAGGTTCAAAGAGGACTTGATACTGACTGCTACTTCTGATTGTGCTGTATCAGAAGGTAGATCACATGATGATGGATTGGTTATCACTCTCACCATCAGATTCTACCTCTGCTCTTGGGGTAAAATCTGTAGGTGGAGCAGTGTGATTGTAACCAATTCCAAACTTCACATTTGAAGCAGATTGCTTACTAAGAAGCATTTCAAAACCTTTGCATGATTGTACCCATCTATCACACTCGACCTGGGTAACTGCAAGGGTTTCTTTGAGATCTTTGTACTTCTCTAGAAGTACATCTTCTCTAGCCTTATCATCAATTATTTTGCAATTCAGTTTATAAACCTCATCATTTTTATCTTTGAGCACAAACTCAAACTCAGCTTTGTTTTGGAAATTACTTGTTCTAGCTCAATGTTCTTATTAATTAAAGCTACATTTGCTTCTCTAATGGAAGCAAATGCTGCTATGCATTGTTCAGAACATAATTTGGCTTTTGCCTCAGAGGATACCTGTGATACCTGAGGTGTAGAGGCATTGGAAGATGAAGTATCAGCAGACTCCAAAGCCATAAGAGCTAGATTCCCAAAGGGACTGTCACCACCATGTTGACCAGCACCTGAGAACAGTTGATCATGACCAGACAAGTCATCTGGTAAACTGCTCCAGTCAACAACTCCTGGGGTGAAGAAGCTGTGTTGTTGAGATGAAGGTTGTTGATGAGATAGGGAAGGCTGAGGTTCTGGTAATGCATGAGGTTGTGGTGTCATAGGAACTTGAACTTGACTTGACTGTGGCATGTAATAACAAGGGTACTGATAAGGCATTTGACCCTGAGGAACAAAATATGCCGGAGATTGTTGTTGAGGATGATGACTAGATGTGACAGGATGTTGCCCTCTGTTTGTTGACTGTTGCCAGGAAAAGTCACAAAGGGTGCAGTAGAGTTTGATCCAGTTGATCTACACTCTCTTGCAAAGTGTCCAAGCCGTTGGCATTTGTGACACCTCAACTTGCTCTTGTCAAAACCAACTTTGGTTTTGCCAGAGAGTCCTGGGAATTTTCTTCCAGTTCTTTTGTAGAACTTCTGAGATCTGATATTTATCAAGGCCATTTGGCTCAAAATATCCATCTCTTCTAAGTCATCATCAGCAATCCCCTTGAGATCATCCATAATGAAACATAATTGTCATTATTACTCCAGTAAACTGACCATCAACACTTACAAATGCAGAATTAGAAGTGCTCGAAGAGAAATTAATATGCTCATCATACTGGCATTCAGATGCAGCATATTCTGACTCATGACCCACCAAGGCAGTGTTGCCTTGTATAAAGTCTTCAGTGAGCTTTCCAGATGAAGACAGCTTTCTCTTCTGTTCTATCTCTCTCTCAAAAGTGAGCAATTTCCCATGGAGTTGGGTGAGAGATAGTTTGTCCAAACTTGCACTGGAGCGTAGGACAATAGTATATGTGTCCCATCTCTCAGGCAGTGATCTGAGAAATGTTATTCATCTGAATATTGGTGTATTCAAGTTTGACCATTTTTAGTTCAGAGATCAAACAAGAAAACCGCTCATATTGTTGAGTCAGTGTCTCACCCTTTCTATGAGAGAATGTCTCATATTGTTGGGCAAGAATTTCTCTATTATTTGCCAAGACCTCATCTGTTCCTCCAAATTGTTCTTTCAAAGCAATCCAGAGGTCATGGGCAGTTTCATGATGCATTAGCCCAGAATAGATTTCATTGGGCAAAGCCATGGCCAGAATTCCATGGGCTTTTGCATCAATCTCAAGCAACTTTTTATCCTCATCTGAGTATTGCTCCTCCTCTTCGGAACCATTTGATTGGTTTCCGGGTTATTCACCATAGGCTTGTGTGGACCATGTACCACTGATGTCCAACACCCTGCGCTGTTAACAGACAGGTGATGGAGCATACGTCTTTGCCATATGTTATACTCATTCCTAACCAGCATAGGAGGCTTGGTTGAGGAACCAGTATTGTGAGGATCATTGGAGGGAGTGGTCATTTTCAGTTCAAAAACAGTTTAGTTCAAGTTTAAAAAAAGTTTTAGACAAACCACAACAAACTCAATGAGAACCAAGAAAAGATCTCAGGATGAATGAGCAGAAATACAGAAAAATTCAATCTCTATAACGTTTCTTGCAAAAACAAAAGCTAATTCAATCAAACTTGGATCTTGAATAGCAGTTTCAATGATCAATTATTAGATCGATCAATGATTAACCTGCTCTGATACCATTTGACAGGATCAGTGATCACAAGTTTGATGTATCAGAATATAAAGCAGCGGAATACAAACACGAATTAGACAAATTGTAGCAAGCAATCAATACTTGTAAGCGTTAAGATCGCATACGGTTATAGGGAGAGAATATGAATTTCTGATTTCTAGGAATGTTTATAGATGTAGAATATTTCTAATCGAATCAATCAATCATTCCATTCAATTGCTCATATCGCTCACTGATTACAATAGGTTGTCACTCCTTATATAGAGTGCAACAGTCACTGCTGTTATCACGGAAAGTGACAACTGGCAGATCCAATACAGAAATAACAAAATCTTAACAAACTACTGAAATGTTCACAACTACTGAGAACATATCAGCAAGTTAAGTACAAAATATAAAACTACTGAAACTACAACGACTGAAGAACAAGCTCTTCAGTCGTTTTACAAAACTACAGAAACAAAGAAAATAAAACTACTGATATCACAACTACTGAAGAAGTATTCTTCAGCAGTTGTGACAAACTACTGAGGCTTCAGTACTTGATCTTCAGACTTTGACCTTCAGGCGTTTCATCAGCTGATGACTTCAGTAGATATCATCAGCTGATGTCTTCAGTCTTTGTCTTCAGACTTTGTACATCAGTTGTTGATCTTCAGCACTTGTGAACTCTTCAGCTGTTGTACTTCAGTACTTTGGTCTTTCAGCTTCAGCACTTGTGTTCTTCAGCTGTTGTACTTCAGCACTTTGGTTCTTCAGCTGTTAAGGTCTTCAGCACTTGATCTTCAGCTGTTGAAGTCTTCAGCACTTGTCAAACTACTGATGAGGCTTTCAGCAGTTGTTGTGATACCGTGTGGGACTTAGAGATTTTCTGATCTTGGCTCATTGGTTCTTTTGGTCCAACATATGCCTTGTTTATTCTATACTCTTTTGTATTTATCTTTCACTATCTATGTGGACCGATGAGCAATACCCTAAACTATGTGCGCGGGGGAAATGGTACTGGGCCCTTTGTTCCCACAAGGGGCTCTACATACTGTATACAAGGCTGGCACAGACACCTAGGGTAGGCTACAAAGGTTCGCCAATCTCAACTGACTGGCCCCGTGTGCATCTGAGGGTAGCTAACCCGCATCACAGTTGAGCTGACGACCTCATGGTCGTGTACCTCCTATAATCTTGCAAGACTTGTTAATGTTTTAAATTAGGTTCCACTTCTCTTCTTCATTGCTCTTTCACTTTATTATTAGTAATAATACTTTACGTTACGATAATAAACACATCACGTAAAGTCACATACTAATGGTAATAATATTAATAATAATAAGGAACAATCATACAACAATCATAATCATGCATGAAACCTGTCATTAGTAAACCCTAGTCAAACCTCGGTCAAAACCCTAAAAGCACATACCCCCAAAAATTCTGTAACAAATTCTAAGTGTTTAGGCGCTTTGACACTATTTGGGCGCATGGGCCCTTTTCGGGCATTTTATCACTATGCAGGCACATCAGCCAACACTTAACCCTTTCAACACTTAGGCGCATGAGCTATTCAGGCGCAAGGACACTATTTGGGCGTATGGTCCATTCAGACGCATGGACACTTAGACGCATGGGTTATTCGGGCGTATGGAAACTTAGGCGCATGGGGGTTATTTAGACGCATGGGCACTATTGGGTCGTATGGCCCTAGACTTAGTCGTCCGACTAATATTCTAGGCGCATGAGGGTACTGTTCAGGCGCATGAGTTACATTTAAACATTTCTAAGGCATTTCCAGGCGCATAAGCCTTATTTGAGTGCATGAACCTTCTGTTCAACATGTTCCTAGGATATTTTCGAACCCAAACATCAAGCCTAATTGTTCTAAGCTTACCAAGGCTATTCTAAGTATGAACAACTTAAAAGCATCTAGAATCATCATCAAACATGCACAAAACATACGGGTATACATACATAAACATTTGAAAATCATTTTAATACATTTTCAGCCCCAAGAAGAGTTTAAAACAAGTAAAAACCAGGGTCTAGAAACTCACCTGGTGCAACTTTGGATGTATCTTCCTTCTAACCCATTTGCAAATGAGTTCAAACACCTAGAAATCCACAAAACACACACACCACGAACACACACACCATGAACACACACCACGAACACACACACCACGAACACACACACAAACACATAAGCATATAACCGAGGCAAAACCCAACATGAACACATAGAAACTTCGGATTCTTACCTTGAATTCGACCTCCTCATCTTCTTCCTCAAACCCGTAGCTTTCTGCTCTCTCTCTCTAATCCGAATGAAAAAGGTGATGGGAAGTATGGGTGGGTGGCCATGCCTACCTTTACACCAACTTATTTGTACTTTTGTCCTTTTTACACATTTAACCTCTTAACTTGGGTTTATTGATGTTTCCTTCCTTTATTCTTCATTTCTTATTTTTCTTTTCCTTTTAAAGAATAAGCGGGTGTTACAAGTCCACCCCCTTTATATATGTTTCATCCCCGAAACCTGTTATTCCTCAAACAGACTAGGGTAATGCTGCCTCATCTCCTCCTCAGCCTCCCATGTAGATTCAGATCCCTTCCTGTGCTTCCACTGTACACGCACAAGAGGAACCACTTTAACCTCAACCTCTTCTCTTTACGAGGCGTTGATTGCCACTTGTTGCTCCGCATAATTGAGCCTTTCATCTACTTCGATGTCTTCCAGTGGAACAATCATGTCTTCATCAGCTAAGCACTTTCTCAGATGACATACATGGAATGTCGGGTGAATTCCACTTAACTCATCTGGTAACTCCAATCTATAGGCCACCTCTCCTACTCGAGCAATGATTCAGAAAGGTCCTATGTATCTTGGGCTTAGCTTACCTTGTTTTCCTGAATAGGATGATCCCCTTCCAAGGTGAGACCTTCAACATAACCCGGTCACCCACCTGGAACTCAATCGGTCTACGTCGTTTATCAGCATACGATTTCTGTCTCTCTTTGGCTGCCTTCATGAAGGCTTTAATCTTCTCAAGCTTCTCAGTCGTAGCCTCAATTACCTCGACGCTCCCCAATTCCTTCTGACCAATATCACCCCAACAAATGGGTGTTCTGCATCTCCTATCGTATAGCATCTCATATGGTGGCATACCAATGCGGGCATGATAGCTGTTGTTGTATGAGAATTCAGATAACGGTAAGTGGTCATCCCAACTTCCCCCAAAATCAATCACACATGCCCGAAGCATGTCTTCCAGTGTCTGGATGGTCCTTTCTGACTGACCATCAGTCTGTGGATGATAAGCCATGCTAATATGTAACCTTGTCCCCATGGCATCGTGGAATTTCTTCCAGAAGTTGGATGTAAACCGGGTGTCACGATCGGATACAATAGACACCAGCACACCATGACGAGTTACAATTTCGTTGACGAATAGATCCGCCAACCTCTCAGATGAATATGTCTCGCGGATTGGTAGGAAGTGAGCACTCTTCGTCAGACGGTCGACAATCACCCATATGGCATCGTACCCTTTCGGAGTACGCGGCAGCTTCGTAATGAAATCCATGGTGATGTGCTCCCACTTCCATTCCGGTATATCCAAAGGTTGAATCTTCCCATACAGCTTCTGATGTTCGGCCTTCACCTGTAAGCAAGTAAGGCACTTACTCACATACCCCACCACATCACGCTTCATACCCGGTCACCAATAATCTTTCTTCATATCTTGATACATTTTCGTGGCACTAGGATGAATGGAGTATCAAGTCTTGGGAGCTTCATCCAAAATCTTCACGCGTAGATCCCCAAAACGAGGAATCCACACCCATCCGTGTCGGGTTTTGACACCAAGTGTGTTTTCACCCAATTCCCTAACTAGACCTCTCATCCTTTCAGAGTTAAGATGATCTTCTTTCAGTGCCTCATCTTCAAACTCTTTGACTTGCTTCATTACATCAGAGGTCATGATCAGTTGATATGCTTTCACCCGAATTGGCTCGGGCCTCTCCTTTCGGCTAAGGGCATCAGCCACCATGTTAGCCTTGCCCGGATGGTAATGGATCTCACAATCATAATCTTTTCTGAGCTCCAACCATCTTCTCTATCTCATGTTCAGGTCCTTCTACTCAAAGAAGTACTTCAAGCTTTTGTGGTTAGTAAAAATGGTGCACTTCGTCCTGTACAGATAGTGCCTCCAAATCTTTAATGCAAAGACCACAGTTGCTAGCTCCAAGTCATGAGTGGGATAATTAACCTCATGAACTTTCAACTATCAGGATACATAGGCTATAACCTTCCCTCTCTGCATTAACACGCACCCCAACCCCGAGTAGGAAGCATCTAAATAGACCACCAAATCCTCGCTTCCTTCGGGTAATGACAGGACAGGAGCTTGAGTCAACCTTGCCTTTAACTCTTCGAATACTTTCTCTTGAGCTTGACCCCATACAAACTTCACATCTTTCCGAGTCAACTTGGTTAGTGGAGAAGCGATATTAGAAAAGTCTTGGATGAATCTTTTGTAGTAGCCCGCCAAACCCAACAAGCTATGAATCTCGGATGGCGTCTTTGGTGACTTCCATTGCATAACCGCCTCCACCTTTGCCGAGTCCACCATAATTTCGTTAGGATTCACCACATGACCCAAAAACTGAACTTCGCGCAACCAGAATGCGCACTTGGAGAATTTAGCATGCAACTTCTCCCTTTTTAATGTCTCCAACACCTCGAGAATGTGACCGGCATGCTCTTCTTCATTCTTCGAGTAGATCAGGATATCATCAATGAACACAATCACTGATCTATCCAACATCGGCTGACACACTCGATTCATCAAATCCATAAAGGCAGCTGCATTGCTAGTTAGACCAAAAGACATAACGAGGAACTCGTAGTGTCCATAACGCGTACTGAAAGCTGTCTTAGGAATGTCTTTTTCCTTCACCTTCAGTTGATGGTAGCCAAACCGTAGATCTATCCTCGAGAACCAACTGGCACCTTGGAGCTGGCCGAACAAGTCATCAATCCTCGGTAACAGGTACCGATTCTTTACCGTCAACTTGTTCAGCTCTCGATAGTCGATGCACATTTGCATACTTCCATCCTTTTTCTTTACAAATAATACCGGAGCACCCCACGGGGAGATACTCGGTCGAATGAATCCCTTATCCATCAACTCCTGCAATTGGCTCATGAGTTCCTTCATCTCAGTCGGAGCTAACCGATATAGTGCTTTGGCAACGGGTTGAGCACCGGGTATCAATACAATTTGGAATTCAATCTCACGATCCGGTGGCACGCCGAGTAAGTCTTCCAGGAATATGTCCAAAAAGTCGCACACCACTGGTACCTTAGATAATTGCGGTACCGATGTATCCACATCTTTTACATAGGCCAATTAGGCACTACATCCACGTTTCATGCACTTCCCACCCACCGCCATCGAAATCATCTTGGGGATCGTAGTAACGTGATCTCCATAAATCGTAACCAAACTCCCATCGGGCGCAACTAATCGAATCATCCTCTTGCGACATACGATGTTAGCTTCATAGGTTTCTAACCAATCCATCCCTAGTACTACATCAGATCCACCTAGGGGCATCACGTGTAACCTAGCAGCAAACCTATGACCTTCTAGTTCTATAGCACAGTCCCCTATCACATCAGTAATTCATGTGGACTTACCAACAGTGGTTTCCACATCGAATGGTTCACTGACATTTCTACCACTAATAGGCAACTTAGCACAGAAAGTATTGGAAATAAAACTCCTACTAGCACCAGAATCAAACAATACAGAGGCACAAGTTTGGTTTACTAGAAACATACCTGACACGACATCGAGGTCAGCTCTGGCTTCCTCCCGGGTCATGGTGTAAGCTCTAGCACTTGCCCTCTACCCTCCTTCCTTCGGCTTCTTCTTCGCTCCAGAGCTCTCCGCCCTCGACTTCTTGCAGTCTCTACTTATGTGACCCTTTCCGCCATAGTTATAACACCTGCTCACCCCACAATTCTTTGCTAGATGACCTTGCCTCCCACAGTTAAAGAAGAGGTTTGATCCCCACCTACACTCACCAGTATGCCCTTTAGCACACTTACCACACTTCCTCGTCTCCGCACCGGACGAAGCTACACGCCAGTCATCCGTCCTGGAAACCTTTTTGTTTGGAGTGTAACCCCCACGTTCAACCCGCTTTCCATTCCAATTCTTGTCGTTGCTACTCTTCTTGTTCACTTCAATCATGGTCATCTCCTTCACCGCCCTCATTACCTCAGTCACCATAAACGGGAGAATCGTCTACATAGCCTGTTGAACTCCCTTGACAACAGCCTCTTTCAATGTGGTCCTCAGACTAGCACCATCATCACTGCCTTCCGGGTGATGGATCTCGAGCTCTTTGAGTGCTATTTCAGCAGCCCTAGCCATGCTTCTCGTGACACGCGGTCCAGCACCACATCCACCACAACCTTCACCTGATGAAACCTTCGAAGGTCTACCACCGACCATCCTCTAACACGCTATAAGACTCAAACACTAACATGATCATTCAAGGTAATAACTCAGTTTATGTCAAGTATAGTAAGTCCCTAATTACACTGGCCAGTTATGATTAGCCACTTACTTTACTCTTCATACCCCAAGCATTTCCTATCCTAACTTAATCAGTATCTAAATCTATTAAGAGCACATAAATCACATAGCATGCACACATAAGACCGGTTAACATTAAGAAAAGACATACCTGATCGCACGTAGCTACTCAGGCTAATATATCTCCAGTTGTCCCATTTTAAGTTAAGTTTAGGTTTTAAAATTTTATTTAACCCAATTCTCTTAAACTTTGGCTCTGATACCAACTTGTAAGGCCCCGTTCCCGAAGACCTCACAGTTGGTCATTCACAGCATTAAATACATTAAACATTATAATTTTACAAGTTTAAGCAGCAAAATTACTATACCAAAAACCATTCATTTCATTCTAACACTGTTGTTGAGCAATACACTATTGCTTAACCGAATATAAAAGAATTGTTTAGTTGCATTACAAAACGACAACAATAATAGGTATGAATGGATGTCAGTCTTTCCCTGCCGAGTAGCTTCACCCTCATGCCATCCTCAGCAATATTTACCTGCCAACTAAAAATGTATAAAAGTCAGCGTTGTTGAGTGAGTTCTAGTTTTAAAAGTAATAAAATACTTTCTGTAGGTATACATATGAAAATACTCTTTTTATGAAAACTTCATCTCTTTATACGTGAGCACGCATAACTATACAATCAAGTAATGTTTTTCTCTATACTATGCCTTGTTTATTTTGTACTCTTTTATATTTATCTTTCACTGTCTATGTGGACCGATGAACAATACCCTAAACTATGTGCGTGGCGGAAATGGTGTTGGGCCCTATGTTCCCACAAGGGGCTCTACATACTGTATACAAGGCTGGCCCAGACACCTAGGGTACGCTGCAAAGGTCCGCCAATCTCAATTGACTGGCCCCGTGTGCATCTGAGGGTAGCTAACCCGCATCACAGTTGAGCTGACGACCTCATGGTCGTGTACCTCCTATAAGCTTGCAAGACTTGTTAACGTTTTAAATTAGGTTCCAGTTCTCTTCTTCATTGCTCTTTCACTTTTTATTAGTAATAATACTTTACGTTATGATAATAAACACACCACGTAAAGTCACATACTAATGGTAATAATATTAATAATAATATTAATAATAATAATAATAAGGAATAATCATACAACAATCATAATCATGCATGAAACCTATCATTAATAAACCCTAGTCAAACCTCGGTCAAAACCCTAAAAGCACAGACTCCTAAAAATTCTGTAATAAATTCTAAGTGTTTAGGCGCTTTGATACTATTTGGTCGCATGGGCCCCGTTCGGGCGTTTTATCACTATGCAGGCGCATCATCCAATACTTAACCCTTTCAACACTTAGGCGCATGAGCTACGTAGGTGCATGGACACTATTCGAGCGTATGGTCCATTCGGACGCATGGACACTTAGACGCATGGGCTATTCGGGCGTATGGAAACTTAAGCGGATGGGGGTTATTTAGACGCATGGGCACTATTGGGGCGCATGGCCCTACACTTAGTCGTCCGACTAATATTCTAGGCGCATGAGGGTACTGTTCGGGCACATGAGTTACACTTAATATTTTCTAAGGCATTTCTAGGCGCATGAGCCTTATTTGGGTGCATGAACCTTCTGTTCAACATGTTTCTAGGATATTTTTGAATCCAAACATCAAGCCTAATTATTCTAAGCTTACCAAGGCTATTCTAAGCATGGACAACTTATAAGCATCTAAAAATCATCATCAAACATACGGGTATACATACATAAACATTTGAAAATCGTTTTAATACATTTTCAGCCCCAAGAAGAGTTTAAAACAAGTAAAACTGGGGTCTAGAAACTCACCTGGTGCAAGTTTGGGTGTATCTTCCTTCTAACCCATTTGCAAATGAGTTCAAACACCTAGAAACCCGCAAAACACACACACCACAAACACACACTCAAACACATAAGCATATAAGCATATAACCGAGGCAAAACCCAACATGAACACATAGAAACTTCGGATTCTTACCTTGAATTCGACCTCATGTTCTTCTTCTTCAAACCCATAGCTTTCTACTCTCTCTCTCTCTCTCTCTCTCTCTAATCCGAATTAAAAAGGTGATGGGAAGTGAGGGTGGGCGGCCATGCCCACCTTTACACCAATTTATTTGTACTTTTGTCCTTTTTACATATTTAACCCCTCAACTTCGATTTATTGATGTTTTCTTCCTTTATTCTTCATTTTTTATTTTTCTTTTCTTTTTAAAGAATAACCGGGTGTTACATGGATGCACCTCCCGAGCCTCCAAATGACCTTGAAGTCTTGATTCTTGAGAGAGTTTTGCAGAGTAACTCTCCCACCAAAGCTTCCCAAAAATGGTGAACTTAGGCTTCTATTAATAGGCTTTCTGGAGTGTTTAATCACAACCCCGTGCTAGTAGAATGCTTACGAAAGTTGGTCGACTCGTACATGCAGGTTGTGTCGGGCACGACCTGTGCTAATGGGGCACGACCCCGGTTGGAGGTGGGGCACGGCCCTGTGCCTTATGGGGCACGACCCTATGTCTACTTTTAGGGAACAGTACTTTTTGTCTTGTTAGATGTCCAAACACAGCGGTGTGTTAATTTAGCATGGGGGTGTGTTTTTGGCAAAGCATGGGGGTGTGCTTAATGAGGCACGGCCCCATGCTTGGACTCCAAAGCTCGGATTACTTCAATTTCTTGCTAAATATGTCTTTTGTCCATCTTGCCTTTTTAAATGTTGATACATGTTTGTCCCTAGATCATGATATGTGATGTAATAGATCTTGTTTGGTATGATTAATGAAATGATATTGATAGTCTGTTAGTTATAATGTTTAATAGTTCATTAATGAGTCGTGACTGAATTGATTTGGTTTATGATTATTTGAATGGTTGCACACTATGTTATTTTAATTAAAACATTCAAACTTAACTTAATGAAGTTCTCATGCGAATGGCTCATGCGAATGAAGCATACGCATGAATAACTTCACACGATTGACTCAGTCGCACGACTAAACCAGGAGACTGGATCAGTCGTACGATTGTAATATAAGATTGGCTCAGTCGCACGACTAAACACTCAGTCGTACGAATGAATCAACCGCATGTTCAATCGCACGACTGAACCAGACTAATGGTTCAGTCGCACGATTGAATAATACAACCTATAAATACAACTCAATTTGTGAAAAGAAAAACTCTCAATCAATTACGATTCCAGACGAACCCTAGCCGTCCAGAAACCTTCCAATCGTTCTCCAAGTTCATAGAACACATTAGATCGATTCCCTATCGATTTCTAACGTTAGTTTCAATCCTTGATTGATTCTTCGTGTGTTCTCACTGATTGGATCGCCAATCAAATAGGATTCCGCACTATTTGATCTGGTTTACACGTTAATCTCTAGGTATTTCGGTCAAATACCAGGTCCTAACAAGTGGTATCAGAGCTATTGGCTCTTGATTACGTGTTGATTCAATCAAGATTGCATAAAAGTTTGTGTTTTTGCACTAAAAACGCAATCTTTGGCATCAAAAGTGATCTTGGAAGTACCCTGCTCATCGAAGTTTGGTTTCTACGGACTTAGGCGATTAGAACTTGTGAAATTTCGAATCTTTACGGCTGAAACCCGTCAAACCTAGAAATTTTCGCAAAACAGCAACTTCAGTCGCACGAGTGACTCATTCGCACGACTGGACTCCATTCGCATTGCCCATACGCACGATTGGTCCAGTCGCACCCTCATTTGTACACTGAACCGTTCGTTCGCATAGCTCATATGCACCAGATTCATTCGCACGACTGAACCAATCGCCCAGTTCAGCCGCACGATTGAACCAATCGCAGAGTTTATACGCACATTTAGCTCATTCGCATCCTTCAGTCGTATCAGTGAAAGTTGTTTGATTAGATTATAAGTTTACTAGTCATGGAAGATCAGATGTCAGCCTTTACTGCTGGGAAGGACTCAAGGATACAGAACCTGCTGTTGCTTGAGAGTGAGGTGGGAATCACAATAAACCACCAAGCTTTTGACTTTAGATGAGATTCCCCACTGGAAACAACGTTTTGAGATCTACCTTAATGGAGTAGATCCTAATATGTGGGAAGCCATTGAGATTGGTTATAGTACACCGGTGGGAGCTGATGGAGTTAAGCTAACATTAAGCGGGATGACAGAGGCACAGAAAGTAAAGTACAATGCAGAGAAAAGAGTTTATGCATTGATCACTCAGTCTATTCCCAAAGACATATTCCACCAGTATTCAGAGAACAAGCAGTCCAAGAAACTGTGGGACGAGCTAGAGAAGAGATATGATGGGAATGCATCATTGAAGGCAATCAAGGCAAAAGAGTTAAAGAAGGAATTCGATAACTTCTCATCAATTGGTAATGAAAGTTTAGACGAAGTCATAGACAGATTCTACCACTTGATGAGCGAATTGCATACACATGGAGTGGCTACTTCCATGGAAGAGAAAGTAAGCAACTTCGCAGACGGATTGCCTGATAAGTGGGCTACATTTGTGTCTAACCTGAGACAGAATGGAATACTTGTAAAGCTGGATATAAATGACTTCATTCTTAAGTTGCGAGAAGAAGCACTAAGGATGAAGTATAGAGCTCAGAAGTCTTCGTACACACAAAATCCAGCTTTATACAACGCCACGCCTCAAGCTAAGACATCTGGAGCACCACTTAGACTGCTTTCGTGTCTAGCTCGTCAGGTCCTTCACATGCTTCTCCTTCTGGATCAGACACGTCTGGGTCATCATGTACCAATATATTGGATCAGAAGCAACGCTACCAAACTGAAGATCGAGAACCTCGGTAATGTGACCGTGGAAGTAGCTCGAGAGCATATGGATCTTTTAGCAGCAGTGGTTCATTCATATGATGGACTTGTTGCTGGGAAGATTGGAAACTGCCATCTGGCAGATGAGGACTACGAGCAGGTGGATGAGATGGAGCTTGAGAGAATGGATATAATGTGGGCCTTAGCAAGTCGGTCCGGAGGGCGAAGAAATTTGTGTAAAAGACTGGACAGAACTTGGTTGCTACTAAGGATACCACCTTTGGCTTCGACAAGAGTAAAGTGACCTGCTTTAACTGTGGTGAGAAGGGGCACTTCAAAAGAGAATATGTCAAGCCAAAGAAGACGGGGAATGGGAACCCGTTCTCATCCTTTACTCGCCAAGACAAGCAAGCCTCTAGTTCTACTTCATCAAACAAGGATCCAAAAGCCTTAACTGCTCATGATGATGAAGGACAGGATTGGAGTTTTAGGTTTGTCTCACCAGGAGAATCTAACATTGCCAGTGTTGAGGATATTGATGATGATTCTGCGAGTGAAGGTGACATAGCAGTTGAGATAGCAATGTCACATAGTGAAGAAACAACTGCAGCCGAGGTCAGTTACAAACCAATTGAGGAAGTTTCCACGTCAGAGAAGAAAAGTCAGAATCACCAGAACCAGAAACATCTGATGCGCACTGATGGCTAACTCTTCTGAACCAACTCAGGTAAGTACCACTGACCAAATTTTTAATACTCATGCTTGTTCTGATTGTGATACTTTTAGGAATAGCATAGATGAAAATTTGCTAGGTTATTAGATCATAATGATAACTTAGTAAAAGATTTACGTCTGTGCACTGAGGCTAATAGAGTACTAAAACAAAATGAGCATAGTTATAAAGAAAAAATAGACCTATTGACTAAACAACTTAGGGAAACCGAAGTAGTGGTTTTTAACCAAGAAATGACATTAGGTACTATCTAAACTCCCTAGAAGACACTAAGAAACAAAAGGCAGTTCTAGAAGTAGAAGTCAATTCACTAAAACAGAAACTGCATAGTTGGACTAGTTCATCACACATAGTTCAACACTTAGTGAGAGAAAGGAATAACGGGGAGGGATTAGGCTACAAAGTGGTTCCACCACCACCTGAGACCTTGATGAACACTAAGTCTAGACCAGTAAATAATAACCCTATCAAGGATCATGTGGTGACTACTCCTCTTGTTACTGATCCAGATACCTCATGTACATCTACTGAATCTGGTCAGAAACAAAAGGAGGCCACTTCAAAGGCAAAGGGTAAATTGCCTTGTGTTAATCTGGAAAATGAATTTGAAAAAGTTAACTTGAAGTCAGGGTCAAACAGAGTCAAATCAGAACTAAAAGGACTTCAAATGCTACTTTTTCACATGCTTCAAGTCTAAAACCAGTTAACAAAAAGTGAAACAGGTTAAAACAGTAAATTTTGTTAAACCAAAGAAAACATCAAACATACAAGAGTCAAAACCTAAAGTGATTGATGTTACTAGAGTGTCACGTACCTCTCCACAAAGAAAGTTTAATCATAAAGTTGATAGCAGAGCGTGCTACAACTGTGGAGAATATGGACACATTGCTTCCTACTGTAATGTCTATCAGACACCTAGGAAGAAGATTGAACTTCAGGACTCAAAACCTAAGTCTTCTGAGAGGAGCTCTTTAACTCCACCTAGAAGAGCTAGTGAACCTAAAGTCCAACCTGTAAGCCAGACGACTGTTTATCATAAACAAGCATTGCACAAATCTGGCTTATGGAAAGAAAAGTCCACCTACGTGTCTAATACTGATGACAAGAAGGAACCTGAGCTACCCTCACCCTCTATGGGTCAATGGGTGGAGTTTATGATGTGTGATGCCTCTGGGAAACCCAAGACAGTCAAAGCTTGGGTTCCTAACCTAAACTAATTCATTTACTTTGTATGTGCGGGGTGTTCGATACAGTGCTGAGACTAACACGTGGATTGTAGACAGCGGAGCATCTAGGCACATGACAGGAAATAGAGCCCTGTTATCTAACGTCAAACAAATAAAAGGAGGGCATGTTTCCTTTACAGGAAACAAAGGAGGCTATATCACAGCTCAGGGAGAAGTGGGAAATCAGAAAGTTAAGTTTGATAAGGTGAAATACGTTCAACAACTTCAGAACAACTTACTGTCTGTTTCCCAAATCTGTGATAAAGGATTTAAAGTCATCTTCGATAACCAGAAGTGTTGCGTGCTTAAGAAAGAATATATGATCCCAGAGGAGCAAGTTCTGATGACTGCTTCAAGATATAAAGACCTTTATGTCTTGGATCTGTCAACAGCTGCTACAACGGATCATGAGGTTCAGTGTTTTTTATCTAAAGCTACTGAGAAGGATTCAATCTCCTGGCATCGGAGAATGGGACACATTAGTCAAAGGAAGATGAATCATTGATTCAGAAGGATTTAGTGAGAGGAGTAAATGTCAAGAACTTCCAACTTCCTGACTTTTTGTAGCTTGCAAGAAAGGCAAACAGACAAAGAAGTCTCATAAGGAAAAGAAAGTTCATTCAATAGAACTTCCTCTTGAGCTTCTTCACATGGATCTGTTTGGTCCAGTTAGTACAAGGAGCATTGCAGGCGACGTGTACTGTTATGTGGTCACTGATGACTACTCAAGGTTCACTTGGGTAATGTTTCTGAAATCAAAATCAGAAACTTTGGAGACATTCAAGGAATTAGTAACCACACTGGAACCCCTCTACAAGCTAAAAGTTGACAAATACGCTCAGACAACGGACAGAATTCAAGAATCAAGGGATGGAGGCATACTGCAAGGAAAAGGTAATTGTGCATCAATTCACTTCTGGTTACACACCTCAGATGAATGGCGTTGCTGAGAGAAAGAACAGGAGTTTGATAGAGACAGCACGGACTATGCTGGCAGACTCGAAACTGCCTATCCAATTCTGGAATGAGGCAGTGGCAAATGCGTGTTATACACTGAATCGAGTCCTAATAGTCAAGCGCCACGAAAAGACATGTTATGAGCTACTACAAAGACGAAAACCGAATTTGGAGTATCTTGAACCTTTTGGCGCACCGTGTACACTTCTGAAGAAGACACAAGAAGGAAAATTCAGCGAGAAGGCAGTTGAAGGAATTTTTCTAGGATACAACATACCAACAAGCGAGTTTACAATAACTCAACGGGTCTTGTAGAAGTGTGGTGTAATGTCGACGTTCAGAGATATACCACACCACCTACAGGCAAAGGACCTGCATACTTCTTCGATTATGATGGATTCTTCAAATCCTTCAACATCCCTCTCTCTCCCTCGGATGATGAGTTAGCTACTAGGATGATGTATGATATTCTAAATACACCATCTAGCACACAGGGAGAATCATCTAGTCAGTCAGAAGGGGTAGTCGATGAAAGTGACTCCTCCTCTGAAGATGAAACTAAAGCAGATGACCAAAACAGTCAGGAGGAACAGGTTCCAGTTCCTGAAAGTCCACAAGCATCTATAAGTGATGCACCCTCGACTTCGGAACCTCAAACTCCACCTTCCTCAGATGCAGAACAAAATGTTCACAACCTTGGTTCGGAGGTGACTGTGCCGACTACTCCAGGATCACGACTAAACGTCTATCATCCCCTTGACAATGTTATTGGAGATGTCCGATCAGGAGTACAAACCCGAAATCAGCTATACTTAGCTGATTACGCCTCAGTTATGGAGAAGGGTTACATTCATGATGGTGCTTATCGATGTTTTATTTCGCAGGTTGAGCCAAAATATGTCAGTGAAGCACTAAATGATGAGGCGTGGGTGAGTGCCATGCAAGAAGAACTTCTGCAGTTTAAGAAGTTAGGTGTATGGACTCTGGTTGATAGACCTAAAGGTGCTAAAGTCATTGGCACCAAATGGGTACTAAAATGCAAGAAGGATGACCAAGGAGTCATTATCAGGAACAAAGCTCGACTGGTGGTTCAAGGTTTTCGCCAAGTCGAGGGGATGACTATAATGAGGTGTTTGCACCCGTGGCAAGGATGGAAGCTATTCGTATCTTCCTTGCCTATGCATCATACATGAAAATTAAAGTCTACCAATTAGATGTGAAGAGTGCATTCCTTCATGGGGAAATCAGGGAAACAGTCTATGTAAGTCAACCCGAGGGATTTGAAGACCCTTATCATCGGGATAGAGTTTACAAGTTCGACAAAGCGTTATATGGGCTTCATCAAGCTCCTCGAGCTTGGTATGAGAAACTCTCGACTCATCTTGTGAAACACGGATTTCGCAGGGGAGTCATTGACTGTACACTGTTTATTAAAGAAAAGGATGGCGACCTACTGCTTGTACAGATATATGTTGATGACATAATCTTCGGGTCAAAGAACGAAGAGTTATGCAAAGAGTTTGAAGCAGTGATGAAGAAAGAGTTTGAGATGAGTGCTATGGGGGAGATGAAGTTCTTTCTCGGGTTACTGGTGGATCAAACACCTAATGGGATCTTTCTACATCAGACCAAGTATGTAGGAGACATTCTCAGTCGCTTTGACATGGAGAATGCTTCTGCTGCTGGGACTCCACTTGCTACGAATCATGATATAGCACCTGATGAGAATGGAGATCTTGTAGATGCCACTATGTACCGAGGAATGATTGGATCCCTCAATTATCTCACTGCCTCAAGACCTGATATCATGTATGCTACATGTTTATGTTCCAGATATCAGGCTAAGCCTAAGGTCAATCATCTGATCGGGGTCAAAAGGATTTTTCACTATCTAAAGGGTACTCCCACTCTGGGGTTGTGGTATCCTCATGATGATGATTTTGAGCTCACGGCGTATAGTGACTCGGACTACGGAGGCTGCAAAATGAACTACAAGTCTACATCAGCGGGGTGTCAATTCTTTGGGAGAAGATTAGTTACATGGCAGTGTAAGAAGCAGACATCGATTGCATTGTCAACCTGTGAAGCAAAAATCAAATGAGGGAGAAGGGGTAACTAGCTTAAATAAGGTAGATTGTGTCTGTGATACCGATTCAATACCTTTGGAACATGATAGTACACAGGAACAAATCAAGAGGGATTTTAAAAATTTAAGTTTTGAAAATATGCAAAAGTTCAAAGCATAAGTCTGTGTAGTCTAAGCAATATAAAAAGGGAAGATGATAGAAAACTGGCAACTCCTAAGGTGACATAAAGAAAGTAGACTTAGAGGCTGCTAGACCACAAATGATATGTTGGTAGATTCAACACAATAGACAATTAGACCTGATTGGTGATCTCAAGATCAAACTAAGTTGTTCAACTGACTGTGGGCTTCCATCTTATCACTGGTTAACACAATCAAATATATTCCAATAAGGGGTAATGAGCATTTAAATGCCACACACGTGTGCGGATGACCATAATTAGAGCAAAGCAAGAAAAAAAATGAAAGACAAATGCAATAAAGCTAATGACTTATGTTGTTGGTGCATATTGTGTAAAATAAAGTAAGCTACTCTAACAAGGAGATAGGTAGTGTGCCTCTCTGCTGTGCGATGGCACTGACCTGAGGATAAGCATAACCTAGATATTCTAGAATTCATGTTGTTTGCCGCCTCTCTGCTGTGCGATGGCACTAACCTGAGGACAGGCTTCTCTTTGAAAGCTCTAAGAATATTCTCTTCTTGTAATAATACCCGGAGACCGCTCAAAACCTCTGAGGAATGTTGATTACCATATAAGTGTGGGATCCACAAATGTTAGCTGAAATAATTAAACCTAAATCAGTCACCAGTCTGCGTCAAAAGTCTGTGTATGGATTTAAGTGGACAAACATACTGACAATCTTAGTGGCTACATGCTCAAGAGTTCAAATCAATGTGAAAATCTAAGAGTTTCAGTATGATTTCCTTAAGTTGCTAACGACTCTGGATGAACACCGAGAATTTAAGCATCAAAAGTTTTAATAACAAGTCTCAAATGATTTGATGTTCCTGTATGATTCCAAAATTGAATTGGTCCAGATATGATCAATCTAAGTTGAAGCTGTCTACTCCCTAACCAAATCCCTTAGATTTCCATCTTAGGGTTTTATCTCTCACAAAAAGTCCAAAAATGAACTTTATTTGTGTAGTTAGTTTAAGTTTTTATGTAAATCTTTTAATTTGTGCATCTGTCGGACTACATCAGGGAAATCAGAAGGGAATTAACTTACTTAAAAGGGTCATGTCTGAGATGGCCACATGTTTTTCAAATTTTAAAAGGTCACATCTGAAGTGACTGAATTGGTTAAGAGCTTATAATGTCTATTTCAAAAGGTTAAAATGTTCAAAAATGGCAGAAAATCCACCAAGTGTGACCCATTCACACGATTGGACCATGAATATGGACCAACCATGCCAATGGATCCCATTCGCATGACTGGACCATGAATATGGACCAACCATGCGAATGGATCCCATTCGCACGATTGGACCGTGAATATGGACCAACCATGCGAATGGATCCCATTCGCACGATTGGACCATGAATATGGACCAACCATGCGAATGGATCCCATTCGCACGACTGGACATGAAATTGAGTCATTCAACCGAATGGTGTTTAAGAATGATCCTTCGACCGAATGACAGGGTGCGAATGAGTCAGTCAACCGACTGAGACTTAGTCGGTTAATTGAGATGCGAATAAAGGTGACCGAATGAGTCAGTTGACCGACTGAGACTCAGTCGGCCGACTGAAAGCGACCGACTAGACCAATCGCACGACTGAACCTCAGTCGCCCGAATGAACTGAGCGAATGAGGCCAGTCGGCCGATTGAAATTAGGGTCAGTATTTAAAGGGCCTCATTCGATCGCATCTCACTCATCACTCCCAATCGCACTCAAATCGCTTTCTTTACCGTTACTCTGCCAAAATCTCTAGAGATATTTGTTCACATTGCATTTCATCTTCTGACTTTCGATTGACAAGAATAAAGGTACATTGCAGTTCAATCTTGTAGAAATCAGAAGATTTTGAGTCCAATTTGGGGTTATTCGAATGAAACATTGATAGGATTGAAAAATGCCCTAATAACCTACATAAACTAAGCTAAATGTTAAAATTAAATTTAATAGGTCATTAGTGACGAGATGGCGAGTCCAATGAACTAGATATAGAGGTGTAAAACAAACAATCGGTGAAACTGAAAATGTGAATCGCACAGTTGGTCTTCATGCGAATGGACAGCCAGATGAACTTCAATCGTATGACTGAAGGGCTCAAACTGCCCATACGCATGGCTGAACCATGCGTATGAAGTTTAGTCGCATGACTGAGGTAACCACATGAAGGTATATGCGTAGGAGCCCAATCGCACACTCTGAGATACGTATGGGGTCAATCGCACGACTGAACCCCATTCGTACCATTCAATCGTACGACTGAACCCCTTTCGCACGGTTCAATCGCACTGTTGAACTCAGTCGCACAATTTCAATCGCATGACAGAAAGATGTTCTTCAAGCTTAATGAGTTCATTGCTTTCTTAGTAAATGGTACTAATTTTTACTATCTTTGTGTAACAGATGGCAAGTAGATGGACTATGAGCACAAAGCATAATATATGTGCCCATCTGGACTTAACATCCAGAAATGCTGCAGAATTCTCTGGGATTATCACGTTTCTATTGAGATCACGGATTGCGCATGCCATCTCTACCCCTTGCACCCCATACCGATCCATTCAACAAGCCTTCTGGGAAGGAGCTACAGTTGATAGATCATCGGAACCTCACTGCATAAGAAGTACCATATTTGGCGAGGATATTACCGCTTCTGAGGAAGATTTAAGGATTGTACTTCAATTGGAGGAGGACGGTGACTGCCCAACCCGTCTACACCCCCTCACTGTCAGAGGATGTTTTCTCAGAGCCAAATACTCTGGGGACATCAATTCAGGGGTACTCAACAAGAGTAACCTCTGTCCTCAGTTTAAATACCTTGCACACGTGCTGCTCAAGTGCATGGCTTCAAGAAAAGGTGGGTTTGATGAGCTGTCGGATCAGATGCAAAACGCATACGTTGCGTTGGTGCTGAACCATCCGTTCAGCTTCTCTAAGATGATCTTCACCTATCTGGTGGAGAACATCGAGGGGAAAGGAAAGGAAGCTTTCTTTATGTACCCACGGTTTATGCAAATGATAATAGATCAGAAGCTTCCTTCCCTGCCAAAAGAACAGGAGGATTCAGTGGTATTGGAGGTAATGGATGACACCACCCTTGGAAGGATGAAAGTATACCGGGAAAGCAAGTGAAGCCTCCAGTCAGGAGGTTGTTCGGTCATCTTGCCAGAGAGGACTATGTTGCACCGGAAAAGAGAAAGTGGCGTCACGAGGACAGTGACTCTGAGGTGGAACAGATAGCCCTGCCCACTCTTGACTCAGATGAGGATGACAGTGGGGATGATGCTATTCCACCCAGAGGCACTGTGTCTGATTCTGTTCCCCCTGTGTCTGTCTCATCTGCTGAAGTAACTGAGTCAGCGGGATTTCATCAAGATTTTGTTCTTAACGAGGAGGATGAGGATGAATCGGATGAGGAGCCACTTACCCAAACTGTGGGAAGGAAAGATGTTCCCACAGAACATGGGCTTCGGGTTGTTGGTGAACCACCGAGAGGCTCCGGAGATACAGAAACTGACCCAACCTATGCTCCGGGGTCCTCAGGCGGGATTGGAGGGGGAGCATCCACCTCGAAGGGAACGAGGAGAAAACGGATGGCTCAACCCCATGGGCAGAAACTTAAGAAGAAGCGGCGGTTGGCATTCATCACTACTACCTCAGCCACTACCACCACTACCACCTCTTCAGACACACCATCCACCACCATAGCTACCACAGCCCCCACAGCAACCGCAGACACCACCAGACCGACCACCACAAGACAGATCCCAGCCACCACTACATCATTCACCCCACACTCACCACCACTATCATCCCGACCTGACCCGATATTCACCACCACCACCACCACCACTAGCCACCAAACCGAGCCCTCAGCCTATCCCTCACACACCTATAGATCTCCTCTACCTCCAATCGGGGTAGAGGAACAGTTGTCGGCGTTAAACAGAATGGTGTTGCGATTGCTGGCAGCTGATGAGGAAAAGACAACTCAGATCCGCCAGCTTACTGACCTGACTGCTGCACAATCGCATAAAATTGCAGAGCAGGATCGAGTAATTGAGGAGCAGGCACAGCAATTGGCTGCTCAGAGCACCCAGATGAACCAACTCCAAGCTCAAAGTGTCGCAGCAAGTAAGAAAATAGAGGAGTTGGAAAAAGCTAAGAGGACCATTTTGCTAAAATTGAAAGGATCAAAGGAGGAACCTTTAAAGATAAGGGATGAAGACAAAGATAATGAAGATGATGAAGACGATGATGATAAGGAGAGTGATACTGATGAAGAGAAAACCGAAGAATGGTGTGAAGATGAAGACACTGATGGAGGAGAAGCAGCTGAATCTGTCTCAGCTCCAGGGAAAGAGAAAAGAACAAAGAACAGACAAGATCAGTCAGCTTCTGCTTCTGCACCGTCACGTGAAGAGCCGAGTATTCAGGATCAAAGTAAATAGTAGATGTTTATGTATTTATTTACTTTTGTATTCTGTATTGAAAAAACCATGTACTAAATGTTTATATTAAGTTAATGTATTTTGTTTGATAATTTACTAATGATTTGAGTGTGAAATGTGTAAATCAAACAGATCCAACGTACCACAGAGATGAGTTTGATATTGCTCCCCTTCAACAGGTCAAGTTTCAACTCACAATGATTCTTGATCTACAAGGGATTATGAGAAGGTCAGTGAGTTATACCCCTGAAGAAGGTGAAATAATTCACGACCTATCTAACGAGCAACTGGCAGAGATGTTCAGACTCAATCCTGATGAAATTGTCAAGGATGCTCCAACAGTTGATTCAACCAGTGACGAAGAACTAAATGACGTTGATGAAGTTGAGGTTGAAGATATTGCTGCTGAAGAGTACCCTCAGTACGCTGACAACGAGGGTAATGTGGTCCCCAATCTGGGTGTGTCCCTAGTCAGTGATATGTTTGAGGTACTAGACAAGATGGAGCAGGAAACAGGAAAGACCGAAGGAACTGCCCAAGCCTCAAATGATGATGTAGACATTTGAAAGGCAGAGTGGGCTGAATGTTTTAAAGAAGTCAGAGCCCAACGTGCTGCACCGAAGAGGGATGCCTACACCAAGTTCTATAGCGTCAAGAAACATCTTACGGTGTCAGGCAGGATTATAGCATGGGCATATTTTAATGATCTTAACGTTTATGCCGTTAAGAGGGAGAAGGGCATAGAGTACTTTAGATTTCCACATGATCTAAAGACTCTACCAGGTTTTGAACTCAACCAGCTGGCCAAATTGAAGCTGTTGTATGCTGACCGAGAAAGATGTCAGGCTGGTTTGAGGCTGCCCTAAAGAAAGAGTACCACACCAGGTGGATTAACTTCAGACCTCAACAACCTACAAGGTATATTAGAAGGTCTGAGATGGATGCCATTACTGGAAAACCAAAGATTGTGTTGAAGTGGAGTCCTCCGTGCACTATGTCGAGAATCCCTCTCAGGGAAATGCCCCAGGACTTCACTCCACACTTCAAATGGTGGTACTATGATTGGAGAACTGTTGAAGCTGTCATAGTTCTGGATAAAGAGGGCCAAATGGATACCATCAGGGTATTCGACCCAATGTGGCTAACCAACTTGTCTGCTAATGATGTATATACATTATACAAGTGGCCACTGTTCTATGACACACAAGACATTGTACAAGCCCTCCAGTTCCAAAACGTTATACGACTTTGCTTCGCGTTTGATATTCACGCAGGAGTCACACAAGAGGACAAGTACAAGAAATATGAGGAGGTAATGAAGAAAACAAGACATTAGAGAGATCTAGGTCCAAGGGGGAGTTTGTTGATACATGTTTGTCCCTAGATCATGATATGTGATGTAATAGATCTTGTTTGGTATGATTAATGAAATGATATTGATAGTCTGTTAGTTATAATGTTTAATAGTTCATTAATGAGTCGTGACTGAATTGATTTGGTTTATGATTATATGAATGGTTGCACACTATGTTATTTTAATTAAAACATTCAAACTTAACTTAATGAAGTTCTCATGCGAATGGCTCATGCGAATGAAGCATACGCATTAATAACTTCACACGATTGACTCAGTCGCACGACTGAACCAGGAGACTGGATCAGTCGTACGATTGTAATATAAGATTGGCTCAGTCGCACGACTGAACACTCAGTCGTACGAATGAATCAACCGCATGGTTCAATCGCACGACTGAACCAGACTAATGGTTCAGTCGCACGATTGAATAATACCAACCTATAAATACAACTCAATTCGTGGAAAAGAAAAACTCTCGATCAATTACGATTCCAGACGAACCCTAGCCGTCCAGAAACCTTCCAAATCGTTCTCCAAGTTCATAGAACACATTAGATCGATTCCCTATCGATTTCTAACGTTAGTTTCAATCCTTGATTGATTCTTCGTGTGTTCTCACTGATTGGATCGCCAATCAAATAGGATTCCGCACTATTTGATCTGGTTTACACGTTAATCTCTAGGTATTTCGGTCAAATACCAGGTCCTAACATTAAACACCTGAAAACACAATTTAACATTTTTAAGTACATTTTCATCATTTTAAGGAAGGTATTAAGGAATAATTGATATGCTTTTGATAGGATTTTTATGTATAATTAGAGCACATCAAACATCCCCACACTTGAACTTTGCTTGTCCTCAAGCAAAAATCACTTAGAACGACCAATCTACCAAAAACCAAATAAATCAAATTATAAACATGTCTTTCGAGAAATACGCAAGTAAACTTTATTTTCATCCAAATATAAATATTCCAAGCATATGTAAAATGATATCCTAGAAAGCAATAGAATGCTTAGTAAAGATTATTATCATGTAAAAATCCACACTTCTCACAAGATGCACTCACACTTGGCTAAATATATGGAGTCATAATAAAGATTAAGTATGACTAATACACTCAATTGCCTAGTATGAATACGTGTGAAATCATATGCTTGTTAAGGGATCAAATCTCCACCTACTTAGATATTTACTTGCATAAATCATTAGGTCTTTGACGGGTTGTAATTTGGCTCGGGCTCGGGTAAGGAATATTTGGAAAAAGTGGCTAATTGTTAAAGACGATGGTCTTGGCTTATTTTTTCTAACATAAACTACAAGGAAAGCAATAAAAGGTTCCCTATACAATACTTCAAGCTAGAAGGGATATGCTAACTTGAGGACTCGTTTAAGGTCAGATTGTCAAGACCGTATTTTGCTTTCAAGAATCGTACTTCATCTTTTACCCAAAGATACACAAAACTTTCCTTTCTCAAGGATCGTTCGGCTTGAAGCCTAATAGCACCCAATCGGATTAGTTCTGTCTATTTGTATTGAGATTCAGTTTGATTCTTTTTGCATTTTCCATTATGAGACCAATTTCCATAGTTCGGGCATCTTTCATATCTTTTTGACCGTCTCTTTATAGCACTTTTTGAAATTCCACAAAATGACGGAACTTGTTCCTTTTTTGTGATTTCTTTCTTGCGTCGAATGTGAGATTGAAAATTTGTTCGCGGATTTCCGGGGGAAGTCCCGGTTTTGCATGATGAAGGCAACAAAGCAAATTGAAATCAAAAGAATGCATTCCAGTTCTTTAAGGTCTGCCGGTAAAAGACCAATTTTTTTACAAGCCAAAAATGTGTCTTTAACGAAAACGGGTTTTGTTAAAGGTTTTTTTTGTTAAGTGACTTGGTGGTTTGGGTGATTGAAAAATAAAAAACATTTAAGCTCAACGGGGCTAACTAAAGTTGATGTTCGGGTAAGGAAAATTAAAGAGAATGGTTGGGGCTCGAATGGTTTAGGTCACCTAGTGCCTAACTCATTTTTATGCAACAAATACTAATTAAGGTCTTGAAATGCATACCCAAAGCAAGTTCTAATCACACGTATCATATGGCACCCTCATTAAATCCGGAATGAAAGTAGAATTGCAATTTGCAAAAGCTGTTTAAGGCTCAAAAATAAACTCACATATGGATGGAATTGAGTAAAAGTGTTTCATTTTACATGATTAAATATTTTACTAGATTAGATTATTGGTTTTAAGGATATCACAAAAAACATTTTTAATTTTATTTGGACATCATGAATTTACTTTTTTATTTCCCGAAAACGTATATTTATAACTTGGTTTATCAAAAATTATATTAAGTTTTTGTTTTTTTGTCACAAAAATTACTTGTTAAGTCTTTTCCTAAAAATTTTAAATTTGGACTTTTTTAACAAACTCAAATGCATTACTCCCATCCCCAGACTTAAAATTCACATTGTCCTCAATGTGATTAACGTAATCTAGATCGAGAAAGGGGTAATGAAATAACCCCCCTAAAAATGATGAATTTGTCTCTTGTGTTTGGTTACCCTTGCTTTAGTAGAATCTTCGGGATTTCCTGAATTGCCACCAATTTATTAAAAGCATTAAAATCTAAACACACAAGATAAATAAAAAAATGACATAAATTAAAATATAGATTGGCATGAAACAACTGTGTCGGGTCCCCGAAAATGATACGGTTTTCAAGGGCTTTGTGGTGGGATATCCCCCCACTCATGGTACATTCGGTTCCTGATGTACGTGACATCATCAACTCGGGAATGCAGATTTTTGACTCGGTTGAAGGCTCGTTGGGCATATTCAAATGATCGCCTTGCATGGTCGCTAGTGGTTTGAATTGACTCATAAAGGTCTAACATGGTTGGGAATTCCCTTGTACGTGAACTTGAAGATCCAACTCCGGCTCCTTCCGGCTGTATTGGCATGTCGAGATCCATAATTATTTCTTCGGGGTCTGCCCGATCCCAGATTTGTCCCTTCTTATCCATGAATCTCGGCTGCCCATTTGGTAGGCTCGTCACCATGTACATACTTGTGCAAATGCTCAAGTCTAACAGTCCCGACATCACTCCTTCAGTTCCTTCAGTGTTATAACCATAGCTCTCGTATAAGTTCAAAATCCAGCTTCCTCCAAACATAGGTGTGGTAGCACCTGCAATCGCGTTCCTGGCAAAATGATTACAATGAACAAGTCCCTCAAGTTAACAACTCCCTCTCTTTGACAGGAGTTGTATGGAATGACTAAGTAACCGATGAATGTATCGCAGCAGCGGGTCTCGTATCTGACTGCTTTTTGTTTTACTTGAGTTGAACCCTCCGGTTCCAATCCGCTCCCAAAATGCTTTCCTCATTGCACCACTTTCTACGTCTTTACTTTCCTCGTCCGGGAAGGTATGGTACGCCGACATACCAGAAATTGCTTCCTCCTCCATTTCTTGTTATGTGTAGATTCCAAGATAGACACCGAACAAGGAAATGGATGTTTTGTGCCAATGTCCAGCAAGTCTGAATGAAATTTTATTATTATCCCAAGGGTCAGAGTCTTTCATGCTAAATTTGAAAGATGCTAAAAATTCAAGAGTTAATTCATAAACGAAAGGTCTATTTTGTAAGAATAAACGCTTCCACTAAACACTCAATAATGTATTGTATCTTTCTAGCTGTCTGACAACCGCTAGTTTTTCTTCATCTGCTTGTAAGTGGGATCTTTCGACCCTTTGTAGTAGTCTTTGAAGTCTATCATGACACCATCTCTCGCGGCTCCCTTCAAAACGTAAGTAGGGATGATTCATGATCCTAAAATTTCAAAAATAAGTTAATCTATACAAAACAAATTTCTTAAATAGTTTCATGATGGTAATGAAAACCATGTGTTTTTCACGACATAACATCATAATGATTCAACTCATGTTCAAAAATAGTTGAAAATTTATCATCCAAGGAAAAATTGTTGAACATGGGGGTGCGTTTTATGAAACGTGGGGGTGCGGTTAACATGGTTAGGCATGAAATCCTGAATCGAGCATGCGTGGTTTTGTTTGTAAATCTTTGATTAAGCATGGGTTTAACATTCTCTTGTTGTAACAATCAAAGATTATACGTTAACATTTCAATCACTTGTTAATAATTCAAGATACTCAAAAATATATATAGTGTTTAATATCACTTGTGAATTCTTGTAACTTGAATGATAAACAAAGATTTCACCACGAATTATGAAGATAGTCTTGTTAACGATAAAAGAAAAAAAACTAATTAACTAACTAAACAAACTAATAACTAACCAAACTTACTAATTAACATAATCTATTACAAGAATAAACATAACAAGTAGGTTGAAAGCATTCATCATACTATAATACGTTTTAGAACAAGTCTTTACACATAATTGCTAGGATTTCGGTTGTTTAGAGACCTAATCACCTAACTACATGTAAATGACTATTATAACCATAGAAATTAGCATACTAACCTCTGAATCAAATACTCTTGAAAGAAATCTTGAAAGATGAAAGAATAAAATGCAAAATAAGGTGAAAATGGAGGTAGATACGAACTTTGCAGGCAATGAAGTTGGTTTTTATCATACAAAAGTGATGGGGAACAAGACAAAAGGCTGAAAATTGTCAGATGTTGTCAATTTTTGTCGAACACAGGGGCGTGCCTCCTTAGGCATGGGGCTGTGCTATCACACCCCCGCTAAGAGCGGAAACACGGGGATGTAACGAGACGGGATCATCATAACACATGGTAAACAATAGAGATGCAATATAAGTAATGATGACAAAGCATGTCATGACGACACCCGATAGAAAGGAGACTTGTGTCGTTTAGTCAATATTCACGACAACATATCCATAAGCATAACATGATACATAATTCACGTAAACAGATAACATTGTAATGTATTTCCCACAACCCGGGAACAAGTATCAAAAGGATAATGTTGTCTACAGCAAACTAGAACAATGTTCCAAAAGACAAAGTTTAGTCTCAAAATGCATCCTAGGGTCTTCACTAAGGCAGCACGCCTAGATCTCCAATTAGCATTTTCACCTGAAAAGATATGCTCAACATGGTCAACAAAATTATTGGTGAGCTCGCAGGTTTAAATAGTAAATAAGTAATTGATGTTGTAGAGTAGTTGTTGTGGAATACCATGAATACAGTTATAGGTAAGCAAAATCACATGACATGAGCTTTACAACCAAACCTAACGACGTACACATAGAATCTTGTCGGAATATATTCACCCAAGGCTCGTTCCTGGCTACGGTTGGTACTAACTTGTATACCAACCATCAAGGGTGGGGGTGTCAACCCAGTAGTACTACCAATACCTATCCATCGGTTCCCACACTGGAATTAAATGGTTGTAAAGAAAGTACCACACAGCAAACTCAAGCATGTATCAGACAAGTACTCAAAAAACAGTAACACGTTGATTCCAAGTATGTAAATTGTATGTAAGTTGTACAGCATAGAAAATGGGTGAGCATACATTTCCCCCAAGTTTGTAAATGATTGAAAAGTTGTATAAGCATAAAAAGGGGCCACAAAACTCACTTGTTTGGTGGTTAGTATGAATGATCAAAGTTTCCCAAGTGTTGTATGTAAAGAATGATCAAACACCTATTGACAGTTATTGTTAAGCATTAATGATATGTATGAAGTAAATGGTAACGTTCATTCGATTCGGGTTGGATCGGTTCGGTCGCGTGTAACACACACAAGCTGACACACGTATTAGATCTTATGTAGATCCACGTACTAGAAACCGTCGCCATTGCCGGTGATATTGTGTAAAAGATCCATTATTATGAGAGAAGTATTTGTTAAATACTAGTAGTCACAAATTGGTTGTTGATAGTTGTAAAATGTTAGGTTGATTTGATTTGGAATAGTATTTATAGCCTTGATAGCATTGACTTTAATCTTTGTGGTCGAGCAATGACAATTGTGTTGATGTTACCTTATCATCACACGACATACGAGAAGGAATTCACACACACACAACAACTTCAGTCACACAACAGGACCAGACGCATAACTCAACACTCCATTCGCACGAATTAACTCTCATTCGTATGAATCAGCTCCATTTGTACGATTGAACCTTCATTCGCACGACTGGCATTCAGTCGTACCACACAACACTCAATCGCACGACTCAACCTCCATACACATGAATCAACCTTCATTCGTACGATTGAACCTTCATTCGTACGATTGGCCTTCAGTCGTGCGATACACGCACAACTGTATTCATGGTATTCCACAATAATTACTATACAGCATCAATTACTTATTTACTATTTAAACCTGCGAGCTCACCAACAATTTTGTTGACCATTTTGAGCATATCTTTTCAGGTGAAAATGCTAATTGAAGATCTAGGTGTGCTGCCTTAGTGGAGACCCTAGGATGTATTTTGAGACTAAACTTTGTCTTTTGGAACATTGTTGTAGTTTGCTTTAAACAACATTATCCTTTTGATACTTGTTCCCGGGTTGTGGGAAATACATTACAATGTTATCTTCTTGTTTATGTGAATCATGTATCATGTTATGTTTATGGCTATGTTGTCGTGAATATTGACTAAACACGACACAAGTCTCCTTTGTGTCGGGTGTCGTCATGACACGCTTTGTCATCATTACTTATATTGCATCTCTATTGTTTACCATGTGTTATGACGATCCCGTCTCGTTACATCCCTGTGTTTCCGCTCTTAGCGGGGTTGTGACACGTGCTCATGTGTTAATGCTCGGTTTCAGTTTTTTGTTGTTCCATTTTTTAGTTTCGTCCCGGTTAAGTTTTATCACTTCCAAATCATCAGAAAAGATACGAAAATAGTCCTAGAGTTAATTAACACAAGCCAAATTAAAATTTACATTTCCTAAGATCCTACGGTTACATGATAAGTTAAAAGCCGAGAGTCTAAAGCAACATAACCAGATTCTTTAACGTGCATCAGTGCACTTAGCACATCCCGAAATGCTTCTAGAAGAAGCCTCCACACATTTCGTGTGAAGGTTCAGGATGGGATAGTGAGAAGTGCGGTTGCTTATTCCGCAAGCTGCCGGTTAATGGAAATGAGTTCCTCGCCCATCTATTGAACTTTTTGGATAAGTTCAGCTAAGCATTGGGGTGCAACGATGTTCATTTCAGTTAGTTTCTTGATAAGTTCATGTAGCTTGAAGAAGTATTCTTTAGTCGTTGGCTCTCGTGTTTCAGAACGCGGTTTCTTCGCAGGATTCCAATTAGAGCTTCCGTGACTTGATTCTTTCATTTTTTAGATGTTTATAGACAGGAATAGGTGTGATGAAAGAATGGAATAAGTGTGGTATTTATATATACAGATCGTGGAAAGTGAACACGGGGGCGTGCTTGGCTAGGCACTGCCCCGTGCTTGTCAGAATTCGTCTTAAATTTGACCTGCAACGTTCCATAGTCGTCAACGAGGATCATGGAAAAACATTTCAGAGACATCGGGGCGTGCTTCATGAGGAACGGCCCCGTGCTTGTGCTTGTGAGGTCCTAAAAATTGTTAAAAAATCAAGGAAAACTTATGTACATGTGCCATGTTTAAGTCTCGGGTCTTCAGCACGACCCTTCCCCTCAATTAGTTTTTGTCGGGGCAGAGGAGTAGTTCCTCCGAGGGAATCTTGGTTGGTACATCATTATACGGTTCAAACGATGATCATTCACTTTGAAACTTAAACCTTCGTGGTTATAAATTTCAATGGCACCATTTAGAAACACGTTTTTGATCGTATAAGGTCCAGACCAACGTGATTTCAGTTTTCCGGGAAACAAACGTAAACGAGAGTTGTACAATAACACACGTACTCCCACAGAAATAGTTTTGTGTTATTTAATCGAGTGTCGTGGAATTTCCTTGTCTTTTCTTTGTAAACCCTAGCGTTTTCGTATGCTTGTTCTCTCAATTCCTCCAATTCGTGAATTTGTAGGAATTGATTTTTTCCTGCAAGATCTTGGTCCAGGTTTGCTGCTTTAAGTGCCCAAAAAGCCTTGTGCTCTAGTTCCACTGGTGGATGACATGACTTCCTATAGATTAGTTTGAACGGTGTTGTGCCGATGGGAGTCTTATAAGCTGTTCGAAAAGCCCATAATGCATCATCTAACTTTATAGACCAGTCCTTGTGGTTTTGACCTACAATTTTCTCAAGGATTTATTTGATGCCTTGGTTAGGGACTTCGGCTTGCCCATTCGCTTGTGGATGGTAAGCAGTTGTAAAGCGATGGTGAACTCCATAACATGCCATTGCTTGTTCGAGCTGATTGTTACAGAAATGAGTCCTCTGTCACTAATTAGAGCTTTTGGGGGCACCAAAACGAGAGAATAGTTTCTTAAGGAATTTGAAAACGTTTCTGGCATCATTAGTAGGCAGGGCTTGAGCTTCAGCCCATTTTGAAACGTAATCAACTGCTACCAAGATGTAATGATTGTCAAATGACACCGGGAATGGCCCCATGAAATCAATACCCCATATATCAAATATCTCGCATACTTGAACTGGTTTTTGAGGCATCTCATCCCGTGTTGAGATATTGGTTGCTCTTTGACATGCATCACAGGTGCATACCATGTTGTGAGCATCATTGAAGATCGTGGGCCAGTAAAATCCAGAGTCTAATACTTTCTTGGTTGTTAAGGTTGCTCCATGGTGTCCCCCTATGGGTCCTTCATGACAGTGCCTTAAGATTTGTTCTACTTCTCTTCCGTATACGCATCTTCGAATGAGTTGGTCAGCACCGATTCTGAATAGATATGGTTCTTCCCAATAGTAATGTTTGATATCAGTAAAGAATTTCTTCTTTTGCTGATAAGTCATTCCTTTGAGAAGGATTCCGCTTGCTAAGTAGTTTGCAAAATCAGCGAACCAAGGATTTTCATCGATTGAGGATTGAATGTGCATAAGGAATTCGTGAGGTAAATTGTCGTTTATTATGGCTTTCTCAGTTTGTGAAGGACTTGAATCCTCAAGACGCGAGAAATGATCAGCCACTAGATTATCTGCTCCTTTCTTATCACGAATTTCGATGTCAAATTCTTGAAGTAGAAGAATCCAACGAATGAATCTTGGCTTTGCATCTTGTTTGTTGAACAAATAACAAAGGGCTGCATGATCGGTGTAAACAATTGTTTTTGAAAGGATTAGATACGAGCGGAATTTGTCAAATGCTAAAACTACCGCAAGAAATTTTTTTTGGTGGTGGTGTAGTTTTCTTGTGCGTCGTTAAGTGTTTTGCTCGCATAATGAATTGGGTGAAATTGCTTGTCTTCCTTTGTCCTAATACGGCTCCTACCGCAAAATTGCTTGTGTCACACATGAGTTCAAATGGTAGCGTCCAATCTGGGGAAACCATGATTGGAGCAATTACGAGCCTCTCCTTAAGTAATTTGAATGCACTAATGCATTCGTCAGAAAATACGAATTGAGCGTCTTTCTCAAGAAGTTGAGTCATTGGTCGAGCGATTTTTGAGAAATCTTTGATGAAACGACAGCAGAATCCTGCATGACCTAGGAAACTTCTAATATCTTTCACGGTTGTGGGATATGGAAGTCTAGAAATAGTGTCGACTTTGGCTTGATCGACTTCAAGCCCTACTCAAGATATTTTGTGTCCTAACACTATTCCTTCTGTAACCATGAAGTGGCATTTTTCCCAATTTAAAACAAGGTTAGAATCTTCACATCTAACCAGCATCTTTTCCATATTTTCAAGATATTGCTCAAATGATTTCCAAAGATGGAGAAATCATCCATGAATACTTCCATTGAGTGTTCAATCATGTCATGAAAAATTGCTACCATGCATCTTTGAAATGTAGCAGGAGCATTACACAATCCAAAGGGCATTCACCGATAAGCAAACGTGTCATATGGATAGGTGAATGTCGTCTTCTCTTGGTCTTCGGGAGCAATAGGGATTTGAAAATAACCTGAGAAGCCGTCCAGGAAACAATAGAGCATTTTTCTAGATAATCGCTCAAGCATTTGGTCGATGAAAGGAAGAGGGAAGTGAACTTTCTTTGTGGCATCATTGAGTTTGCGATAGTCTATGCAGACTCTCCATCCTGTAACTGTACGAGTAGGAATAAGCTCATTCTTCTCGTTAGTTACAACAGTCATTCCTCCCTTCTTTGGAACAACTTGGACGGGACTGACCCAAGGCGAATCAAAAATAGAGTAAATCAAACCAACATCTAGCAGTTTGATTACTTCTTTCTTCACCACCTCTTGCATGCTCGGGTTTAAACGACTTTGAGGCTGAATGATGGATTTGAAGTTCTCCTTCATCAATATTTTATGAGTGCAAAAGGACGGATTGATTCCCTTGATGTCCATGATTTTCCATGCAATTGCTCGTTTGTGTGCCTTGAGCACATTGAGGAACTTGTTCTTCTCATTAGTTGATAAGGCGGATGAGATTATGAGAGGAAGTTGAGATGTGTTTTCAAGAAAAGCGTATTCGAGATGAGATGGAAATTCTTTGAGCTCTAAATCTGGAGGGTCTTTGATAGAAGGTTTGGCTTTTGGTTCTAGACCTTGCTCAATGATCTCAAATGCTTCTTGATGAAATGATGTTTCATCAACTTCAAGTTCTGGAATGATTTGGTTTTCACAGATGGGTTCGGTGATTTGGACATCTATTAATTGAGTGTTGCAAGCTTCATTTTGAAGAGTTTTCTTCAAATGAAAGCTTATGATCGAATCGTAAGCATCAACGTAATAGAGTGAATCATCATGATGTTAAGGGTGTTTCATGGATTGGCCTATATCAAGAGTTACTTCCTCTTCGTCTACTCTAAGCGTGAGTTTGCCTGTAAAAACATCAATGAGGGCTCGAGTAGTTGCTAAGAAAGGTCGACCAAGGATAAGAGGAACATTTTTGTCCTCATCCATGTCAAGGATCAGAAAATCAATGGGAAATACGAATTTGTCAATTTTAACTAAGAGATTTTCAATGATGCCCCTCGGATATTTGACAGAACGGTCAGCTAACTGGATGCGCATACGGGTAGGTCTAGGTTCACCTAAGTTTAATTTTTTAAAAACCGCATAAGGCATAAGGTTGATGCTTGCACCTAAATCATCTAACGCGTTACTGACAGAAAGAGTTCCTATTAGGCAAGGTATGGTGAAACTTCCTGGATCAGTCATCTTTTGAGGTAGTTTGTTTTGAAGAACTACAGAGCATTCCTCATTCAAAACTACATGTGATAACTCTTCCAAGTTCTTTTTGTTTGACAAGACACCTTTTAGAAACTTAGCGTAGTTTGGCATTTGTGCTAAGGCCTCCACCAAGGGCAGATTGATAAGGAGTTGTTTGAACAACCAAGGAATTTGCCATATTCTGCCTCCATTCTTTGTTGTCTCAAACAACCTGGATATGGAGGTGGTGGAACATAAGGTGGTGGTGGAACGTATTTCTTGGTTGGTTCTTCAATGATGACAGGTAGCTTTTGCTTATCACTCGTATTACTTGGAGTTTCAGTCTATACTTCCTCAAGGATGGGTTGTAATGCGGGTGCATCACCTTGAGTGGTTTTGCCACTCCTGGTGGTGGTGGCTTTGACTTGAGCATTAGGTTTTGTCACAGTGTTGCTGGGCAAAGCTCCTTGAGGTCTTTCAGATAGTTGTTGTGCTATTTGACCTACTTGGTGCTCTATGGTCTACAATGATGCTTTGTTTCTTTTGATGTCAGCTTCGTTTCTTTGGAACCTCTCCTTATTTCTTCGATCAGATTTCCGGATGTACTCATCTGTGGCTTGTGTGGTTAATAACAATTGCTGCAATAAATCTTCCATTGATGATTCTCCACGGTCTTGGTTGATTGGGCCTTGGTATGGTGGTTTTTGTTGTTCGTAAGGTGGCCTTCAGTTGAATCCAGATGATTGTTGGTTATTACCAGCATCTCTGTAATTCGAGTTGCTTCTCCAATTTGAGTTGTTGTATGAGTTACTTGGGCCTCCTACGTAGTCAACATCTTCAACTACCATAATGCATTGTGGGCATTCGTTGGTCTTGTGTGAACTTCCACATGTGTTGCATCGTGTTGGGGTTTTCTTTAGCTTGCTTTGCAATTGTTCGAATTTTTTGGTTAGAGCTTCTAATTGGGTTGTAATTAGGGTTTCAGAGTCTACTTGATGAATACCTTTAAAACTAGGTTTGGTCCTTAAGGGATTGTAAGCAAAACTCTTCTTAGCTGCTCTTTCTAAGGCTTGGTATGCTTCTGTTGGTGTGACACTTCCAAAGTCTCCTCCCGCACTTTGGTCTACCGTTTGCTTGTGAGCTCCGCTGATTGCATCGTAAAAGGTTTAACACTACAACCACAGATCAAGTCCGTGATGTGGGCATCTCTGAATGAGACTTTTATACCTCTCCCATGCTGCATGTAATGATTCATCGTCGTCTTGGCGAAAACTTGTGATGCGGCTTCTTAGTTTAGCAGTGCGATCGGGTGGAACGTATTACAAAAGGAATTGTTAAGCCATTTCCGCCCATGTGGTGATGGAACCAGGCGGAAGTGAATCAAGCCAGTCAATGGCTCGGCCTCGGAGTGAAAATGGAAAAAGTCTTAGTCAAATGGCGTCGTTTGAACAGTGTTGATTTTGAAGGTAGCACGGATACGAAGGAATCGTGAGATGTGAGCATTAGGATCTTCGTCTTGTAACCCATGGAACTGAATAGATTTTTCTATGAGTTGGGATAATACTAGACTTAATCTCGAAATTGTTGGCCGCTATTGTTGGTTGGACAAAACTAGACTCGTAATCATCTATTGACGGTGTGGCATAATGTGTCATCTTCATTTCCTCGTCTTGGTTAGCCATATCTTCTTCGTATGGTGCACCTTCCAAAATGTCTTCTTCAATGACTGGTGCTGCTTGTTGTGATATTTTGTGCAATCTTTGACGGAAAAGTCATTCGGGCTCTGAAAGAGGCGAAACAAGTTCAGGACTAAACGAGTCGGACATACACTAACTTAAATAAGCATAAACTAACTAAGGTTTAAAATGAATCAGGCAAAAGTAGCTAAACTAACTAAGGCAAACTATCTAACAAAAATAAAATGAAGTTGAACAAAAATATATTACCGAGTTATATACAAGATAGTCAAAAATTTAGTTTGTCTTTCAAACTTTCGTGTGTCCCCGGCAACGGCGCCAAAAACTTGATGGGGTGCGGATAATATATATATATATATATATATATATAATATTGATAAATATATAACGCACAGATTCAGTTTAAATGGGTATTACAAGTACTAAACCACACACACAAAAGGCAAGTGTACCTGTCGTGTGGTAATATAGTATTTGTAAGAACCAAGTATCAATCCGTGGATACACCTAGCCTACTCAACAAACTTGACGTTTGACTATCGGACTTGGTTTTTGTTAAGGAAAATGATAAGTTGCATTGGAAAGATTTTCAGGGTCTAAAAACAATGATAAAAATAAAGTAAACTAAGATTTGAAGTGTTTGGATTTAAACCAGGGAATAAAAGCTATCATCCTAATTAGACTCCACTTATGTAATCATGATGAATTGGTGATGTGATTTAAAGATATGGATTAATGTAATTATGTTAATGTTTATAAAGATGAGCTGGTGCGATTTCTCGTCTATCCTGCTGCCGTAGTGACTAGGATCATGTCAGGTTGAGTTTTACTACTTAGATCAAAGCCCTAGTAATGTAGGTAAATATTTTGTGCCCTATTTGACATATGATTTCTGAAAACATAACTTAATGTTAAAAAGAGAGTTGATCAAGTTCCTTCCTAACATACCATTAATTTTAGAAAACCATAACAATTACTGAAGATTTCTCAAACTAATAAAAGGGAACCCGCAAATGATCAGAAAGTTAAGGTGATATGATTTCTAATAACCATTTCTAGTTCATTAGCCATGGATTTATTATGAAGACCGGTTTTGCGAATGAAAGTTAATCATACGGTTTTCAACCTTGTATGACAATTACAATCACAAACCATAAATTTATAACTTCCCGTTCAAATGTAGATGCTACCCATCGATAGTTATCCCAAGACCACCATAAAATTAACATAATCTTTATCACACCATTAGTTCATCACAAATTATATAAGTTTCATCCGATTAGGATGATAGAAATAGTTTAGCTCATAATGCGCTTGAACATAACAACATATAACAAAGAAGATAGATATGTAATCATCGGTGAAAAGGAACAATCAAACCGATTATCCATAACGGATGACGTTTCCCGAGCTTCTTTCAAGTGTTGTATGCACCTCCTGAGCCTCCAAATGACCTTCAAGTCTTGATTCCCGAGAGATTTCAACAGAGTAACTCTCCCACCAAAGCTTCCCAAAAATAGTGAACTTAGGCTTCTATTTATAGGCTTTTTGGAGTGTTTAAGCATGGCCCCGTGCCTAAAAGGCACGGCCCCGTGCTAGTATAATGCTTACAAAAGTTGGTCGGCTCGTACATGCAGGTTGTGTTAGGCACGACCCCGTGTTAAATGGGGCACGGCCCTGTGTTGGAGGTGGGGCACGACCCCGTGCCTTATAGGGCACGGCCCCGTGTCTACTTTTAGGGAACAGTAATTTTTGTCCTGTTAGATGTCCAAACACGAGGGTGTGTTAATTTAGCACGAGGGTGTGTTTCTGGCAAAGCATGGGGGCGTGCTTAATGAGGGACGACCCTATGCTTGGACTCCAAAGCTCGGATTACTTCAATTTCTTGTTAAATATGCTTCTTTTGTCCATCTTGCCTTTTTAAACACCTGAAAACACAATTTAACATATTTAAGTATATTTTCATCATTTTAAGGAAGGTATTAAGGAATAATTGATGTGCTTTTGATAGGATTTTTATGTATAATTTGGAGCACATCATTTATCTCAGGGAACAACTAGCTGGGAGACCTTTAAGAAGAGCTCCACCAGGAACACAAGAACTTGTGAGTGTGATTGACCTAACTCCTAGCTCACTTATGCAAGAGGGTGATGCTACCAAAAAAGGGGAGAAAGTCATTACAATTACAGAACCTAGGAGTTCTTCAGGGAGTATGGACATTGAGGACTCACCATCATCACTTGCAATTGTGCATACTTAGCAACTTCCTCAAGTTCACATTGATGTAGACTCCATAGACTCCTACATTCAGAGTCTTTTTTAGGAAGGTATACTAAGGGAAATGTCATCTCCACCAACTTCAAAATCACATTATTAGGTGGATGTATGATGAGAACAGAAGAACCCTCATCATTCAAAGAGTTCAAGGGCAGCAAGAAGTCGTTAACTTTCAGACCTTGAACTTCTATAAAAGTTTTGATCTTGTTAGCATGCCACTTGTCAACCAAGGCCAATCCAGACAAGCTGACAAGCAGGCTCAAAGAATTCAAGACAGAATCACTATAGAGTTCAGCTTCAAAGGAGACTTAGGCAATCAGGCAATATCATTGGTGAACTGGATGTTGAGGTAGACCCTAAGATTAGCTTCATAGGAGAAACCTTGACTGAAGGCCTAGTGGTAGAACCTGGGAGCCCTAACTCACCATCATCAACTGCTACAGAGGTTCATTCCCTTTATGTGACACCTGCTGATGAGGGTGCATCTCAACCTCTCTCTGGCCAGAGCTTGGAAGCTACACCAAGCAATGAAGGTCAAAGCTCTCTCCACCCTAAGTCATAAAGGTCTGTGAGTGACAAAGTGAAAATAAAAATAACTTTTGAGGAGATGGAGGAGGAGGAGAGAGAAAGAGAGGAAAAGGAAGCTAAGGGGAGAAGGTTCCTCTACTAGGTTTACAAGACTCGTGGAACCTGCTATCAGGCCTGCCCCCATGCCAAACACTCAAGATGATGAGTTAAGGGCAGTCAGGATCAACTACTTGCAGACCAGGAACTATCACATTGATAATATCATCTCTCTCCCTTTAGATGAATTAAATGAACTGGTTGACATGGAATTGTCAAAGGAGAGAAAGGAGGCAAAGGATGCATAGCTACTTCTTCAAATCAAAGAAGAATGAAGAAAGAAAAGACGGTACAAACATGTGCCTATTCTCTCCCTAGTTCAAGAAAGTCCTGTACAAGAGGATGTGGTTCCACAAGAACCTCAAGTAGACAAAGAAAAGGATAGGATCAAAATGATCAACTGCCTGAGTGCCATAGGTCTCTATCAGGTTATTGCACTTCTTCCCTTACCCTATGACTACATTGAGTTTGGGTAACTCAAACAACTTGAACTTGAGATAGTCAAAGAAAGAAAGATCACCAAAAGGAAGCTAAAGGAAGAGGCTACAAAGTCAAGAGCCATCATCCAGAAAAGTATGAAGAAGTCTGCTGATAGGCAGAGGTTGATGAGCTTCTTGAAGCTGTATGGATTCTCCGGTAGGAGACTTGACCCTATGTCTCTATCCAGTATGGATGAGCATATCAGGGTAATCAAGCAGAAGATCAAGAGTGGAGAGCTAATAGACTTACACTCCCCTCCAAGTCAAGCTCAACATGAAGTGGAGGTTAAGGTTGAACAACCTGAGACAACACAACCTGAACCTCCTGCTGAGACTCAGTAAGCTTCATCTTCTAATCCATAGCAGGGTCAAACTCCCTCTCCTTCTGAACCTGTGAGGGAGGAAGACCCAACTGAGAAAGGCAAAGAAGATCAATCAGGTGTTGTAAGCCAGTCTTCTCAGTTAAAAGGATCAAAAAGAAGAAAAAGGATGGCTTCAAGACCAAAGCCAAAGAAGAAGAAGGAAGAAGCATCCTTTTCCAAACCTCAAGATGAGTCAGAACTTCCTGAGGATATGCAACCAGAGGATACTCCATCATCTCCTATTCAAACAGCTCATCTAGCATTAGGAAGACCCATCTTGCCTGGACATACACTACAAATCCAGAAAGATGGTATGTCATCAGAGATCAAGGTATTGAAAATGTCTACACATGGCAAGACATGTTCAACCTTCCTATGCATGATCTTTTTGACATGAGAAGACATTTTGAGAGTCTGAGTGATCCTAATCATCTCATGAAGAAAGGGATGGTTATTATCATGATGAGGATTGTAGATATCTGAAGTCTTCAAAGTGTTTTGGTAGCATTAGCCTAGGGGGAGTTTGTAAGGTATAATATAAGGTTGATGCAACCCAAACACCCAAAGTCTCTCATGCATACATGCACAAGTGTACTGAAGTAGAATGCTTCAGAAGTTTCACACTAGCAACAAAAAACATTCTAAGTGTAAAATCTTCTAAAGCCAAGACCAATATCTTCCAAAGCCAAATATAAAGTCTTCCAAAGCTTCAAAGAAAATGTCTTCTGAAGCCAACACTAGAAGATAGATTTCTTCCAAAGACTTTTAGCATACATGCTTTATCTGATGTACCTTTTACATAAAGCTGGACCCCTTTCCGCTGCAACTCTGATGAGACACCAACTTTACATAAGTTGGTGAAAGGTCCATGCTTTTGGTAACTGTACATTGAGGTCTTGAGTCTGTAAATTTCTACTTTATGTACTTTATACTTTTTTGTAAATATTAGGATGTGAGTTATGGCATGTCATAGTCACTAGTCAAAAGGCAATCTGCTTTTTGACTCTACATTTGATTTTGAAGTTGTCTAGTCAATTGTATCCGGCTGGCCTTCAAAGTATGGTCGGCTGTAGGATGTAGTATATGTATCTCAAGTACTTGTAACTTTCTAATATGCTTAGTAACACTTGTAATAGAACTTGAGTAACAATATATAACATTCTTGAAAACCAATTACTTTTGTGTCTTTGCTATCTTGTTCTATCTCTTACTTACTTGTGTTCTTAGCATCTTTACTAAAAGGTTATCTAGTTCCCAATTTGATCTGTTAAGTGTTCTTTAGCAACTCTCCTCATTATGTTGTAAGTGCATACCCTTAAATGATCCCGTATGGCTCTATCATCATCATTTTAGGGTGCCATAACCTAACTAAACTACTTTTCCCAAATGCTTTAGAAGAACTAAAAGGCCCACGTGTGCATACATGTTTCAAATGGAGAATAATGCAGTTATTCAATATTAATTTTCATACACAGATCTGGTTGAAGGGCAAACAAAAACACAAATACCTAATCATCTCCAAATAAGTTCACCACTTATTATCCCTAACTATATCGGCTAAAGTAGTAATGTGATTGCTTCACATGATTATCAAAAATGAACATGAGATTATACTAGTGAAATGGAGGAAGAAGATAACAATACCACAGGAACCGCACCAGCAGCTTCCTCACAGGTAGACCATCATGATGAGTATATGGCATGTTTTACCGTAATTGATACCAAGCTAGTCGAAGTTCATGACGAGTTCATCATATCCGAGGAGAGCTTACCGATCAATGGGCCATGTTTTCCCTTATGTACAATCATCAACAAGAGATGGGTCGTATTGTTGCTACACCACATGACATCTACGTTGGACCGCCTATTTATCCACTACCTTAGTAAGTTTCATCCCACACTCTACTCCAAGCCTCAAGGTCGACACTTAATTCAAAGTTTTAGAAGAGGTATTTTTATATTTTATTTATCTTTATGCATTACTATTATAAATTTTCAATTGCAAATTTTATTATGGTTGCATAGTCATATTAGTATGAGTTTTACTTTATGCGTTACATGTAGGAGGCACAACTACATTATTCTGGAAAGATTTCTAAGGATATTTTATTATATGTGGTAGTTTCATCATGCGCCTACGCTAAGTGGCTCACTCTTTGACAAGGATAGCTCACTGCACCGCCTTTTGTACCTGTCGAACTGCCTCTTAGGCATACCTTTTGGCAACATAGATAGTCTAACCCTAGTGCATGCACATATCATCGAGTCTTGTATTTAGGTCTTAGGCGCAATCGCGTGCACTAAATCTGGGATAGGTATCTCGCTAAGCATGTTGGGAGGAAAAGGTTGTCTTCACGATGGATAGCCTACCTCATTGAACGTTTGTGGGAGATGCTCCACACCTCAAGTTTTTCGTATGATGGGAAAGCTATGTGTCCTCTAGAGCTAGTTCCTACTGACACACTTGAGAGTTATGGTGACACATACCGAAAGGACTTGTCCTTAGAGTCGTAAATAATAATATGTCTCGTAAAGGATGACATGGTTGTGACAATGATTTGCATGTAACACACACATACACACACACACACATATATATATATATATATGGAAATTACTATGCATATACAATAAAAATGTTTTGTTACGTCCTTTAAGTTATAAATTAGGTTCATTGCGACTCCTAGTTCGTTATAACTAATAGCTCTAATATGAATTTGTCACACTTCGTTAAGACGAAATTACAAGATGAAACACATGGGTTCCAAAGTATATATTTATAGGCCTTGGGAAATGAGCTTTATGGACTTAAGCTTGGCAAGGCTTTATGTTAAAACATAAATGATTTATAGGCCTTGGGCTTTATGGACCTGAGGCATTAAGATTTTAAACCTTTAAACATTAGGATTTAGATTGTACACTTAGGCCATACACTTTAATATTTAGGTCATTGTTTCAAGCGCCACACCCTACGTTTGGGTCACCTCGAGTCGTCTGAGTTAATCGGGATAATTTGATTATTTCAAGAATATAATCATTTTAAGAGATCTTTGGCAGCCAACCGTCATTTGTTTTAGGACCTGGTATTTGAATGAAATACCTAGTGATTAGCGTGTAAACCAGATCAAATAGTGTGGAATCCTATTTGATTGGCGATCCAATCAGTGAGAACACATGAAGAATCAATAAAGAATTGAAACTAACGTTTGAAATCGATTGGGAATCGATCTAATGTGTTCTATGAACTTGGAGAACGAATTGGGAAGCTTCTGGACGGCTAAGGTACGTCTGGAGTCGTAATAGAATCAATTCTCCCGTTTTTCCACGAATTTGGTTGTATTTATAGGTTAGTATTGTTCATTCGTGCGACTGAACCATTAGTATGATTCAGTCGTGCGATTGAACCATACGGTTGATTCATCCGCATGACTGAGTGTTCAGTCGTGCGACTGAGCCAATCTTATGTGTCAATCATACGACTGATCCAGTCTCCTGGTTCAGTCGTGCGACTGAGTCAATCGTATGAAGTTATTCATGCGTGTGGTTCATTTGCATGGGCCATTCGCATAAGAACTTCATTATGTTAAGTTTGAATGTATTAATTAATAAACATTATGTGTAACCATTCAAACAATCACTAACCTAATTAACCAATTCAATATCGACTCATTAATGAAATATTAGACATTACAAATCACAAACAATCAATATCATTTCATTAATCATATCAAATTACATCCAAATCAGATAAACAAGATCTATTACATTTCATATCATGATCTAGGGACATACATGTATCAACAATTTGTAAACAAAATCATGATATTGTTTCGAATGTTCAAGTCAAGCTTCGAAACTAGTAGTTCATATGATCATTTTATAAAATCATATATATGTTTACGAGCCACAAGATTCAAAATTTAGAGATGCATCAATCTTTGTTTCCATCTTATATTTCCAACATTTACATAAACCTACAAAGTTTATATTGTAACATGTACTAAATATCAAGTTTTATATAATCATTTTTTACCTGTAAAAGTTTAAAAATACAGTATAAGCAAAAAGCCAGTGAATAATGTTCATTATTAGGTCGTTCGTGGCAGACATACACATGTGGATTTTTGTTCATACACGGTAATAGTATGTTATTAGATCACATGTGAGACAATCAATGTGTCGGAAGTCTTAACCCTTTGGGCACTAAACAATTATTAGCCATGCTATGGCATAGGTCTCACCCTCAACATGTATTGTTTCTTATCATAGCATGTGTACAATCTTAGTATGATGTTCATCTCATAATTCACCAACATGCATTAATAAATTAACTATTATTCATGCTTGTTTTTCAAGATAAAAATAATTCTTAAGGATTCACGATATCTATTTCAAAAGGCATATATTCACCTTCCAATCGAGCATAGCCTTGTCTAAGTGTTCTAGGGATGGTTCAGGGTTGTTTAGGCAACACCTTTGCTTATCACCACGTCTAGAAATGTTATACAAGAACTTTCGAGTGCTTCGAGTATTTGAGGATCAAGCTGTAGTTAACGGAATGAGTCGAGAAGAATCTGGGCACGCTTCTTAAATTTAAGTGTGTATGTTTTGGGTGTAAAGTGTGTGAATAGTGCAATGGTTCACCTATTTATACTTGGAGTCTGCGACTTGATTAGCCCCATCCTCTAGGCGATGTGACCACATCATGTGTATTCTTTGCATGTGTGACATCTGTCACATGTGTCACACACCCATTGCCTTGAGCCTTTTTGGGTGTTATGCCATGTATCCAAAGGGGCTTGCATGTGTTAAGTCCAGATTTTTTCCTTAGCCTAGTCGATGTGGCTTGCATCCTTTAGGTGATGTGCCCCGCATTGGTTGTTGTTGCCTACAACACTCTTTTATTGCAATCCGCTTTAAGTCATGATGCCTAATTCTTGTAGTTTTCTTACCTCAGCCTCCAGGATGGTGTTGTGGGCTAGAACGTCATAGAAAAAGCCCAGGTCATCATCAGCAGATGTTGAATCACCTGACCTCCTGCTTGTAGCAGGATGTACATACACAGGGTGTAGACCAGTTTAGCATGTGCCCCTTTGTCTTGGAACTGGGGACTTCCAGCCTCAGGACTGTGTCCTTCATCAGCTGTTGCCTCTAGTGAGGTCTTAGCTATGTTACCAGCCTCATTCTGATCATGTGCTGATTCAGAAGAGGTGGCAGCCTCACTAGATGTTCTAATCTCCCTATCCACACCAGGAGATAGAACTTGTAAACCCCGGTGCTGTGGGTTGTCAGAAGCATGGTGATCCTCTTCCTCAATATATGTGGTTCTCCCCTTTGTTGGTGGTTGTTGGGGAGGAGGAGAGGCATGCAGCTGAGTCAGCACGTTTGCAATGATTATGGTTGGACTTTGGGGGGCGGTTGCATGGGGAGATGGGGTAAAAGCAGTGTGCACCTGGGGAGGATGGTGCTCTTCAATGGCAATCTCCTCAAGTGAGGAAGATCCCAGATGTGTGGGTACCCCTTCTATGGTGGCTGCAGGCTCCTTTTGAGAGGAATCCTGAGCGGCTGTGGCTGGTAGAGTCTCTGATACTGCTGGGGGGTTTAAATCAACAAGTATATCCTGCCTAGGTGATACAGGAGCATCTTCAGGGGACTCATCTCCCTGAATAGCTGTTTTGGGGTGTTTTGGTTTTGGTTTAGTGGGGACTTTGGTTCTGGTGGTGGAAGCTGCGGGTTCCCTGTGCTTGGGCTTTAGCATTCGGGCAGCTTCTTTGAAAGTAAGGTCTGAGTTGTGCCTGGAGTATACCTCAGCCAAAACAGCTGGTGCAGGGACTCCAAGGCCAACAAGGCCATCAGATTTTAATTCATCTAAAATAATGGCCATCAGAAACCTGGGATATAATGGCCATCGGTTTGCCGTAGGTTTCTGAGCCAAGTTCTTTATTTCTAGAAACACGATTTCAGAAAAATTTAGCGGTTGGTGTTCTAGAATAGAATACAATACCTGTTGCCATTGGGATGACATTTGATCCCAAGAGGATGTCTTGGAGGCTAAGCAGACATTTACCATGTGAAAAATAAATTTCTCAGCATCATGGAAATGTTTCTTAGAATGGTTGTAGCCCGAAGATCACCTTCATACCCATGATTGATAAAGGACATATCTGTTGTGCCCTTTGGGTATTCAGTCACAGCGGTGGAGTCGTGTAAGTGTAATGCCTAACGAATGATGTCGGCTGTAACGACCACTGGTTTCTGGTTGACAAGGGACCGAACAGAGATTTGGCTGGTAGACTCATCAGTATGAACAAAAGCATTTGACCAGAATTGACTGAGGGATTCAGGATAGATGGTCGGATTCAAGAGAAAGGTTGTGCGATATGGGGAATCCACCATTAAGTCAATGGCATTATCATATTGTTCCAGAAAGCCGACTTGGTAAGGTATGCAACGCAGTTATGTCGTGGTTTCAGACTCATGGTCGCCATGTTTGAGAGAGAGAAGCTCAGAAAATAATGGCTAATGAAACATTCGAGAAGAGGACAGGTATTTATAGGGTAGGGGTTAGAAAATGACTGAAGGGTTTAGTGTTAGTCATCAGTAGTTTTAAACCGACTGTTGACATGGTATTACCCTTTCAGACGTTGAAACAGCTGAAGTCGTGGTTTTAGGCATCAGCAGTTAGAAAACTACTGAAGACCATGGTTTTGACTTCAGATGATGAAACAACTGAAGATTTGGTATTAGTCTTTAGTAGTTGTGAAACTACTGAAGACATGGTTTTGTCATCAGTTGTTTAGGATGAAACAGCAGTTGTAGAAACAACTGAAGAGAAAGTTCTCTTCAGTAGTTTTCGTCAAGTCATAGCCTTTCAGCTGTTTCATACTGTCCTCAACACTTACTCATCAGACTTTGCATCTGCTTTCAGGTGTTTCATAGGACGTCGGTACTTATCTTTAAGTACTGATTCAGTAGTTGTAACTACATCAGTAGTTGTAACTACATCAGTAGTTGTAACTACATCAGTGGTTTAGAACAGATAAAGTACTTCAGTACTTGTGAGGCATTTCGCCGTCAGTAGTTATAAAAACTACTAAAGGTGAAAGAACTCATCAGTACTTATATGTGACATGGTTACCAATGATCACCAGTACTGTTTACTGAAATCATCAGTAGTTGTCACTTATTCTAGCTGCAGCATACCAAGCCTTAACACAAGGTTTTGGAAAGTAGAACTATCCAAAGGCTTAGTAAAAATATCTGCAAGCTCATCAGCACTAGGCACAAACTTAGGATCAATCAGACCTTTTTCAAAACAATCCCGAATAAAGTGATGTCTGATCTCTATATGTTTGGTCCTAGAGTGCTGGACTGGATTTTTGACAATACACAGAGCTGAAGCACTATCCATTAATAATGGAGTCTTAGTCTCTGTAATGTCATAATCCAGAAGTTGGTTTTGAAGCCAGAGTACCTGAGAAGTGCAACTTGCAGCAGCAATGTACTCGGCTTCAGCAGTTGATGTAGCAACAGATGTTTGTTTCTTACTCTGTCAAGAAATCAAACAGTTGCCTAGGAATTGACAACCACCAGAAGTTGACTTTCTAGTTAACATGCACCCTGCATAGTCACTATCTGAAAAAGCAACTAATTTGCAAGAGTGTCCAGTGGAATACCATAAACCCAGAGATTGTGTACCTTGCAAATATCTAAAGATTCTCTTGACTGCAATCAAATGAGACTCTTTAGGAGCAGCCTGAAATCTAGCACAAACACATGTAGCAAACATAATATCTGGTCTAGAAGTTGTTAAATACATCAAGGACCCAATCATACATCTGTAAAGTGTTTCATCAACAGCTTTACCTTTTTGATCAGCATCTAGTTGTGTGGTGTTGCACATGGGAGTAGAACAGGGCTTACAGTTTTGTAAATCAAACTTATTCAAAAGATCTTTTGTATATTTTGACTGATGAATAAAGGTTCCATCAGCCTTTTGTTTAATTTGCAAGCCTAGAAAGAACTGTAATTCTCCCATTGCACTCATTTCAAACCTCTTTTTCATTAATGTTGTAAAATCATCACACCAACTGGGGATCAGAGGATGCAAAATGATATCATCAACATAAATCTGAACAAGTAGCTTATGCTGATCCACCTTCTTAATAAACAAAATTTATCAATGGAGCCTCTAGTGAAATTATTCTTAAGAAGAAAAGTGGAAAGTGTCTCATACCAGGCTCTAGGAGCTTGTTTCAACCCATAAAGAGCCTTATCAAGTTTATACACCCATTCAGGATGTTTATTATCCTCAAAACCTGGTGGTTGACACACATAAACTTCTTCTTTTATTTTACCATATAGAAATGCACTTTTGACATCCATTTGAAAAACTTTAAGATTGTGGAATGCAGCATAGGCTAAAAAAAATCTGATTGCCTCTAGTCTGGCTACAGGGGAAAAGGTTCATCATAGTCAATACCTTCTTCTTGTGAAAACCCCTGTACAACCAATCTAGCCTTGTTCTTAACAATAAGCCCATTTTCATCAGTTTTATTCCTAAACACCCATTTAGTGCCTATTGCACACTTACCTGGGGAAAGAGGAACCAGTTCCACACTTGCTGTTTCTTGAACTGAAGTAGCTCAAGCTGCATGGCTTCAACCCATCCATTGTCTCTCAAAGCAACATGATAGTTCTTTGGCTCTAGCTGAATGATGAAGAGAGCATAGAAGCAAAAGTTAGACAATTGACTTCTTGTTGAAACACCAGCATTGATATCACCAATAATCTGAGACTTGGGTGATTCTTCAGTTCTTGATAAACAATGAGATCTATGCAAGTGTTTGTAGGACCTTCAGCAGCAGCAGATATTGATGCAGACTCTTGAAACCAAGAATTAGATGGTAACTCAAAAGATGTAGAGGAATCGGAGATCTCATCAGCATTTGTTGTGGATGGAACTGCTGAAGCTACAGGAACATCAAATTTAGCAGACACAGGCAGTGGTCACTAAACTTGAATAGGTGAGTATTGATATTATCATCATCATCATCAATACCACCAGGTGGAAGACATGCTGCAGAAGATGATTTATCCACATGATCTGCAACAGCTGGAGGTTGATAAGGAACATATTGCAGTATGTCCAAATCAAACAACTCCACAGGGTTTTGTGGAATCTTGTCCATAGGAGATTCATTAAACTTCACATGCAAAGTCTCTTCACTATCTTTGTTCTGCAGTTGAAGACTCTGTATGCCTTGCAAGTAGATGAATAACCAACAAAATACCCTGCATCCACCTTAGGATCAAATTTTTGGAGTTGATCCTTTGTGTTGAGAATAAAACAGGGACACCCAAATGCTTTGAAAAATGAAATTAGAGGAGCCAAGTGATGGAGAACTTCATATGGAGTCTTCATCAACCTCTGATTTACTAAGACTCTATTCTGCACATAGCAAGCTGTGTTAACAGCTTCAGCCCAAAAGGTCAGTGGCAAACCAGAGTCAGCTAGCATGGACCTTGCAGCTTCAATTAGGGTCCTGTTCTTCCTCTCCACTACTCCATTTTGTTCTGGAGTCCGTGGAATGCTAAACTGCCTTTTGATTCCCTTTGAAAGATAGAAGTCATCAAGTGTATTGTTTCTGAATTCAGTTCCTATTGTCACTCCTAATACACTTGACTGGAAGGGAATACTGCTTCTCAACATCAAACAAATAATAACTACAAAGTGAATAAGAGCAACCTCATCCTTTGAATGTAGAAAGAAAGTCCATACAATTTGGAGTAATCATCCACAATTACCAGACAGTATTTCTTCTTTGCCATGCTCATTACTCTCACAGGACCAAATAGATCCATATGCAGTAATTGCAAGCAGGCAGTGAACTTAGGCTCTTCAATAGGAGGGAATGAGACTTTGTGTTGTTTTCCTTTTAAACAAGCAGTGCAGGTTTCATCACAGTGGAACTCCTTTATTGGTAAGCCTCTCTAACCTAAACTATTGTGGATTAGCTGATTCATGTTTTTGAAATTTACATGACCCAGCCTTCTGTGCCACAGTTTAGATTCTTGAGAAGAGGCTTTGGAAAATAGGCAAGGATTGCCTCTGAGATCTATTTTCTTGGAAAGATATAAGGCATACACTCTTCCTGTCCTGTTGGCTCTCAGGAGAGTGTGAGCATCCAACACCTTATCAATCAAATGCAGAACTTGGATGACAGAATCCTACAGTTCTGACTGGTGAAAAGAGCAACATGGCCTTTATCACACATTTTACTGACACTCAAGAGATTGTACTTGAGATTTTCCACATGATTAACATCATCAAACTTTATTTCTCCATTGGAGAGAAAGCCGTTGCCAATGATGTAACCCCTAGCATCATTGCCAAAAGAAACAAACCCCTTCTTTCCTTAAGAGTAGTCATGAAGAAGAGAGTTGTTCCCAGTCATGTGCATAGATCCCCCACTGTCTACATACCAGATGCTACTTTGGCATGTTGAAGAACCCTGCAATTATAAACAATCAGTTAATTTTGGAGACCCAAACCTTTTTGGTTTTGGGCCTGGTCTCATCAACAGATGGTAAACTAACAGGTTTGATGGAAACAACAGCCTGAGAGGAAGAAGATGGTGAAGAAGAGGAATCTTTTGGCTTGGACCTCCATTTCTGTGGTTTCAACATAGGAACATCTAATTGGTTAACTCTTCCCAATAGATGTTGAACCATCATAACCAGATGTGTCTGATTTTGTGATAAAGCTTTCAGCTCATCAGACACATTGCTATTGGAGTTTGATAAGTTCCTATGTTGCACCTTCTTCTTCTGAGCAATCTCAGCTGTTACATGTTTAACCCCTTCCTTTTTGGATTTCTTTATGGACTTAAGGGTTACAGGATTTGATGTTGCTGATACAAAAGTGGTCTCAAACTCAGTTTTCATTTTAACCATTTTCTCTTTAATTTCCTCTTTATGTTTGAGTTTGGATCCTCTTTTGTACCAGCAATCATCTGTAAGATGATTGAACAAACACATACTTCACATGGTTTCTTCTTCATCTTTTGTTGATCATCAACTAAAGAGGATGAAACTACTGAAGACTTGCTCTTCAGTGCTTTGAAAGCATTGTTTGCTTTCTTGACTTCCTCTTTAGTAGTCTTCAAACTCTTTCTACTGACAGTTTTCTTCTTTTCAGTACTGATAGTAGTTGGAGTTTGAACTTCAGGTGTTAAATCTTGCTCTCCAGTCCTTTCAGGACTTTCAGAATTAACTCCTGAGTTGATCAACTCTTTGATCATGTGAGTGTCAGCAGTGGAACCATCAACATCAGCTGATAGGTTCTGAGAGGGCTTAGTGCTGAGTTCTACTTCTGATGGTGCTGTATCAGAAAGTAGATCACATGATGAAATGGATTGGTTATTGCTCTCACCATCAGATTCTACCTCTGCTCTGGGAGTAAAATCTGTAGGTGGAGCAGTGTGATTGTAACCAATGCCAAACTTCACATTGGAAGCAGATTGCTTACTAAGAAGCATTTCAAAACCTTTGCATAATTGTACCCATCGATCACACTCTACTTGGGTGACTGCAAGGGTTTCTTTGAGATCTTTGTACTTCTCTAGAAGTACTTCTTCCCTAGCCTTATAATCTGTGATTTGGCATTTAAGTTTGTAAATCTCATCATTCTTTTCATTAAGCACAGACTCAAATTCAGCTTTTCTTTTGGAAATTGTTTGTTCTAGCTCAATGTTCTTGTTAATCAAAGCTACATTTGCTTCTCTAATAGATGCAAATGCTGCTATGCATGTTTTAGAACATAATTTGGCTTTTGCCTCAGAGGATACCTGTGATACCTTTGGTGTAGAGGCATTAGTGGATGAAGCATCAGCAGAATCCAAAGCCATAAGAGCTAGATTTCCAAAGGGACTGTCACCACCATGTTGACCAGCACCAGTGAACAGTTGTTCATGACCAGACAAATCATCTGGTAAACTGCTCCAGTCAACAACTCCTGGGGTGAAGAAGCTGTGTTGTTGAGGTTGAGTTTGTTGATGAGGTTGGGAAGGTTGTGGTTCAGGCAATGCTTGTGGTGTTGTGCAATTGGAACTTGAACAGGATTGGTTGAGGCATATAATAGCAGGGATAAGGATATGACATTTGACCCTGGGGAACAAAGTATGCAGGAGACCTAGGATGTGAATGATGACCAGAACCAGCAAGATGTTGCCCTCTGTTTTGTGGACTAGTACTAGGAAAAGTCACAAAGGGTGCAGAAGAGTTAGATCCAGTTGATCTGCACTCTCTTGCAAAGTGTCCCAGCCTTTGGCATTTGTGACGCCTCAACTTACTCTTGTCAAAACCAACTTTGGTTTTGCCAGAGAGTCCAGGAATTTCCTGCTAGTTCTCTTATAGAACTTTTGAGATCTGATATTAATCAATGCCATTTGGCTCAGAATATCCATCTCTTCTAGATCATCATCAGCTATTCCTTTCAAATCATCCATGATGAAGCATAGATTGTCACTATTACTGCCAGAATGACTCTCAATACCAACAAATGCATGATCAGAACTATTTGAAGAGAAATCAATATGCTCATCATAATTACTTTCAGATGCAGCATATTCTGACTCATGACCAACCAAGGCAGTATTCCCTGGTACAAAGTCATCAGTGAGCTTTTCTGATGAGGACAGTTTCCTCTTCTGCTCTATCTCTCTTTCGAATGTAAGCAGTTTCCCATGAAGTTGGGTGAGAGATAGGCTATCCATATTTGCACTAGAGCGTAGGAAAATAGTGTATGTGTCCCATCTCTCAGGCAGTGATCTGAGGAACCTGTTATTCATCTGGCTATTGGTGTATTCATGTTTCACCATTTTCAGCTCAGAGATCAAGCAGGAAAAACGCTCAAACTGTTGAGTCAGTGTCTCACCCTTTCTATGAGAGAATGTCTCATATTGTTGGGCAAGGATTTCTCTGTTGTTTGCTAAGACCTCATCTGTGCCACCGAATTGTTCCTTCAGGTCATTCCAGAGATCATGAGCAGTTTCATGATGCATAAGCCCTGAATAGATTTCATTAGGCAGTGCCATGGGCTTTAGCATCAATCTCAAATAGTTTCCGATCTTCATCAGAGTATTGTTCCTTCTTCTTCGGAACCATTTGATTGGTTTCCGGATTGTTCACCATAGGCTTATGTGGTCCATGTACCACAGATGTCCAACAACCTGAACTGTTAACAGACAGGTGATGAAGCATTCTTCACTGCCATATGTTATACTCGGTCCTAACCAGCATCGGGGGCTTGGTTGAGGAACCAGTATTGTGAGGATCATTAGAAGGAGTAGTCATCTCAGATTCAATCAAATTCAATTAAGCTATAACAGATTTAGAAAAAAACACAACAACCAATTGAACCAAGAGAGATCTCAGAATAAATGAACGAAAGCGTCAGAAATTCAATAATCTATAACCAGTTCTTGCAAAATGCTAATTCAATCAAACATAGATATCAATTAGCAGTTTCAATGATCAATTGTTAGATCAATCAATGATTAACCTGCTCTGATACCACTTGTTAAGATCAGTGATCTACGATTAGAGAGTATAGCAGCGGAATTCTAACAAGGAATTAGCCAAATCACAAGAACAAAAGATATTCAATGTAAGAACAAAACGGTTATAGATAGAGAGAATTCTGCAGATATATTTCATTCCATATTCGCTTTCGTGGTAACGGAATGTCACGCATACAATCACGTCAATCATCCCTTATATAGGAATGTCGTGGTGGAACATTCCTTATATAGGAGATGTGACGTCTGCTGATGTCACTTGATAGTGACATCTAACAGAATTATTAAGCAGCTGAAACACAACTACTGAAGATGTCAAAACAGCTGACATCTTCTTACAAAAATACTAAGTGTTATTAGTTACTACCACTACTGAAAAGAAACTACAACGACTGAAGAACAAGCTCTTCAGTCGTTTTACAAAACTACTGAAAGTAAAAACATAAAACTACTGAAAGGTAAACCGTCACAACTACTGAAGAAGACCTCTTCAGCTGTTGTGACAACGTCTGATACTTTGGTCTTCAGCACTTGTCTTCAGACTTTGTCTTCAGCACTTGTGTCTTCAGACTTTGTCTTCAGCACTTGTCTTCAGACTTTGTCTTCAGCACTTGTCTTCAGACTTTGTCTTCAGCACTTGTCTTCAGACTTGTCTTCAGCACTTGTGTCTTCAGACTTTGTCTTCAGCACTTGTCTTCAGACTTTGTCTTCAGCACTTGTCTTCAGCATTTGTCTTCAGACTTTGTCTTCAGCACTTGTCTTCAGCATTTGTCTTCAGACTTTGTCTTCAGCACTTGTCTTCAGACTTTGTAATCAGTTGTTGTCTTCAGCTGTTGTGGTCTTCAGTAGTTGTTGTGACATCTGTGGGACTTAAAGGTTTTTCTGATCCGGCTCATTGGTTCTTTTGGTCCAACAAAGGTTTTGTCAGCTAGGCATTTACGTAGATTGGAAATATGAAATATATCATGTACTCCGTTCATTTCTTCTGAAAGTTGTAACCGGTAGGCAACGACTTTAACCTTTTGGAGTATGATGAAATATATCCAACAAATCTAAGGCTTAGTTTCCCTTTCTTTCCAAATCGGATTACACATTTCCAATGCAAAACCTTTAATAATACCTTATCACCTTCAACAAATTCTATAGGTTTCCTTCTTTGATCATTCTCTTGCTAGTTCTTGTCGTTCTTTGATTAGAAGGTTCTTATCGGTTGTTTCTTAAACTGGATAATACTTTCGCCTATCTTAGACCAACATGCAAGGTTTCTACATACTTCAGTTCTTGGACTTGGTTAATAACAATTTTAGAATCAACCATTTATAATCCAAGAAACATACAACCATGATTTTCTTCATGTCGACATCTTTTGTTTTGTACTTGCGTTCTAACGACTCCAAAAATTCTTTGGTCGTTGTTATCTTCTAGTACACAATATACAAACCGTCCACAAGGCCATTAAGCACATAGTTATGGCATAGATACTCAAAGTGATTTCACGCATCAACCACGCTCATAGTTTGAGCATCTGCCCCTTTAGCAAGTTGAGGGGGATACTCTAAGAAAAACCTCGCAAGCTTCAGATTTGTTAAGTAGAAAAGGATATTTTGCTGCCATTTTTTAAAAGACAAACCAAAATATTCATTTGGGTTTTCAGCATGGTTTGGAAGTTCTGGGGTAGCTTCGATAGCAACTAATGGTCTATTGGTAGTGGAAGAAGAAGTAAAATTTTGGTGGCCATTTCTGAAACTAGAGAATTCACTTGTTTTGAATAGTGTTGTTTTGCTATTTCTCAAAGTTCAAAAACTCATTTTTTTCAAACCAAAGTAATCCTTTGATAATGAAATATTTTTAAAACACAAATGAATAGGTTTGTAAGAACTCGTTTTAAGTTTGTAGGAATACCATTCACAAAATAAACATTATATTACTATTCTTCTTCTAAGATGGATTATAATATAGAATTAAATTAAAAAATCAAAAGAAAACAAGAAAAGAAGGAAAAACTTAAGAAACAGTTTTAACCAAGAACAATAAAACAGGTATGGTTGAGAATTTCTGTTCAATAGTGAATCTCGTTTGTCTACCAGGGTAAGAACAGCCTAAGCAAATTGTACCATCGGGTTTAAGTAAGAACATGAAATAAGAGTGTGAAGTTCCGAAAACATAGAAATTCTTTGAGTTAGTGGTGTCGAATATATATATCAACTAGCAACTTCTACAACGCACCCATGCATTATATTCATATACTATGAAATTAGAAGGTTAATCATTCCAAGAGTCTTAACATTAACAATATCTTAAGATAACTTTTAAATATAACTTAGGAGTTTAATCATTCAAAGAGTCTGTCTTTTCGTAGATGGTGCGCATGATGATTAGCAAATGAATTTGTTGAACCTCGGCACTACTACTTGTAGTAGTAGCATGATGATCCGTAAATGGACTAAGTGGCAACATCCCCTAAACCATCTTTCAGTAGATAGTAGCATCTGCTGGATAGCACACACATGCAATAGCAGATAGGACAACTCATGTTCCACAAAACTTAATTTTAATTGTTTTTTAATGTTTCAACTATCATAGTTTAAGCATCGATATCTTATTCATCTTAGCTTTTTCTAATACATGTTGATTATATTACTAAATTTTTAATACAAACCAGACACATGCAAAAGCATTCTGAAATGAGAAGGATTACAAATAACAAACTCAACAAAATAAATAAAAATAACGATTAATCAAAATCGAGAACAATAATTCAACTATCCAAAAAAATTTTAACATCAATAGCAACCCAATTCAAAGCATGAAAATAAATTGCACATCAATGAACCTCGCGAACAAACCGAGACTAGACAAAATAGAAGCAAATCGTTACCGGAGACAGAAGAAGATGACAGTTAAAACAAAATTAAATATAACGCATACACGTAGCACACATGATGGGTTTAAAACTTTAAAATAACAAAAATATGGTGGCAAATTTTAAAAATGGGGACAAATTTGGTGGTCCAAAGAATGCTGAATCTTCTTTTCCCATTGTAGACTCACCCTAGCCACTGGTCCCGATGGTTCTTTCCCTAAACAAACTGTTGGACCAAAAGAACCAAAGAGCCGGATCAGAAAAACCTTAAGTCCCACAGACGTCACAACAACTGCTGAAGTCCACAACAGCTGAAGACAAGTGCTGAAGACAAAGTCTGAAGACACAAGTGCTGAAGACAAAGTCTGAAGATACAAGTGCTGAAGACAAAGTCTGAAGACACAAGTGCTGAAGACAAAGTCTGAAGACAAGTGCTGAAGACCAAGTATCAGTCGTTGTCACAACAGCTGAAGAGGTCTTCTTCAGTAGTTGTGACGGTTTTCTTTTCAGTAGTTTTATGTTTTTCTTTTCAGTAGTTTTGTAAAACGACTGAAGAGCTTGTTCTTCAGTCATTGTAGTTTCAGTAGTTTCGTAGCAGTAGTTTTATGTTTTATACTTAGCACTTTGATATGTTCTCAGTAGTTGTAAACATTTCAGTAGTTTGTTAAGTTTTAGTTATTTTTGTAACAAATCTGCCAGATATCACTATCCCGTGATATCAGCAGTGATTGCACTCTATATAAGGAGTGTCAACCTAATTGTAATTTGTGAATGATTGAGCAGAAACATTTGATATTATTGAAACATTCCTTTTAACAGAAATATATTCTCTCGTTACAACCGTATTTGTTCTTAATGCATATGAATATCAAATTCTTGCTATAATTTGTCTAATTCTTGTTCTTATTCCGCTGCGTTACACTCTAATCCATCAAACTTGAGATCACTGATCCTGTCAAATGGTATCAGAGCTGGTTCATCATTGATCGATCTAATAATTGATCATTGAAACTGCTATCCAAGATCCAAGTTTGATTGAATTAGCATTTTTGCAAGAAACGGTTATAGAGATTGAATTTTCTATGGTTTTGGTCATTCATCCTGAGATTTATTCTTGGTTTTCATTGAGTCTGTTGTGGTCTGTGTAAAATCTTTTAAAAGCTTGAATTAAATTGTATTTGGACCTAAAATGACTACTCCTTCCAATGATCCTCACAATACTGGTTCCTCAACCAAGCCTCCGATGCTGGTTAGGAATGAGAACAACATATGGCAACGACGAATGCTCCATCACCTGTCTGTTAACAGCTCAGGTTGTTGGACATCAGTGGTACATGGTCCACACAAGCCTATGGTGAATAACCCGGAAACCAATCAAATGGTTCTGAAGAGGAGGGAGCAATACTCAGATGAGGATAAGAAATTGTTTGAGATAGATGCAAAAGCCCATGGAATTCTGGCCATGGCACTGCCCAATGAAATCTATTCTGGGCTAATGCATTATGAAACTGCCCATGACCTCTGGAATGCCTTGAAAGAACAATTTGGAGGAACAGATGAGGTCTTGGCAAATAATAGAGAAATCCTTGCCCAATATATGAGACATTCTCTCATAGGAAGGGTGAGACACTGACTCAACAGTTTGAGCGGTTCTCTTGTTTGATCTCTGAATTAAAAATGGTCAAACATGAGTACACAAATAGCCAGATGAATAACAGATTTCTCAGATCACTGCCTGAGAGATGGGACACATATACTATTGTCCTACGCTCCAGTGCAAATTTGGATAAACTATCTCTCACCCAACTCCATGGGAAATTGCTCACATTTGAGAAAGAGATAGAACATAAACGAAAACTGTCATCATCTGAAAAGCTCACTGATGATTTTGTACCAGGAAACACTGCCTTGGTAAGTCATGAGTCAGAGTATGCAGGATCAGAATGCCACTATGATGAGCATATTGATTTCACCTCAAACAATTCTAATCATGCCTTTGTGAGTGTTGATTGTCATTCTGGTAATAATAGTGACAATCTATGCTTTATCATGGATGATTTGAAGGGCATTGCTGATGATGATTTAGAAGAGATGGATATTTTGAGCCAAATGGCCTTGATCAATATCAGATCTCAGAAATTCTACAAGAGAACTGGCAGGAAATTTCCTGGACTCTCTGACAAAACCAAAGTCGGTTTTGACAAGAGCAAGTTGAAGTGTCACAAATGCCATAGGCTTGGACACTTTGCAAGAGAGTGTAGATCAACTGGATCTAACACTTCTGCACCCTTTTTGACTTTTCCAAATAACAATTCACAATCCAAAGGGCAACATTCTGCTGGTTCTAGTCATTCATCACACCCTCAATCTCCTGCATATTTTGTTCCTCAGGGTCAAATGCCATATCCTTATCCCTGCTATTATATGCCACAGTCAAATCAAGTTCAAGCTCTTATAGTACCACAATCTCATGCACTACCAGAACCTCAACCATCTCCATCTCAATCACAACCTCATCACAACTTCTTCACACCTGGAATCATTGACTGGAGTAGCTTACCTGATAACTTGTCTGGTCACACTGAGCAATACTATGCTGGTGCTAGTCAACATGGTGGTGAACACCCTTTTGGAAATCTTGCTCTCATGGCCCTGGAGTCTACTGAGGGTTCCTGTTCATATGCATCATCTTCACAGGTATCTTCAGAGGCTAAAGCCAAGTTATGTTCTGAATCATGCATAGCTGCCTTTGTCTCTATTAGAGAGGCAAATGTAGCATTAAAAAATCAAAAACTTGAGTTTGAGAAAACCATTTTCAAAAGAAAAGCTGAGTATGAGTCCGCTCTTAACAGTAAAAGTGATGAGATTTATAAGCTTAAATGCCAATTAAATGATGAAAAGGCCAAGCTAGAGGTTATTCTGGAAGACCACAGGAGTCTCAAAGAAAAACTTGCAGTGACCAAGTTGAGTGTGAACGCTGGGTCTCATCATGCAAGGGATTTGAAATGCTTCTTAGCAAGCAAACTGCTTCAAATGTGAAGTTTGGCATTGGTTACAACCATACTGCTCCACCAACAGACTTTACTCCTAACTCCATAGTTAAGTCTGAAAGTGAAAGCAATCTCCAAACCACATTATCGTGTGAGTCATTCTCTAATGATAATCTAAGATCAGAGAATGAAACCAGTGTTAAGATCTCAACAAATAAATTGACTGATGGTCTAACTACTGAGACTCATATGAAGCTGAGTACTTCAGATGTTGTTCCTCAATGTACCCCAAGTACTGAAAGAGACCCAATATCTGAAAAGCATTTCAAATCAGTTGAAATACAAGGACTAACAACTGCTAAGGAATCCATCAGCAAGTCTATCAGGACGGATGGAAAACAGTTGAATTATCAGTCTTCAGCTGTTACAAATCCTTTAGTACCTAGTACTGATAGGAGGAAAGTACTGAAGATCACACCTTCAGTAGTTTCCACTTCAGCAGTAAAGATGTCCAAGATGAAGAATAAACCATGTGAAATTTGTGGTAAATTCAATCATCTAACTGATGAATGTTGGTACAAAAAGGGTTTAAAGCTCCAAAGGGATGAGCTCATTAAACTAGAAATAAATAAAATGAAAACTGAGTTTGAGACCAAGTTTGTACCACAATCATCTCAACCTGATAAACCCAAGGCCTTACCCAAATCCACTAAGAAGGATACGGTTTATCAGAAGACAGCTGATATTGTTCCTCATGATAAACATAAGACTAAGTCTGTGAAGTCTAAGAAGGAGGAAATGGTGGGTCACAGGAACTCATCAAAAACAAGCTCTGGAGTGTCAAATGAACTGAAAGCTCGAGCTTCAAATCAGACACAGCTTGTTATGATGGTTCAGCATCTATTGGGGAGAGTTAACCAACTTGAAGCCACTATGACCAAACCACTGGAGAGGAATTCCAGGTCCAAATCCATTTCAGCACCATCTCCATCTTCATCAGCTATTAATCATGAGAAACCAGCTATGGTTAAATCTGTTGATAAAGTCAGTCCCAAAACCAAAATGGTTTGGGTCTCCAAAGCTAACTAGTTTCTTATGATTGTACAGGGTTCTTCAGCATGCCAAAGAAGCATCTGGTATGTGGACAGTGGAGGATCCATGCACATGACTGGGAGCAGCTCTCTTCTTCATGATTACTCTCAGGAAAAGAAGGGATTTGTCTCATTTGGAAATGATGCTAAAGGTTACATCATTGGAAAGGGATTTGTGTCTAATGGAGATATTAGATTTGATGATGTCAACCATGTGGAGAATCTCAAATACAATCTGTTGAGTGTCAGTCAGATGTGTGACAAAGGACATGTTGCTCTTTTCACAAGCCAGAACTGTATGATTCTGTCTTCCAAGGTTCTAAGCCTGATTGACAAAGTACTGGATGATAATACTCCTGAAGGCTAACAGGATAGGAAGAGTATATGCCTTAGATCTGTCAAAGAAAATTGAGTTAAGAGGCCATCCATGCTTGTTCTCCAAGGCCTCTCTCCAAGAATCTAAACTGTGGCATAGAAGGTTGGGTCATGTTAATCTTAAAAACATGAATCAGCTGATCCACAAGAGTTTAGTGAGAGGTCTTCTAATAAAGGAGTTCAATTGTGATGAAATCTGCACTGCATGCTTAAAAGGGAAACAACATAAAGTTTCATTCCCAACCATAGAAGAATCCAAGTCTAATGCCTGCTTACAACTACTGCACATGGATCTTTTTGGTCCTGTGAAGGTAATGAGTATGGCAAAGAAGAAATACTGTCTGGTAATTGTGGATGATTACTCTAGATATGTATGGACCTTCTTCTTGCATTCAAAGGATGAGGCTGCTCAGTCCATTATGAACTTTGTGTTACACATTGATAAGCAATATTCCCTACCAGTTAAGTGTGTGAGGAGTGACAATGGTACTGAATTCAGAAACCACACTCTTGATGAGTTTTACTTGTCAAAGGGAATCAAGAGGTAGTATAGCATCCCAAGGACTCCAGAGCAAATGGAGTAGTGGAGAGAAAGAACAGGACCCTCATTGAAGCTGCAAGGTCCATGTTGGCTGATTCTAGTCTACCACTGACCTTTTGGGCTGAAGCTGTCAATACAGCCTGCTATGTACAGAATAGAGCCTTAGTAAATCAGAGGTTGATGAAGACTCCATGTGAAGTTCTTCATTATTTGGCCCCTTTGATTTCATTCTTTAAAGCATTTGGGTGTCCCTGTTACATTCTCAACACAAAGGATCAACTCCAAAAGTTTGATTCTAAGGTGGATGCAGGGTATTTTGTTGGGTATTCATCCACTTGCAAGGCTTATAGAGTATTCAACTGTCGGACAAAGATAGTTGAAGAAACCTTGCATGTGAAGTTCAATGAATCCCCTAAGGATACAATTCCACAAAACCCTATGGAGTTGTTTGATCTGGACATTCTGCAATATGTTCCTTATCAACCACCTGCTGTTGCAGATCATATGAATCCATCATCTTCTGTAGCTAGTCATCCATCTGGTGTTACTGATGATGATGATGATATCAGTAATCACCTTTTCAAGTTTAGTGATCAACTGCCTGATTCAGCTAGACCTGATGTTCATGTAGCTTCAGTAGCACAATCCACAACAAATGCTGATGAGATTTCTACAACTTCAACTTCCTTTGAATTACCATCTACTGATTGGTTTTAAGGAAATGCTTCACCATCACCATCTGTTGCTGCTGAGCCTGCTACAAACACTTGCACAGATCTTATTGTGTACCAAGATCTGAAGAATCACCCTATGTCTCAAATCATTGGTGATATCAATGCTGGCGTTTCAACAAGAAGTCAATTGTCAAATTTCTGCTTCTATGCTCTCTTCATTAGTCAGCAAGAGCCAAAGAACTATCACATTGCTTTAAGGGACAATGGATGGGTTGAAGCCATGCAGTTTGAGCTTCTTCAGTTCAAGAAACAGCAAGTGTGGGAACTGGTTCCTCTACCTCCAGGTAAGTGTGCAATAGGCACTAAATGGGTGTTTAGGAACAAAACTGATGAAAATGAGCTTATTGTTAAGAACAAGGCCAGACTAGTTGTACAGGGGTTTTCACAAGAGGAAGGTATTGATAGAAGACCTCTCAAGCTTATATCACTAAATTCAGAGTTGTAATGGCCAAAGCCATAGAGAGAATGTTAATGAACTAAGAGTCGAAGAAATCAAGATTGCTAAACTAAAAGAAGCTAAACTTAAAGCTATTGAAGCAAACTCCTTTGAAGCATAAGCATCTAAAGATTGTCACTTTGAAGGACATGCCTCTAAAATTGTTCACTCTAACTCAGTAGAAAAAGATTTTTTGCATTATTTATTGGCGAGAAGCTACTAGCCTACATGAGCAAAACCGTAGAAGATCCTTCACCTGTATATAATCCTAAGAAAATAAGCAAATATGCTAAAGCTGTCAACTCAATAAGAAGCCAACAGTCAAGTACGACTTCATTATCATATTAAACAATTTGGTGATCTAAGACAAAAAAGTTTGAAAAAAAGTTTTCAAGTATAAAGAGACAATGGACAAATATTAGTAATGGGATAACTTTTGAGATGATTGATGGAACCATCAAACATGCTACCAGAAAATTTGGTCAATTATGCAAAACTAAACATCAAATTTGCTTTTATGTGGATATTAGAAGTTTAGACATTGGTCTTTAAAAATAAAGAGCTAGAAACCCTTGAAAATTTCAGAAATGAGAAGCTACTTTCTATTTCTAAATCTGAATTCAGAATAATCTAAAGAAACGAGTTGAAGGTGAAAAGATTCTTTAGAATTAGGGAAGCTAACCACTACACAGAGTCCCTTTCAGCTACGAATAGGTGGTAGAGGCACTTGACTCCTAAGGAGAAGACCAGGGTTCGAATCCTAACACATGAAAATTAATAATTTGTGTAGTTTAAAAGTCGAAGTAAATGAATATGTGAATTGTCGTACTTAATAAACAAGTACACGGAAGGACTCTAATGGTTTCAAGCATGCATCATAAACTATGATCCCAGAGGAGATTATATAATATTAGTGGTTCACGTATAGCATCGAAAACTAAAAAAGTCTTGGGTCACATGTAATACTCTTTCGAGTTTTTCATCATCATCTATCTTCAACAATGTAGCAAAAGGCTTCTGTTTTCAATACTTAAAAGGGTGATTGTTGGGAAATATGGTTTAGCCTCAATTTCTAGATTGATGACGACATCATGAAGAAGACAATAACAACTATAACAACTAAAGGGTTAAGTTTTTGGTTTTTATATTGTTTAAGAGTTGTTTGATCCCTTTATAAAAGTTTATTGGTGATAATTGGTAAAAGCTTTTGTTCAAAAAAAAGAAAGAAAAATATAAACAGAACAGTAACACTTATCCTAAATATATATGCATGGACTTTATTTACTTTTTCTAAAGAGTCTGGTCCATGTTTACGATATGTCTGATATTAATATATGCTATCATAATATCCACTATTAACTTTGTTGAAAAAATTGAAATCTCAGATATATTTGTAGTTTTATTTGTTTTTTAACTGTTATTTAAACAATTTAAATTAACTGGATGTAGTATATTTTATGTTTTGAAAAAATATGTAATTTTAAAGATGGACAGGGTATATATGTAATTCTCTCTTTTGTATAACATACTTTAGCATCTTTTAGAAAATTGGATCGAGCAACATAAAAGTAACATCATTTCATAACTAATCATTAGTAAACATGTTTATTAGACTATGTATAGTATTAATTTTGTTAAAATATCATGTAGTTAAAAATCATATTATTATAGTGGTTTAACTAATGTTTTAAACCCTTACTTATACAATTATGTAAAAAAAGGTTATGTTTGTTCGCATGTTAAGGGCTTAGAGCCCAATGAGTTTGGAGCACATTTTAACTAGTGTTTGACGTCTTATTTGTATCAACGTTATCATATATGGATTCTCAAAATGTCCACTACATATGATCTTATTATTAAAAAAAGTTACTTATTATACAGAGTCTAAACTCTAATTATTTTCTTTTTGTTCAAACTATAAAATTTAAGCAACTCAAATAGTAACTCCTAAAATAACTCAATTTGTATCTATCCTGATAAAAATACTAATAAAATAAATAAACTCTAAAGCATCTCATAACACTCTTTCTTGAACAGATCTCATGATACTTGAACAATTAATCAAAATTAATAATTTAGCAGAAATTTTCTAAAATATCTTAGGGTGGAGGGCGCAACGGCCATGAGGGCGCGGAGGCACCCCACATCACCCACATCGCACGGCACACCGCAACCGGCCCCCGCGCCACGCCATTTTGTTGTTTGACGGCATTCCCACACTAGGTGCCAAACCCCTCAAATATTACCATAGCCAACGAGTCGCTTTTATTTTTTTAATTCATACATTATAAATACTAACTAATACCTCAAACCTTATACATCAATATATACTGTGGAATCCAACAAAAATTCCATAAAATTTCAAGCCCAAACCACCAAAAAAACATAGACCGAACGTGCGTCCGGGTGCAAGTGAACCGGCACCTTCTACCCAACCGTTTAACTCATCACAACCACATATAGCGGCGGATTGGTTTCAAAACCCTTACGAATCCCCCAACCATTAATGCCCAACTATATCCACATATCACCCTCACAATTTTCTTATTACCAAATTAAAAATCTCAAATTCTTCTCCAAACCCCCACTCCATCACGTCCAAGAAGAAGAATCCAAAGAAAATAAAGAACATAACACAAATCCTATGATAGAGCCGGATTCGATATCGGCAATCTCCGATTGAAATAGAAGAAACAATAAACTTGAAATGAAAGTAATCTCGCCGTAAAATTCTCTTATAACTCAAAATGCCAAATTACAATGCTTAAATAGAAATCCAATATGCCAAGTACGTGGGAATCAAAATATTATGTGAGAATTAAAACTGAAAGCATTAAATGATACTTATCCTAAATGTAAGCATTAATAAACGTGGGTGATGTCTTCATGGGGTACGTGGGTTAATGGGTCAAAGGGAACCGGTTTGAACACTGCGGGTTGTATCAGATCTTAATAGGGTTGAGAAACAACCAGATTAAAACTAAGTTTGGTTCTGAACCCAGGTTCAATGTGCACCTCTATTTCAACCACAAAACAACAGAAATTAATTTAAAAGGCAGGAGGTGGGTTGGATTGGACCCAACGGGTCGGATCTCATCTCAACCAGTCCTAGCCCGATCCAGAAACACATCATCACATCTCATTTACAAAAACTGTAATGGATTTAAAGATAAAAACAGAAGCGAGTATCAAGTCTTATAACCTAACTAATATATATGTACATTTGTTTTTATCATTGTAAACTTGCAATTTTAGAGTACAATCAAACAAAGAATAAAACAAAATATCAAGTTAAACGGATCGGATCGTGTTCTTGTCAACTTAAAATTGATTTCATGTCGCTCCTATGTCTAAAAGAGTTAATGTTTTGCTTGCTTGTGTCAACCCGTGTACACAAAAACATTAGCATAAAGCAAAACAGGACCAATCTTTAACAACTAAATGATATGAACATTTCAATTGACACGATCCCGCCTCCAAACAGGAACCCGAAATTATTTACAGATAAAGCACGACTGATACGTGTCGGGTTTTCTGTTATGTACTACAGAAGCAAAATCTTTAACAACAACTAATCGGTAAAACCTGATCATTCACAAAAGAACAGACAATTGGAGTAAAAAGCACTGGGTCTTTACTTGCACCATGACTGAAAGCTCAGAAAGTTTTATGAAAACCTCGGCTTAGGCGTGGGCCCGATGAGTTGATGTTGATGAGGCCCAAGCTTCTGAATCCAATTGCGAAGTCCCTTTTTGTGATCTGAAAAACCCGAATGCTGTAAATGATTCAAGTTTCCATCACGCGCGACTAAAGTTTCAAACTCCTCTAACACCTTCACCACCTGCCAGAACTCAGGCCTCTTGTCGGGATTTCTAGACCAACATTGCTCGATCAACGCTCTCATAGGCGGAGGACAGTTAACAGGAATAGAAGGCCGGAGGTTCTGAAAACGCCAAAATAAATAAGTGTTGACCCGGCTAATAATAACATAATAAGTGAAACTGTGAAAGATGTGTAGTACCTTATGAACTACTGCAAATGCAGCTTGTATAGGAGTCATGTCTTTATACGGTATAGTCCCGGCTACCATCTCCCACAAAATGAGCCCAAATCCGTACACGTCAACTTTTCGATTGTAGGATTTCCGTTTGATCATCTCGGGGGCCATCCAACGGTAAGTTCCTGGATCATCAGCTAAAAAATCACAATACGCCTCTTCACAACCTATCCCAAAATCAGCTATTTTGAGCTGAAAATCTTGGTTTATCAGTATGTTTTCGGGCTTGAGATCCCTATGAATAACGCCTTGAGAATGAATGTATTCCATCCCGCGAGTGATGTCTAATGCCATTTTGATAATTTTTTCTAATGGAAGGGATCCCTTCTCTTTTCCTGTTTTATCTACGAGCTTATGCAAGTATGCCCTCAGCGAGCCTTCTGATAGGTACTCGGTGATAATACAGTAAACTCGCGGTTGTCTACATGCCGCCACGAACTACACTCCCAAAAGAAAAAAAAATTAAAATAATAATTTAAATTCAATTAATTTGCAAAAATCATAATCATGGTCGTATAATGTTAATCAATTTCAACCAATATCCAAACACCCTCTAATATGATTAGTGGGATATGACGGTGCTTGTGAGTTTTCTGACAACGAGTTTTCAGAGTTACCAGAATACCGCCTCATAGTGAGTTTATACCTTTCAATATAACATAAAGTTTTATACGCTTTGCAGGACGAAAACAAAGAGCGAAAGATGTCTTACCTTAATGACATTTTGATGGTGGAGACGCGACAAAAGATTTATTTCTCTTGTAAACTGATTCTCGAGTTTAACTACTAGTTCTTCATTTTCATCATCATCAGGAACCCTAATTATCTAACTGCAACGGCTTCATCCTTATATATTCCATGGTAAAGCTGACTATTCGCACCATAAGCAAACTTATGGCCGAGAAAAAGCTTCGAAAGATCAACCATAAAATCATCAACTGTCTCAACCGAACTAACTTTCCCTCCACCGTGGTCAAACAACTTTGACCATGAATAATCCCTCTTCATCTTTCTTTTGTCACTAACCTTCATTGAGTTAAAGTGCTTAAGAGGACTAGTACCACCACGCGGAGACCTTAAATCAACAGCAGTAGTCATGTTTCTTTGAAACGCCCGTTTCCCTTTCAACCCTTTTTCGGTCTCTACTCTTTGAGGATGTGGAGTCGAGAACCGTTTGGTATCAGACCTTGCTTCCTTAAAGGTGTCGGGCACAACGGTTTTCGGGGGAGGGGTAACTGTTCTATACTTGTTTGTAACAGGATTTGTTTGGATTTGTGCAGGTTCAGGGTCTGCAAGAGCTTTCGAGGGTCTAGTTTTCATACCCGCGAATCGAATTGGTTCAACATCAGTTAAGAATGAGGCTAATGTTGCAGAATCTAACCTATGGCAAACTGTATGAGAGAATTTTGTTCTTCTAATCCAAGAATTAGCCTCCCCCTCCATTGTTGCAGCCTAAATCAAACTACCCTACTCTGGTTTTCGATTCGATTCGATCAAGAACAGGCCTTTATGAACAAGATGACTCCATACATACAGCTAATCCTTAATCTAATCAAAGCAATCATACATCTTCAATTACACAACATCACTTTTCAAGAAATCTTGAAAATCATTTGATATTTCAAGAACACAACGAAAAGCAGATTCTGAGTGTACCTTGAATCAATTGGGGGTAAACATAAGCTATACACATAGATCTGGATGAAATCAACAACCCTTTATCAAAGATGAAGACTTTTGAGCCTCAAAAGTCAAACATCACCTACCTTGAAAGCCTGAAAGAAGCCACAATACTATGGATTAACAAACAATCCATTCAATATATTAAAAAATTGAATAAACAAATCAAGAAACAGTTATGATTGAAAGATATGGAGACAATTATTTGCCCCAAAAACACTAAAAACTAAAAAACATAAACAATCAAATCAATACTTACCAATAGGGTATGGAATTTGTGATTTCTTCCAGGAGAATCTATGACCTAAAAAATATATGTTTTTATATATTTCTATTTTTCTTCCATCTTGTTCTATAATCAAGAAGGAAGAAGAAAGAAATTCAAGAACCTATGCAAGATAATTAGGTGTTGTAATTCAAATGTGAATGGAAATGTAAATTATAGGAAAAGAAAACTAACCCACAAAAAATAACGATTTAATTATTTTTTTTTAAATTGAAAGGAGATGGTGGTGGTGGTATATTATACGGATCTTTGTGTGATGTACGAGTTTGATGATGATTCGGTGGACCCAGTGGTAGGGCGGTGGACGGTGGTGTGTTGGTGATGTGGGTGGGACCTCCGATTGTTATATTATTTCCACAAAATCAAGAAAATAAAGATAGTAAAGAAATGGGCAAATGATATTATTATAATTATTATTATAAGTAATATGCATACAAGATGAATATGTGTATGTGTATGTGTATGTATAAAGAGAAAATGCTAGAGTCACAATCACGGAATAGGTGTTACGGATTTACGAATGAGAACTAGGAGAAAAGTCAATTCCCTATTGTAAAGAACATTCTTTATATCTCATTTTTCAAGTTTAAGCCCTTTAACAGTGCAAAATGGCAAGATAGCCTCATTCTATATGTATTCTATATGTATTTTATGTTTATCTCACTCAAGCGTAAGGGTGTTCAAAAATATTTAAATTCAAAATTAAATCTGAAATATCTGAACATCCAAATTCAAAATTTTCAAAATCGGATATATAAATATTCATATATCCGAATTATCTGTAATATTTTTTATTAAATTATCAAGTAACAAATATTATTTATATATTTTGGATATTTTGAATTTTTTTATAAAAACTTCAGATATCCAAAATCTTTACTAATAAAATATTTTTAATTTTTATACATATTTTTTTAGAAATATTGGATATTCTGAATACTAGAATATAGTTTGGTTTAAAAAATTTTAAAAAGTTGATATCACTGTTTTATTATTTATAGTCATTTCTGATACGTAATTTCAAAAATGACTATAAATTGACTTATTATTTAATAAGTCAACTTTTAAAACAAAAAATAATCAAATTGGGAGTTGTAATAAGAATTTTTTTAATTATGTCATTTTTATACGGTTTATTTTATAATAAAATATTTATTTTTTAAATAATTTTAAAAAGTTGATATCACTGTTTTATTAGTTATAATCATTTATGATACGTAATTTCAGTCATATTATATCTTAAAATATTACTTATAATTAACATATTTATTATATCAATATTTATTTATTTAACACGTGTAATACACGGGTTTACTAAATCTAGTGTTTTATATAACTTTTATAAAAACATTATAAAACCCAAATACCCAATTACCCAAACTTAATTAACATTAAAAACCCAATTCACTATAAAACCTAACTAATTTTAAAACCCAATTCACTATAAAACCTAATTACTTAAACCCAATTAATTTAAAACAACCCAATTAATTAAAATCCAAAACCCATTAAACAATCACAACAACACAATCAGACCCTTCCTCGACCCCTCCCCACCCCAAAATCGAATTGATGCTACTCGCCTTCCTTCGCTGTTGCAGTGTTGCTGCCTGCTCGGCTGCTCCTTTGTTGCATATGATGGCTACTCCTTTGCAGGCCGCAACTTCGCTGGTTCTTATTGCTTGTTTTGGTCATTCGCTGTGATTTGTTGTTGCTTTTTGTTTGTTTGGTGCTTGTTTGTTTGCAATTTGCTGCTGCTTGTTTGCCTACCCTGCTATTGTTTGTTGCTTGTTTATTACTGCAGTGTTGCTCGAACCATTGCCCCCCCCCCCCCCAATCGAACCTTTAGCTTAATTGTTTGAACTTTGAAGAGTTCAATCCTTGAAGCCTTGAAGATATTCTTCTACTTTCTAGGTTTAAGTGTTATTTGCAAGATTTTTAGAGTAGAATGTTAATTAATTGTTATTTGATTTAATGTTTAGGTTTTATTGACAATTAGGAATTTGTTTTTAAATTAGTGATTTGAATTGTGTTATATGAATTAAAGATTAGGAACTTGAAATTAGGGATTTTATGAATTTAAATTGTGTTATATGTAATTGTATTTGTGTTATTTAAAATTGAATTAGGGATTTGGAAGATGAAAAACAAGTATAAAAGAAGAAGAAAAATTATTAAGAAAACCTTTGCGTTCTGCTAGTCGCTGGTCGGTGCTCGCTAGTTGGTAGTCACTGCTGCTGGCTTGCTGCTTGAAGGTATTTTTTTTACTTTCTAGGTTTTTTTGTAAGATTTCAATGTTATTTTGCAAGATTTAAAGGTATTCTTGTTGATTTGATAACTAACTAAACAAATAACATGACCAGATTTATAATAAGCCCAAAATTTAAATAACTAAACAACTAACAAACCCAAAATATTAAATAACATTTTATAAAAACATTAATAAGTTAATAACTAACTAACCCAAAATACCAATAACATGACCAAAATTATAATAAGCCCAAAATTTAAATAACTTAAAAACGTACGGTAAAAAATTTACGTTACCCTTTATTATCGTATTTTTTTTATTTATATAAATATATGGTAAAAATAAGATTTTACCATAACCCTAACAATTTCTTCTAGAACTGTCACTGCTTATATATCTATACTATATATAAAACATATGAGATAGTAGTTTAAGATACCCTAAAATTAAGAATAATTATTTTGCTTAATGCATAATGTACAATCAATAATAAGGTTAAACTAGTAATTATATCATTACTTATAGATTACCACATTACTTACATAATAACCCTATACTTACTAACAATTACATTAAATTTAAAATATTTGTAGTATTTGAACTTTGCACTATTTTAAGAATCATATAAACCTTTGAATTTTGTATTATTTTAGGAACTTTAACAACCATATAAACCTTTTAAATTGTATTATTTTAATACGTGTTTGTCCTCAACATATTAGATTTTTATAAATACCACAAGAATAACAAAATACTATAAACGTATGCCGGATGTAAAATACCATAAACTCCTCTTTAAATTGAAATGTAATGTAATTAATTTTAAGATTATATATACAGGGACCTTTTAGCCTTTTTTCTTCAAAGTATAGTGGTGGTGAATATGAAAAAAAAAACGTTGCATGGATATTATTGTGTTGTATTTGTGTTAAGTGTTGTATGATCATTGTTTTGGAGACAGAATCGGACCGGCGGTCCGACCGGTTCTACCGGGGATCAGTCTGGTGGCCTGTCGGTAGCCAACGGTCTGTTATGAATCGCTTTTAGGGGTCGAACCCGCCGGTTCTTTCCGAACCGTGGTCGGATTAGGAAACCGGACCGGTTCGGACTGGGAAACCGGACCGGTTCAGACCGGTTTTTTTTTTTTTTGTTTTGATTTTAATGGGTAAAAACGGGGTGTTAAACCATAAATTAATGTGTTGTATATACAAATATAGTTAAGTTTTATATATAATTATAAAATTATATATAAATCATATATAAATTACTTATATTTAATTACATATATAAATATAGTTAAAATATAATTAAATCTGGGCCGATCGCCAAATCAGTAAAACGTTCGGTTCAACGTTCGATCCGGTTTTGAAAACATTGAGTATGATGGTAAAAGATAGCAATTAGATAACATGGATGTTATAGTAGTGGTGGGAGCAGAAAATAACTAAATGTTAACGACTAATTAAATCGTTAACGGATCAATAATTAACTAATAACGTTAGATAAATAGAGGAAAAAATAACACAACACTGTTTGAAAATTGAGTAGCAACTCTTTTTTATTCTCTCTTTTTATATAGTTTTAAATTTTGAAAAGAGTTAAAATAACATGTATAATAAATAAAAAACTTTACCCTTTATAATATTATGTGCTTTGTAAATATGATATTTGGGTAACTACCTCTAAATTGATATAATGTGATTTATACTTATAAACCAAAATTCATATTAATAAATCAAATCTCTAAAAGACACGTGTGATTTTTTAAATTGTACACCTAGGCTCCACCTAAGATTTAGAGTTACAAATTAGTATATAAATATAGTTTCTTTAAATAATGCTTATAATACTATCTCTTTCAATTAAATAATATATTTTAATATCTTTATCATTATCTTTTTTCTCTCCTTTACTCACAACAACTTTTAAAAATATTACAAAATTAATGAGAGTTGTACCGTATTTCTCCAAATATGGAGAATTATAGTACAATCCCCATACATATTCCCCCTCCACTCACAACAATCACCCAAAATACAAGGCACACACTCACATCAAAAATAAAAAACCTATTATGAATTCTCTTACGTCTAAAGCACTATTTATGTAATTAAATATAAATGACATTTTCTGTAACTCTTTTATCTTCTAATTAATTTATGCATATATGATTTATATATATAAAATAACATATATTAATTAATTATTTTCATCAACATTTTACATATAAATATAAATTATGTAAATATTATTATCTTTTATACTTATGCCTTTAGCCCTATATATTTTACCTTTAATACTTTTTACAAGATATTTTTATATAATTATATATTACTACCTTAAACTTTTTTTTTTGTTAATATAAGATATAATAGTGATTAACAGATAGGGTCACATTTGGTTAGTTTTTTAATTAAGTTTTAACTAAATTTCGTGAACCGTTCCTCCTGTGTTTTTTAACTAAAAATATATTCTAGTTTTAAGTAGAAACGAAAAAATAAAACCAAACAAAAAATAAAATAAAAACATTAAACTACGCACGTGAAAAGTAAAACATTAAAAACAATAATTAAAATGGAGAATTACAAATATCCCCCTACAAACATGATTAATTACATATATCCCCAACCTAAATTTTAAATTACATATATCTCTTTTTTTATAAAATTTAATATAATGACAATTTTACGCTTGTTAAAATATAGTATCCATCAAAGTATAGAAACTGACTTTTGGACTCCATATTATTTGATCGGCAATCTTCAACCCTTCTTCTAGGTATCGACAGCGATTATTCACGTTCTTTCCGGTTGACGACGATTCTCCATGACAATACGGTAATTGTTCTAGTCATGAGCATCATCCGTCCATTCAAATATCATTCTGTTGAATCGGTGTTTTATTATTTGTCCAACGAAACATATTAATCATCGAGAGTTTGTTTTTGTTTAGACGCCATCTTTAGTTGATGTTTATCCATTCTTTAGATGTTGTTAATTTTCTTATTATCATTGACAAAGTTGTATGACTTTCGATTGCTTGGTAATATTCTACATATCACCATTAACAAATTAATGGACAATTTTAATAATAGATTGTTATCCATTCTTCTTTTAGTTTATTTAACATTGTTACCATTTTGATTAATTTGTTCTCATTTGATTTATTATTTTTAATAGCAGTTTTGAACGTTCAAGAATAATATTGTTTATATTAATCATGTAGGTTAGGACACTTGTATTAAAGTAAGTTTATGAAGTTAATAAAGATTATATTTATAATGTTAATAGATTATATGTTTATATTAATCATGTAGGTTAGAACACTTGTAGAAACGCATTCTTACGCTAGAAGCAACAAGAGTGGTAATAAGGTTGCAACTCAAGGATGGATGCTAGTGTAGTTAGAGATAAATTAAAATCTGATGGGGATGTCTTTGTTATAGAACTCAAGAAGTGGGTTGTCACACCTGATCGACGGCGGAATCATCGAGGTGGACGAATATAAAACGATTTTTCATAGCACATGAAACTAATAAGTTGAAATAATATTAAATACCATTATTCATTGAACAATACAAGTCAATTAAGTCACTACAATACACAAAAATATAAACAACAACATAAGATGTTTAATTTATCTAAGTCCAAGTCCTATATGAGCACGAAAAGTTCCTTAAAAATCAAACTTGAAACATGTTAAAAATAAAAGTTAACATAGTGTTGGTGAGATTTCCATAGTTTTCAATACATAAGTACATAAAAGATAGCAATTCATGTCATAAGTTAGAGAACAAAGTAATTAGGGATGTAAGATAGAATGCACAATCAAACCTTGACAGTTTTACAAGTCTTAACGTTTACAAGTTTATACGATTAGCTAAGTGTACTTGGATTAACCAAGCAGGCTTGTCAGGCTCATAGATCTATGCAGGACCGTTTAAGGGCTTTAACACAATTACAACACAACGACACAAAAAGAGGAGATTAACTAAACTTTAATCAAACAGTGAACTGTGTTAACCAAAGTGATACAAAGAGCACAAGTAAAGTAAGAGACAGAACAAGAGAGTATGGTTTTTCAAGAATGCAGTATATTGCTTTCTCTATGTTCTATTACAAGTGTTTCAAAGCATGAGATAAAAGATACAAGAACATGAGATACTTATACTACATCCTACAGCTAGCTATACTTTGAAAGCCAGCTGGATACAATTGACTAAACACACAACAAAATCAATTGTAGAGTCAAAAGGCAGATTGCCTTTTGACTTGTGACTATGACATGCCATAGCTCACATCCTTATCTATTACAAAAAGGATAAAGTACATAAAGTAGAAAGTATACAGACTCAAGACCTCAATGTACAGTTACCAAAAGCATGGACTTTTTCACCAAACCATGTTAGTTGGTGACTTGCAGAGTTGCAGTGGAAAAGGTGCTTTATGGAACAGTACACCAGATAAAGCATGTGTACTAAAAGTATTCGGAAGAAATCTGTCTTCAAAGGATAAAGCTTCGGAAGACTTTGTCTCTGAAGCTTCGGAAGACTTCATGTTTGGCTTCGGAAGATATTGGTCTTGGCTTCGGAAGATTTTACACTTAGAGTATTTTCTAATGCATTGTGTAAAACTTCCGAAGCATTCTTCACTTCAGTACTTAGTGCATGTTGCTGAGACACTTTGGATGTTTTGGGTTGCATCAGACTTAAGGAATACTTACAAACTCCCCCTAGGCTGATGCTACCAAAACACTTAGAAGATCTTCAGATGTTGGTAGTCTTCAGTATAATCAAGACCATTCCTTTCTTCATTAGATGGTCAGGATCATCAAGATTCTCATAGTATCTTCTCATCTCAAAGAGATCATGCATAGGTAAGTTGATTATGTCTTGCCAGGAGTAGACATTCTCAACACCTTGATCTCTGATAACATGCCATCTTTCTGGATTGGTAGAATAAGTCCAGGACAAGATGGGTGTCTCAGTTGTTAGAGGAGCCACTTGCATAGGAGTTGATTGGGCTGCCTCATCATGCACTTCCTCAGGTTGATCTGATTCAGCCTGAGGTGTAGAGGTAGATGACTTTGGCTTCTTCTTCTTAGTCTTTGGTTTAGAAGCCATTTTCTTCTTCCTCTTAGATGTCTTTAACTAGAAGACTGGTCTGCAGCACCATGTTGATCATCAGTGTCTTTCTCAGTTGGGTGTTCCTCCCTCACAGGTTCAGAAGGAGAGGGAGTTTGACCCTGTCTTGGATCAGAAGATGAAGTTTGCTGAGGCTTAGCTGGAGGTTCTGGTTGAGGTGTCTCAGGTTGTTCAAACTTGACCTCCACTTCAGGTGGGACTTGACTTGGAAGAGAGTGCAAGTCAATCATTTTCCACTTTTAATCTTCTGCTTGATCACCCTTATATGCTCATCCATTGTAGATAGAGACATGGGGCCAAGTCTCCTTCCGGAGAATCCATATAGCTTCAAGAAGCTCATCATTCTTTGTCTGTCAGCAGACTTCTTTGCATTCTTTTGAATGATGGCTCTTGACTTTGCAGCTTCTTCCCTTAGCTTCCTTTTGGTTGTTTTTCTTTCTTTGACTAGCTCAAGCTCAAGTTGCTTTAGGTACTCGAACTCAATGAAGTCATAGGACAGGGGAAGAAGTGCATTTGCCTGATAGAAGCCTGTGGCACTCAGGTAGTTGATCATCTTGATCCTATCTTCTTCTTTATCTACCTGAGGTTCTTGTGGAGCCACATCTTCCTGTGCAGGACTTTCTTGAACTGGAGAGAGAGTGGGAGCATGCTTGTAAAGCCTTTTCTGTCTCTTCTCCTCTTTGAATTGGAGAAGTAACCTTGCATCCTCTTTCTCCTTCATCTCTCTTGACACTTCCATGTCAGCCAGTTCATTTAACTCTTCTAAGGGGAGGGAGATGATTTCATCAATATCATAGTTCCTGGTTTGTAAATAGGTAATCCTGACTGCCCTTAACTCATCATCTTGAGTATTTGGTCTGGGGGCAGCCCTGATTGCAGCTTGCATGAAGGTAGATGACCTAGAAGAACTTTCTCCCCTTAGCCTCCTTTCCTCTCTCTCTCTTCCTCCTCAATTTCCTCAGGAGTCATTTTCCTTTTCCCTTTGTCACCAACAGACCTTTGTGACTCAGGGTGGATTGAGGCTTGGCCTTCATTGCTTGGTGTAGCTTCCATGCTCTGGCCAGAGAGAGGCTGAGAAACACCTTCACCAGCAGGTGTTTCAGATGGAGTTTGGACCTCTGCAGCAGTTGTTGATGATGAGACAGTGGTCTCAGGTTCTGCCACTGGGCCTTCAGTCAAGGTTTCCCCTATGAAACTAATCTTAGGGTCCACCTCAACATCCAGTTGACCGATGATATTGCCTGATTGCCTATGTCTCCTTCTTAGAGAAAACTCTGCAAGGATCCTTTCTTGGATTCTTTGAGCCAGCCTGTCAGCTTGTCTTGAATTGCTTGGATTGACAAGTGGCATGTTGACTAAATCCAGTCTTTCATAGAAGCTCAGGCTTTGGAACTGAAAAACTTCTTGTTGGCCTTGAACTCTGTGAAGTATAAGGCTCTTCTATCCTCATCATACCTCCACCTTATGATGTAGTTGCCAGTTCCTTTGTGGTGGAGATGAGACAGCCATTGGTATACCTTCCTCAAAGAGACTCCTGATGATTGAGTCTATAGAGTCCACATTAATGTGAACTTGAGGAAGTTGCTGAGAATGCACAACAGCAAGTGAGGATGGTGAGTCCTCTATGTCCATTCTCTTTGAAGAACTCCCAGGTTCTGTGGTTGTTACAACTTTCTCCCCTTTTTGGTAGCAGCACCCACTTGCATAGGTGAGCTGGAGGATAAGTCAATTACTTCCACAGGTTCTTGTGTTCCTGGTTGAGTTGTCCTTAAAGGTCTCTCAGCTAGTTTTTCCTGCAGATATGAAATCTGAAGTTGCTGATCATTGACCTGGTTTTGTAAGGTAGTCACCTGAGATTCCAAGTGACTAACCTTAGAGACTAAATAGGTGCATGTTTTTGACAATTTCTGCACCTTTAGTCTCAAATTGCCCTCATCTTCATCAGAAAATCAGTGGGGGATGAGATGATTGGACCAAAGTCCTCTCGCTCACCACCAGCTTGAGTTTCTTGGCTGCTGGTTTTCCTCTGCTCACTGGCAGCCTAGTTGAGATGCCAGGGAGCTGAGTTGCCATGGTGGAGGTCTTAATGATGTAATCACTTTCAAAAGTGAGAGCCTCTTCCATATGGACATCCTGAACAAGTTCAGAAGTGTCCACCTCAGTAATAGGTGACTGATAGGGATAGACTGAGGAGAGTCAGAGGTACTCATCCCTCTTTGAGTAGGGGATGGGAAGAGAGACTCATGGTACACACTGAATCCTAAGTCTTCATCAGTATAGAAGGATAGGTTGGGAATTGGTTGGTTGAGATCCAAAGGCTGGGGATGGTAGCTGTCCCCTGAAGGTTGTTCACTTGAGTGTTGAGACTCAGAGTGAAGGCTTAAGGCTGTTGGGCTAGTGAGCTCATCAGGCTGAGCATGAGGAACCTCAGCATGATTCTTGGAAAAATGGGAGTGGTCTGCTCCTCAGAGAAGTGGGAGCTCTAGTATCCACTTCTTCCTGTATGAGTGAGTATATGGGTGCCTCCTCAGATGAATAGTCTGAGCAGGGGTTCGTTTGTATTTTCTTTGTAGGTGATGGATATTTGGGGCTGTGTAGGTGGTGGGAAAGCAGCAGGTGTGGGTTCAACACTAGCTTGTGCTGCTAGGTTGTCACCTTGAGCAATGAGCTCTAACATTTTTGGGACTAGGGTTGTTTCTACCCCTGAGAAGCCTATAGTGGGCTTCTTCATTATTTAAAAGATGCCGGGCTTCATCTGTCCCTTTAAGAATATTACTTGTTTCCCTCAACTGTGAGCCCAGTTCACAGTTGGAATGTGTTGAACATATCTAGGAAACATGTAATACTCTAAGGAGTCTAAGTTTGCAAGTAAATTAGTATAAACAAATTGTGAATACCTGAACTTGACCCCCTGAACCATTCCATGAACTATAAAGGAGAGATCGTCAGGAATCTGGTCCCATCCACCATGCTTGTTTGATAAGCTGTGGATAACCACGTGGAGCAGGTATTTCCACTAGGATGAGACCTTCCCTTTCTGAAGGTCTTTACAGAGAAATCTCCCTTATAGCCCATCTGCTCAAAGGAATGATTAAACGCTTACTTTGGGAAGGACACCTCACCTTCTTCATCATCCAGCTGCAAATGTTGGTTAATGATGGCTGGAGTGATCAAGATTGTCCTCCCTTGCACTGTGGCAGACAGTGCTTCTCCCCATCCATAATGACCTCTTGGCAGGTCTTCCAGAATTCAAGCAAGTGATCCTCATAGAGTAGGATCAATGGTCAGGGAGGTGAAATAGTTTGACAGAGTCAAGAATTGGCAACTCTAAGAAACTCGCATCTTTCTCAAACCTTAACAGAGCAACTTGATTATGTTGCCTGTGAAGTTGCATGGAGAAATCTGGGTTGTTTCTGTGGTTAAGGTTAGCCATTTCAGAAGCTTAAGGGTGAAGAAATGTAGAAAGCGAAAGCGGTTTAGAGAATTAGGTTAGAGGGATAGAGGAATGGAGGAAGATAGTGGGAGAGAGGGGAACCGTTGGGTATTTATATAAGTGATTTGAACCAAAGTTAATGAAAGAGGATAAACTTTGAAATCCGGAAGTCGGTCCCACCTCTGAAAAGATAGTTTTCTTTTGCTCAAAAAGTAGTTTTCTTGGAATTCGAAAAGCTTCCGAAGGTAATTTGTCTTCGGAAGTTTTGGAAAAAGCTTCCGAAGCTAAAATGGCTTCGGAAGAATTTTCTGAGAGTCTTGAAGATTTATGCTTCGGAAGAGAAATAAACCCTTGGATGCTTTGTATAAGAATGAACAAAGCTTCCGAAGGTTAATTTTGCTTCGGAAGGAAAAAGTCCTTAAAAATGAATAAGTGTCTGAGTTAAGAATTTTAAGCTTCGGAAGATGAATTTGAATTCTTCCGAAGGTAAACTCTCTTAGACAGTTATTTATTTTGAAGACATAAAACTTTATCTTCCGAAGTATCAGAAGTTTTTCAAGAATCTAAGGAAAGTTTTCAAAAAAAAATTTCATCCAAAGAAAACATGAGCTTATGAAAGTGATAAACTAGACAACTTAGGACACACTTACTTTAAGAAGAAATAATTAGAATCAGTTTTAAGAAAAAGTCTACTCAAAGTTAATCATCCCAATAGCTGATATCAGATACTTAAATCTCTGTTCATCAAAAGCTTTTGTGAACAGATCAGCATATTGTTCATCTGTATGAACTTTGACTAGTTTAATTAATCCCTTTTCATAGTTATCTCTTATTAAATGATACCTGATGTTGATGTGTTTGGTCCTTGAGTGCTGCACAGGGTTCTCAGTGATAGAGATAGCACTATGTTGTCTATGTGGATAGGAGTCTCTTTGAAGTTAAATCCATAGTCCAGCATCTGATTTTGAATCCAAAGCACTTGAGCACAGCAGCTTGCAGCAGCAATGTATTCAGCCTCAGCAGTTGATGCAGACACACAGGATTGTTTCTTGCATTGCCATGAGACAATCCTTTCACCAAGGAATTGACATCCCCCAGATGTAGACTTTGCAGTCATGTTGCAACCCCATAATCACTGTCTGTATAGGCATACAGATGAAATTAGGATTCTTTGGATACCATAGACCAAGTGTTGAAGCACCTTTGAGGTATCTTAAAATTCTTTTCACAGTGATTAAGTGAGACATCTTAGGGTTGGCTTGATATCTTGCAAAATACATGTAGCAAACATGATATCAGGCCTGCTAGTTGTAAGATACATAAAGAGACCCAATCATAGCCCTGTATAAGTGTTCATCTACACACTGCCCCTCAAGATCTGGACCAAGGGAGTGGTTTCTGGCTATGGGTGTCTTAGCAATCTTACAATCAGTCATGTTGAACCTCTTGAGTATGTCTTGAACATACTTTGACTGACTTATGAAGATGCCATCCTCAACCTGCTTCACTTGAATTCCCAGAAAGAAGTTGAGTTCTCCCATTGAACTCATTTCAAATCTGTCTTTCATCAGCTTCTCAAAGTCTTTGCAGAGCTTTGGATTGGTTGAACCAAAGATGATGTCATCTACATATACTTGAACCAGCAATAAGTCATTTCCCTGTCCTTTGATGAAGAAAGTTCATCTATAGCCTCTCCTGTAACCATGTTTACAGAGATACTCAGATAGTGTCTCATACCACTTCCTGGGTGCCTGATGCAGCCCATAAAGAGCTTTGTCAAGCTTGCAGACATAATCAGGATGATCAGGGTCTACAAAACCAGGTGGTTGTTTGACATAAACCTCCTCATCAATCACTCCATATAAGAAAGCACACTTTACATCAAGTTGATAGACTTTGAAGTTGTGGATGCAAGCAAATGCCAGAATATCTAACAGCTTCTAGTCTCGCTACAAGAGCAAAGACATCAATGTAGTCAACCCTTCTTCTTGTGTGTATCTTGAAAAACTAGTCTGCCTTGTTCTTGATGATGATTCCTCTATCATCCTTCTTATTCCTAAAACCCATTTGGTGCCAATGGTACTCTTCCCATGAGGAAGTGGACAAAGGTTCCAAACTTTCTGCCTTTTGAATTGAAGCAGCTCTTGTTGCATAGCTTCAACCCAACTTCCATTCTTTAGAGCTTCATCACAATTTCTTTGGCTCTATCTGAGATAAGAAACAAAAGTGAAGACAAATATTTGCTCATGAGTTTGTCTCTTGTTCTTACCCTTGTGTACATCTCCAATGATGTTTGTGGTGGGGGAGACCTGTGGATCCTTAGCTGAGGGATCACAACAAGTTGCTGAGAGAGATCAATTTGAGAAATTTATATCTGGGCTTAAAGATTTACCTCCACATTATCACACTTATCAAGATTAACTTGATCAATGAGTGTGTGACATCATTGATGTTGTCATCTATGGTATGGTTATTAGCATCAAGAAATTCCAGATCACTATCACCATCCACATTGTTGTCTTCTACAATTGAGGTGTCTTATCTGGTTGAGAAGCCTCTGAGCTGGAATTTGAAGGCATACCAGATGTATCAGCTGAATTTGTCATTGTTGTGCTGATAGAAAATCATTTGTTGAAGTAGTTTCAACTGGAGATGAAGATGTATGACTTGAAGATCTTCCTAGCTCAAATCTTGGGTTAGGCACCTGTATTTAAATTTTCTGCAGATCCTGAAACATGCTCACAAGATTTGTTAAACAGTGGTAACTAAATCAAGATCAAACAGCCAATCCGGACCAGAACCAGCAACACATGGTGTGTGTTCATTGAAAGTCACATTGGCTGACTCCTCAACTATTCTAGTTCTGAGATTGTATACTCTATAAGCTTTAGCTTGAGAGGAGTATCAATGAAGTGTCCATCGTCTGATTTCTCAGCAAACTTGGCGATGTGATCTTTGGTATTCAAGATGGTGCAGGGACATCCAAAGGACCTGAGAAAACCAATGAAAGGTTTCTCTTGTGCCAAAGTCATAAGGGGTCTTACCATGTGTCTTAACTACTAAACTCTGTTCTGCACATAGCAAGCAGTATTAATGCCTTGCCCAGGTGAAGGTGATAGGCAGAGGTTAGAGTCAGAAACATAGTTCTTGCAGCCTCAATAAGTGTCCGTTTCTTCTCAGCAACTCCGTTTGCTGAGGAGTCTGGGAGCACTATATTGTCTTGTAATACATTTTTCATCACAAAATGTATCAAGGATTTGGTTCTTGAATTCAGTTCCTTGATCACATCTTATGGTTTTGACATTATGATCACATTGATTCTCAACTTTTAAGATGAAATTCTTTGAATCTCAGGGGTTTCATCCTTAGTTCTAAGGGAAAAGACCCAAGTGAATCTTGTAAAGTCATCTGTGATCACCAAACAGTAAGAGGTCCTTCCTAAACTCATTACACTGGTGGGGCCAAAGAGATCCATATGTAACAAGTGTAGGGGAGTAGTGATGGAGTTCTTTTCCTTAGGCTTGTGAGATACCTTGTGTTGCTTCCCTTTCAGGCATGCAACACAAAGATCATCACTTGTAAACTCTTCTTTGGCATTCCAGTTACCAGATCATGTGTAATCAATTATTTATGTTCTTAAAGTTGACATGGCACATTCTTTATGCCATAGGAAAGATCTCACTATTTGCTTTAGATAGAAAGCATGAAACTTCTCCAGAAGGAGATGTTTCTTGCAAATCATCTTGCATGTTCCCTTCCCTGGGGGCTCTGAGCAGGATAGCTCATGAGGAATGACCACTCCTGGCTTGAGAACAATGCACTCATGCTCAGTAAAGAGCATGTTATGAGTGATCACAAAATTGGGATACACTCAGAAGATTGTACCCAAGCTCCTAAACAAAGTTTACCTTCTGGATGCTGAGCTTACCATTGTGACCTTGCCCCTTCCAGAAATGTAACCACCTTCATGTCCTCCAAAAGCAACTGGTCCTCCATCAATTCTCTCAAAATTATGGAGTAGAGACCTATTGCCTGTCATGTGCCTGGAACAGCCACTATCAATTATCAGACATTCCTGTTTGTCTTGAGCTGTTCATGCACAAAGAAAATGATTAGTTACATTTGGAAACCCAAGCCTTACTTGTCTTGGGCTCACTAAGTGTAATAGAAGGTAATGCAACAGTAATAGATCCTATGGTTGTACTATGGGGATCTTCAGCTGTTGTTGATGGAGAAATTTCAGTCATTTGGTCTTTCTTAGACTTCCACACCATCTTTGGAGTCTTGGACTTACCTTCAAAACCTTAGAAGCTTTTGGAACTTCACACATTTTGATGACTGAACCTTCGGAAGATTCTACAGTCACTGCAGCAGACTTTAGTGCTTCGGAAGAACTCCTTTCTTCCGAGACCAATTTACTTCCGAAGTAATTTTCCATTTACCTTCTTCTTTGATTGGAGCTTCCGAAGGAAATAGACTTTCCTTCCGAAGCTTGAGACTTCTTGAGATTCTTTGAAGTCTTTGATTGGTCATGTGGATGGTACTTTTAGGATTGTATGGGCAATCCTTGGCAATGTGAGAAGTACTTTCACACATGACACATAACATTTTCTTCTTCAAAGGAGTCTCCTTTTGAGAGCAAGACTGGCTTTGGTAACATCCCTTCTCCACCTTCATCTTGGTAGATGCTGAGACAGTTCTTTTGGGCTGTGAACTGTTCTTTTAGTTTGATGGTCCAGGCTATGCAGCAGTGGTACACAGCAGCTCAGTCTTCTTCTTTGCACTGTGATGATTTGAACATGAACCAGTACTCTTAGCTGAGGAGTCTTGGTTGATGTCTTCAGTCTTTACTACTTTGAAACCTGCAAGATAAAAACTTGTTTCTGCTTAGCATCAAAAGTAGCCTTGATTTCTTGAGCCTTCTTTGCTTTCCTTTTGCTCTTCTCTGATCAAGTTCTTTCTCTTAGACTTGGTCATCACAGTTGATTTCTTCTCCTCAGAAGGATAGTGGCCCTTGGAAGAATCCTCATCTTCACTCTTCTCAGAGGAATTCTTCACTATCACTTCTTCATCATCCTCACTTATAGGATCTATGAGAGGAAGCTCATCTTCACAAGTTCCACATCTAGGAGATCTTACAGACAAGATTGTGTGTGGAGGAGCTATCTCATTTGATCCCAGTCCCTGTCTGTTTTGATAGCACACTTTGTTGTGCAGGGATGAGGATATCATGTTCTTGAAGGTCTCTTCTTCAAGAACACTCTTTTCTGCCCTGGCTTTGCTGATCACAAGCTCAGCCTGGAACTCAGTTAGCTTGGTTATGAGATCTTGAATTTGAGTTCTAAAGTCGGTGTGTTCATGTTTTAGAGCTGAAATGGTTTTCTCTAAGTCCTCTATTTTCAGTTTATAATCATTTTCAGACTTTCTAAAATCAGATTTTAAAATGTTTAAGGACTCAAGATCAGATCTCATCTCCAAGTTGTAGGACATGTATCTATTTACTTTAGCAATGCATTCAGGAGTACAGAGATGTTCCAATACCTTGGCTTCATCATGATCAGCCATCAGTGCTTGGTTTGGAGAAGCATCTTCCACCTGAAAACTCCAGTCAAAACCTCCTTCTTCAACAGCAACAGCAGCATGTTGCTTAGTCTTCTCAGACTGAGGAGCTTTGTCAGTGTAGTTTGGTCTGGGTTGTGTTTGGCCTCCATTTTCTTTAGGTGCCTTACACTCCCTAGCAAAGTGACCCATAAGGTTACAGTTGTAACACTTAACTTTGCTTTTATCCAGCCCAAACTTTCCACTGATAGCATTGCTTGGAAATCTTCTTCCTGTTCTCTTGTAGAACTTCTTGGCTCTGTGAGTGAGGAGAGCCATCTGCTGAACTATCTCCATGTTCCAGGTCATCTGGATGAATACAGTCAGGTCTTCAAGTGAAGAGATAATCCCATAGCTTTCATCAGTAGACACAAAGGCTTGAGAAGAACTTGTCTCTTGGAATGGATTTCCTTAAGTAAAGTTCTCTCTTGGTGTCTCCGGGAAGGTGATGAAAGGACCTTATGTGAGTTTCAGGGTAGCATATGAGATGATGTTGGGGTTCTATGCTGTCCCTTTCAACTACATGAAGGGCTGAACCCATTTGATTGTTGGAGTTTCCAGATGAACCTTGCATGTTCATTTCCATCTGGTATCCACTGAGAATCCCATACAACTCTGTCAGAGTAAGAGTTTTAAGGTTCTCAGTCCTCTTGATCACCACACAATAGTGTGTCCATTGCCTAGGAAGTGAGGACATGAACTTCCTTACAATGTCCCTGTTCTCAAGAGGTACTCCTCCATCCACTAGGGTATCCACAATCTCAACATACCTGAAGTATTGTTGGGTCATGGTTTCATCTGCTTTGAAGGTGAAATTTTCAAACTGCTGCTTCAGAAGATCTTTCTTGTTCTCTTTGGCTTCAGAGGAACCTTCATACATCAGCTTCAGTGCATCCCACAGCTGTTTAGCTGTTTTGCACTTCTTAAAACCTCTGTATACAGAGTTTGGGAGAGCAGTCTGAAGAGCAGTCATGGCCTTCCTATCAATCTCTACTCGTTTCCTATCTTCATCTGAGTAGTTGGCCATATCTTTAGGGATCATACCAGCACCAGTAGCAGAGGGGGTGCTGGGTATGAAAGGTCCATTTACAACAGATTCCCACATTCTTGAGTCAAGAGACCTGATGAAGCCTTCCATCCTCATGCACCAAGTGTCAAAATCATCAAGAGTGATCAGTGGGGATTTGTTCATGGTTCCAGTCTCCATATCAGTCTTTGAGATGGAAGCCATTTGAAGAGTTTAGTTTTTGTGTGTGTGAGAGATCTTAAGATGGTTAGATCTTATATCAAGAGCCTGGAAAGCTCTGATACCAATTGCAGGACCGTTTAAGGGCTTTAACACAATTACAACACAACGACACAAAAGAGAAGATTAACTAAACTTTAATCAAACAGTGAACTGGGTTAACCAAAGTGATACAAAGAGCACAAGTAAAGTAAGAGACAGAACAAGAGAGTATGGTTTTTCAAGAATGCAGTATATTGCTTTCTCTATGTTCTATTACAAGTGTTTCAAAGCATGAGATAAAAGATACAAGAACATGAGATACTTATACTACATCCTACAGCTGGCTATACTTTGAAAGCCAGCTAGATACAATTGACTAAACACACAAACAAAATCAATTGTAGAGTCAAAAGGCAGATTACCTTTTGACTTGTGACTATGACATGCCATAGCTCACATCCTTATCTATTACAAAAAGGATAAAGTACATAAAGTAGAAAGTATACAGACTCAAGAACTCAATGTACAGTTACCAAAAGCATGGACTTTTTCACCAAACCATGTTAGTGGTGACTTGCAGAGTTGCAGTGGAAAAGGTGCTTTATGGAACAGTACATCAGATAAGCATGTGTACTAAAAGTCTTCGGAAGAAATCTGTCTTCAAAGGATAAAGCTTCGGAAGACTTTGTCTCTGAAGCTTCGGAAGACTTCATGTTTGGCTTCGGAAGATATTGGTCTTGGCTTCGGAAGATTTTACACTTAGAGTATTTTCTAATGCATTGTGTAAAACTTCCGAAGCATTCTTCACTTCAGTACTTAGTGCATGTTGCTGAGACACTTTGGATGTTTTGGGTTGCATCAGACTTAAGGAATCCTTACAATCTATGACGTCGTCAGGCTAGCAATAGTTAATGATTGTACATATAATCGGCAATACATGGTAGTTACTAAGATCAACTAACCACAACATACAAGTGAATTGTCATAAGTTTACAAGAATCAAACGTTTTACAAGTGCAATGGTTATAATATAACATGTTTCACCCCAAAGTGTAAAAATATGAAAAAAGGTATAGAAATACTCAATAGATGTAGGATGCACTTAAGATAATAGTGAAAAGATAAGATGGTTTCAACGATTTCTTCACGATTCAACCTAATATTTGGTGTCTTAGGATTATGATAAATATAAGATTTAAGAGTAAACACGAATTAGGGTTTCATTTGGAATTTGGGGGTTTTTAATAACTCAATCAAATTAAACAAAGTAAGATAATCGATTATATTTTGATACAATATAGTTGGAGCAATTCAATTAAAAGTAATAATCCAATAATTTAATTTATTGAGTTAATATAATGTGTGAGCAAGTAATAATTAATTTAATGATTAATTATTTTAAATTTGATAAAGGTAATTAATTGAATATTTATTTTAAATGACTTTAAAATTATCTAACATCGTTTTATAAAGTTGTGTGCTTTTATATGATTTATTATAAATATTTTATAATATCAAGTTTTTATAATAAAAATAAAGTATAATAGAAAGTTTATAAGTTTCAAGAATATTAAATAAAATTCTAAGGAATAACTTTATTAACTAATTATATATAACCCAGTTAAATGAATAGATGAGTAATTATTTAAATAATTATTTAAATAACTATTTGAATAATTATTTATTTAACTTAACGATTTGTAAGTTTTAAAAATAATCTACATTTGAACCATAATAGATTTTTAATTTACATAAAATAATTAATAATGTTTTTATGATCTTTGCTAACCTTTAGAAAGTAATTAAATTTAAAATCATAAAATCTAAAGCCTTTAAAATTAGTTTAACGACTTCTAAAATGTTTTATTTGTTAAAATAATTTTTATTTAGATTTATTAGTATAATAATAATTTTCTGTATAAAAGAAAATACAAGAAAACAATTAAATAAAAAGTTGGTAGAGACGTAGTTCGAACCTGGGACATCATGCCTTTGATGGGTACTGACTACCAGTCGGGCTAAAGCCTAGTTGTGTTATGATGTTCCTTCTAAAATGTTTAAAACATTTATTGCTAAAATCCCCCAAATTCACATGAACCCTAGATTCGAATTGAATCCAATTGAGCATGAAATCGATTTCGATACTTGAATTAAACATAGGGCTTTTTTTCTCATAGTAAATGGAGTGTTTTTATGTATTTAATTCACCTGGTTGGAAGACGAAAATGATGGATACGATGGAACAAGGTCGCGGCTACTTGGATGTTGATTCAAGGTGCAAACTTTGTTGTTAATCAAATTAACTTTGCAGGTTGATTCTAAGGTAGATGATAAGCAGAAGCCCTCTATCAATTTTGGCCTAGGGTGCCCAAAAGGTATAGTTCGACAAGGTTGCAGGTTCGCGATGAAGGTGGTGTTCGATGGTGATGTGATGTTGTGTTGAAGATGTAATTGAGAGTTCTATTAGTTTAGGAACATTGAGCTGATAATTTACACTTGACTGCTGAGGCATTATTCAATCAGTTTAAAGTTGATTGAGTTCGTGATTTGAATTCGAACTTCGGTTTCGAGTTAGTGTTTTTTAACAGGAGTTAATCCCAAATTAAATTTAGGGTTTGATTCGAAATAGTCGAGGAGATGATTTGATGGTGCTTTATTGGAATTAAATGGATGGTTTTGCGATTAAAAACACTCGCCAGGCCTTGCCGGAAGTGTGGCCGGAGACATGGCCAGGAAAACGCAAATGTGGGGGTTGGTTTGGGCATTTTACATTTTGGCCCCTGAAGTATTCTATTTTGTTATTTTATGCATGAACTTTTATATTAAGTTTCAGAAATTTACAAGTTAAACACTAGGCTTGTAACACTAATTTAAATAATAAATCAAGTTATTTATTTATTAATTTTTCTTAAACTTTTATAAAACTTGTAACTTTATAATTTGATTAAACTTCATAATTATTAATAAAACTTTATATGTTTATTAAAATCCACTTTATAACGTTATAAGTTTTAATAAATGTTTTCCTTTTAGTTATTATTGTAAAATGATTATTAATTTTTATAACTTTATGAAAAGAATTATTTATAAATCCATAAATTATTAGAAGTTGTTTTAGATCATTAAAAAATGTATAATTCACAATATAAATTGCAAATTTAATGTATTTGGTCCATTATAATTATTATTATAATTTTATATTAGAACTTAAAATTTTGATTTTAACTTGGAAAAATTGCGGATGTTACAAGGGTTATGAAAAATTACAACGTTGATGTATCGTATATGAAAGTATTTAGAGGGCAAGAACAAGCTTATAATGAAATGTTTGCCAAATGGGAAGACTCGTTCATGAAGATGAATGCTTTCAAAGAGGAACTACTTAGACGAAACCGGGAAGTGTTGTCGATATTGACTTTGTGACAACAGGTAATAAAAAACTATTTTTATGTTTTTTTTTATTTCACTTATAGCATGTTTGAAGGGGTTTCTTGATGGTTGTCGCCCCTATATTGCACTTGATGCCTATCATTTAAAAGGGAAGTTTAATGGGGTTTTAGTCGCTGCTACAAGTGTTGATGGTAACAATTCTATTTTTTCCGGCAGCTTATGAAGAACTTGAATCAGATAATAAAAATTCATAATTATGGTTTATTGAGTTGCTTAAGAAAGCAATGGTACACCCGATGGACTTGTTATATCATCAGACATGTAAAAGGGATTAGAAGTTGCAATTTCACAAAGTTATCCTATCGTTTAGCATTGAGAATGTATAAGACACTTGTATAGTAATTTTAAAAAAAAACATTTTCGTGATGAATTCTTTTGTAGAAACTTATGGCGAGCTGCAAGGACCTATATTGTCATCGAGTATGAAAGATTATTAAATGAAATTGCTGGATTATGTAAAGATACATTTACTTATATTAATGAGAATCATAAGAGAATATGTAGTCGAAGTAAGTTTGGGACAACATCAAAATGTGATTACATTACTAATAACATTTCAAAGGTATTTAATTTTTGGGTAGGTGAATCGCGTTATCATTCAGTACTCGACCTTCTTGATTCTATTAGGGAGAAGATTATGATGCGATTTGACAATAAAAGAAGGGTTCTAAAGAATGAAAGGGTACTTTAGTTCCTAATACTAAAAATTATCTCAATCGCATCTTTAAGATGAGCGTAATCTATTCATTATATATTATCTTTTGTACAATATTATCATTATCGTATGAGTTTTATTACATTCAGAAGCAGGGGCAATATATGTTTGTTTACTTAGTGGATAATCTGAAGTTGCAAAATGAATTTCGTCATATTCTTTTTAAAAATTCACAAATTGTAAGGTATCCACATGTTTGTTTATTACTTGTGTGAATGTGAAATTGTATTAAAAGTTCGCTAAGATGCAGATTATCTGTCTTTTTAAAGAGGCAGCCCTTACATGTCTTTTAGGTATCTTAACTAAATGTGAACTTTTAATATGTAGAATCTGGGCGAGTATGAAGTTTGTAGAAGTGGTGAAAGTCGAGCTGAAGTTAAATACATGGGAAAGCATTGGGAGGTCTTACTTGATGAGCAAAGCTGCATTTGTCGGGTTTGGCAGGTTAAAGGTGTTCCTTGTGTGCATGCAACAACTTTTATTACTTTCATAAGAGACTTAAACTCGGACAAATATATTGATTCATATTTCTCTATTGAGAAATATAAATCGGCCTATGCTTTAGAAGTTACTCCGATGCCCGCAAAGGAACAATGGGTGCACTTAGGTACCGAAGAGAAAATATATCCACCTGCTATCAAACGTTCGCCTGGAAGACCAAAAAAGAATAGAATTACACCACATGATGAGTCCAAAAAGACATAGGTGTCTGCGTTGTTCAGAGTATAAACACCATAAAAAAACATGCAAAAAATCCAGCATCTCAAGTTTCAAATCAACATCAGCAAGTAAAAGGGGACGAAGAAAAAGCACAAAAGCTCATAAAAGTAATTAATTATTGATTTTCTTACCGTAGCGCATCAAAACTTGTCATTTGTTTTGGGATTTTAAAGATTGTTATGGGATATTTTGTGATTGTTATGGTGACTTTTTTATGATCAAACCGGTGATCTTTTATGATTGGTACGTTGATTTTTAACATGTTTGATTGTTGTTACGGTGATTTATGATTATAAAACGGTGATCTTTTATGATTGTTACGTTGATTTTTAAAATGTTTGATTGTTGTTACGGTAAACTAAGCTTAAACACACACGCACACGTGCGCAACGCTCACGCGCGCGTGCGCGCGCGCGCACACACACACACATATATATATAATATATATATATATAATATATATATATATATATATATATATTATATATATATATGCAAAAATAATTAAACAAGAAACGTAAAAAATTATCAAGTACCAAACAAATAAAATGAAATATAGTTAATAAATGGGTAAATTTGAAATTCTTAAGTTTTAGTAAAAGGGAGGGTAAAAATGTCATTTTATAAATTATCTTTAATAAAATATATTGAATTGGATAAATATGAAATTTTTATGATTTTGAAAGAGGATATATGTAATTTTGATTTTAAATTGGGTATATATGTAATTAGTAAATGTTATAAGAGAATATATAATTGCCCCTAACTAAAATGCTCATGACTTAACAGAGAAACTTAACGTTTGTTAGTCTAAATGACGTAATCCGTTATTAAAAATATATATAAATAATTATTAGAGTACTTTTTAAAGATAAATAATGATACTTTTAATTTATATAAACCTTAAGAATGTTTTTTTGTAACTTTGTCTATTAAATATGAAAATACAAAAGTTTTGTTGTCGTAGTTTTTCCTATACAATATCTATAACGTTTTATTTATCTTACGAAAATAAATTCATATGGGGACCATAAGATCCTGGCCCAACCTGCGTTATGGGCTCTTAAAGACTATTAATAGTGAGAATGTTAAGACTTAAGAGGATACGTGTAGGGCATGCTCTATTTATAGCTTTAAATTGAATGTCCAAATCTTAACAAAAATTGTGATGTTAAGTCTACGGATTAGTGGGTCGACTAAAAGTCAAAAGATTATGTGTTCGTCGTTTCAGCTTATCAAATAAGGTTTGAAAATGTTCACGAACTTGCATTCTAAGTTTTATGATTATTAAAAGAGAATTATATAAATGATCTCTGAAATTTGTTTATATCGTAAGTTTGATTCTACAATTGTAAAAATTAAAAATTTAATCCAAACATAGGAGAGTTGGTTTTAAGTTTAACCCCACTGTTAGTAGTCTTTAGTTTTCTTACTAAAATAAGATATTTAGTAATCGTTAAAAAATAAAATAAAGATTAATTAAATTGAAAAGGTAAATAAAAGTAAAAATTAAAAGGTATATAAAAAATTAAAAAATCTGAAAAAGATAAATATATTAAAAAAATTATAAGGTCATTTTTTGTAACCAAAAATCCAAAAACTTCGTTAAAATCCAATGCAAAAAAAAACACGAAAGTGAACATTTTTCGTTTGTCAACTCTAATTCATTTTTTTCTATTTTTATTTTGAACTTTATAAACCTTTATTTGATTTTATTTTGCTTTTGTAATTTTTAAGTTCTTGATTTTATAAGGTTTTCTTTGATATTCTATATTTCTATTTGTTTTTTTTTTTTTTTAATTATAGAGAAAATTGTACATATAGTACCTAGATCATAACTCATTTACCGTTAGATCATTAAAAACTAACGAACACTAATGGTGGGAACTAACTTACAACAAACTTTTAAATGTTTAGACTAAGTTAAAAATTTTAAAATCTAATAACCAAACTAGTAATATGATAAAATCACATGGATCATTTTGTCATCTTTTATTATTAAAATAAGTGTTCAAACTTGTAATATCTATAACTTATAATCTATAACTTATAATAAAAGAATAACTATGGGTACACGTGATGTTTTTCTAACACGTTCACCTAAGCGTCACATGTGCATTGTCACATGTTGCTACATCATTTAATCTTGAGTTACTATAAATTAGTTTATTCCTATTGCGCGTTGCGCGAGGATTCATTTACCGTGAAGATTATAATATAACGAAAGTGTGCGCTACAATATACAGTCGTAGACCACGCCACTGAGTGTAGCCTATGTCTTTCTCATCTACTTTCCTGCAATTTTTTGTTGTTTGACTTGATTAATGCGTATTTAACTTATAAGGCCAGTATATATATGGCACAGTAAAATCTCCAACGATATGTTGCAAATGTATAAAATCAACTATGATAAAAAGGAACCGATACGTAAACTTGGAACTCCACCACATGTTGTCATAATTCTATGTGATTTGATTTATCCCATCACATTTTCAACATTTTAACTAATTTTCTCATATTGGGTCACATTATCACTTTGTGACCCGATTTGATGAGATATATAAATTATCCAGTGATGATGTAATTATCCAAATATGAAGTCGCATGACGGATTTGAAAGCATAATTAACTTGGACATCCCTTAAAGAACAGCTAAATGTGTTACTAAATAGCACCAAATATTTATTGTTGAAATTGACAGATGAAAGGATAAATCTGATAATTCAAAAGAAGTTAGAATACCTACTATAGTTATGTAGTCTAGTGGTACTCTGTTAGAAACTTTTATTTTTGACTTTTTAGAACAAAAAACATGAATGTCTTGTTTTGAGATTGCTTTTCTTGTTGAATTTAACGTCTAAACCTTATACCTGCATCAAAATTTAAGGCAAGTAGGACTTTTAGGGTAAATAAGTTTGAAATCAAGAGAATAGCAATTTTAAGATTTAACCCTTGAAGAAAATCTGGCTTGTCAACAACTAAAACCAACCTGCATTCGTAATGCCATATTAATTCTGAAGATATCAAGTAAAATCAACCTGCATTTTCTAGACATTTTAACAACAAAGGAGAAAAAGTCTTGGTTAAATTCAACGTAGAGAAAAAAGAAACATACACCTCATGATATATCCTAACTTCAATTTACAAAACAAAAACCTAAAATTCTCAATAAAATTCGATGAATATCAAAACAAAATAGATTAAAAGAATGAGAAAAAGTGAAAAGTACCTATTGAGCTTGAACGTTGTTTGATCTGCAATAAGCAAAGGGGTAGAGAATCAACAGGTGCAAAGTTAAATTCATAACCCTAATGCGGAATTTGAATTACCACCGTTAAAGATATCGAGTTTTATATCTAAGTATTATAGTACCTGTAAAAAAAACAAATAGTATTAACAGAAATGCCTTATAAGTATGCTTGTTAAGACATGAATAACTCAAGAAAAACAAATAGTATGCTAATCATCATGAACTTAAAACTGGCATTAAAAATCAAATTTCAAAAATAACTAAACTTTTACCATTGCCATCCACATTCTCACTTTAGAATATCATCTTGGTTTCTTTTCCTAGCCTCATAACCAATCTAGACTACACACTCACACCCTAGCAAAATCCATAACCTTTTGCAAGCTTTCCAGTAACATTCCCGCACATAGAAAATTGTAAGAATATGTAAGAATAGTTTGTGCAGCCAAGACATTATCAATACAAAACATCACATAAGTTTTGCAAAAATCGAACGCATTTAACAAATAATAAGCTTAGATCTATCATGCCATTGGCTTTAACAGAGGTTGCAACTTGGGAATATAACCTGCCCCCATCTGATTCCACCACACCAACTTGAGAACTCAGAGTTTAATCATAACAACCTATTCAACATTCAAAGAAACGATTGTGGGGAAGTCGTTCAAAATCAACGGTAGAGAAATTCCATTGTATTTCACAACCTCATTTAGAATGTAAGTAAACCTTATAATGAGTGCACTTTATTAGCTACCCTCGTACCAAATAACGAACTCATATCATTCCCTTCGATCATTAAGATTCTTCATTTGCTACTTGCAGTTTTTTCTATATATTGTTTAGTAGTTTCAACATTCTGCTTAGAGGCCTCGAAGATGCTTTATCACTTGTTACTCTAAAATCTTCATTTCTATTAAGAGATTTGGTTCGTCATATTTTTTCAGTAAATATTTTGGTTTCAACATGTCACATCAATGCTTTGCAAAAGGCCCACTCCTTTAACAACCAGTTACACCCCCATCAGCTAGCGACATACAAAATAGGGCGCCACCACTCAGGACTCAGGAACATTTGACTTGGGTGAAAAACCCTAACCATGATCCCTTACTTGGCAACATTAATCGGTGTTAGCAATAGAATCACCCAGAGAGGCTGATAAAAAATGCAATAAAACGTCGATGAAGCTTCGCCGATGTATAATCTGCTCCGCGAACAGCATGCTACCACCATGGCACGACTGCCATCTAGAGGGTTCAAGCGATTGTTCAGGGCAAACAAAACCTGATGACCACTCCCTGCTAAGGTGAATCGGTAGCAAGCACAGACAGAGAAAACATAAAGCATACACGTATCAATCACCTCCCACACGTGGCAATAACAGGAGAAAAAGACAAAACCACCCAACAACCGTTGATGTAAAAAAAGGCGGTCTGGATTTCAAATTCTACTATTCATTTATGTCTTCTTTAATATAGAGAGTAATTTGGAAACAATGAACTCATATCAATTACAACTTAACTCATATCAATTACAATAAATATTATATTAATGATCAATTATTACTTTTTATTTGTTTGACATTTTTATAAGAAATTGTTATTTATTAAATTACAATAAATATTATAGTAATTTGGAAACAATGACATTTTTATGTTAACAACTAATGATTAAGTTATTACTTTTAGTACTACCGTTAACAAATTTTGTTTTATTAAAGTAAAAGTTTCTATCATATTTTCTTTTGAAATAATATTTTTCTCTTAATTAATTTTTAAATTCATGACATTATTCATTTTTTTATATTGTTTATTTTTAACAACATTTCATTGCTATGACTTTTACTCACCATTTATAACTTTAAATATCATTACATAAATAAGTATTTACATCTTTATGAACAATTAGTTTTTAATTTTAGTTGTTCATTATCTTAGTTACATATAATCGTTACATACTTTTGTAGATTTTATCAAATTTGTTCATTAGTTAATATTTTTTCTTCATTTTTATGTTCAATTGTTCAGCTTTTATTTTTATTTATCTTTCAACATCATATATATATTTATCATATATACATATTACTGTAATTTATTTACTCATATGTTATTTTAAGTATTGATTCACCCGTGTAACACACGAGTCACTAACCTAGTTTGTGTAATGTATAAATTAATTTCGATGAACAGGAAGCCGTAAATAGGCTGCTGTGAAGCTCTTTTGGGTCAGGTCATAGGACTGTTTTTATGTCTTTTTGTTCTTTCCTAATCTTTTGATTGTTTCTGTCTCTATATGTTTTTGAGATTTTTAGCAACTTGATGTATGTTTTTGAGATTTTTAGCAACTTGCTAAGCCTCCCCTTATATGGCATTGCTTTTCAAAAAAAAAACTAAACATCCTCAACACCTCCACTATAACGTCACCTATGTCATTGTCGCTACTATCTACCATCGTAGTCTATCACCCCAGCTTTGTGTCGCTACCGCATCAAAAAAGAAAATGTAAAAAACAATTTTAACGAAGGAAGAAATGAACCACGTGTTGTATGACCCATTCATCGATGAAGAATATTGGACATTCTATATGACGTAAGATCATAATGCTCCCCGTACAATTGTGATATATATATATACATATATATATATATGTATGTATATATATGTATATATATGTATATATTTATGTATATATCCTACAAAGTGTAGGAAGAGTTTTAGTGAATGACACGTGTCATTTAGGTAGTTTTTGTTTAAAGGGCAAATATGTAAATTTATATTTTATAATTTATAAATTGTTAATCTAACGATTGGAAATCCTTTCTAGTCTTTTTAGACATATCATTCTTTTTAGAATAACCCCCCTATATATACATATATATATACATATATATATATATGATATATATATATATATGTATATATATACATATATATATATATATATATATATATATACATATACATATATATACATATACATATATATATATATATATATAATATACATATATATATATATATATATATATATATATATATATACATATATATACATATATATATATACATATATATACACACATATATATACATATATATATATATATACATATATATGTATATATATATCTCTCATTGGTTACACATAATCATTGATGAACTTTTAGTATATGAGTTATAGTCAAATTAAAACCGAACATAACTATTTAAAAGATAAAAAGACAAATATAATTTCTCTCAACGGTTACACATAATCATCTACGAACTTTTAGTATTCAATTATAGTTAAATCAACAGCAAACATAACTATTCAAGAGATAAAAAGATAAGTAGAATTCCTAATTAAAGTTGCCTCTGATAACTTATGTGCAAGACAAGTTAGCCTTTCCACTAGCCTTTCCACTAGTTACCACTAGTTACCACTACATTAGGGGATTGCTTTTGAGAGGATACAATCTTTGATGGTTGTCTCGATAGGGTCTTTAGTCAGAGATTTCTCCAAGGGATTGATCTTTTACTATTGTTCTTCATCACTGATTATTTCCTTCCACCAAGTGACATATATTCTCGTCTTCAACTCAAAATTAATAGGTGGATATTACTTGGGGCACAAGTGTGACACCCCACTCGAGACCCGGGCGGACGTGCACAATCGATATAACTTACAGCAGAAGCAAACTAAGCTTACATTCAAAACTTACAACATTTCGAGTACAATACATTATCTAATTACGATATCATACAACTAGAAACTTCTATAGCTTCGGATTCCACGTCATTGTTTCTAGACTAATCTCACTGTTTACCTGTGATACATATACTCAAAAAGAGATTAGCTAATGCCGATGAGCTCATTCTATACAGTTTACAAAGTTAACCTTGACATACATATAATACGGGTTGTGATATTTGGGTCCATAAGCACGGTGCATTCTCTGGTTTTACCACAACCACCTGCAATGGGCTTGTTAGGCCCTCCCAGCCATCAAATAGATATGAGCACATGCATGATGCATACGAGGAACCCTATCCTCTTTTTAGCTAGTTTGACACACCTCATTAAATTTATCAGATCCCGTATACCCTACCAACCCGTGCATATATGTAAGCATTATAATTATTACCAGTACAGATAGAAAGAATATATTATCTTAATTTTAAAAACAATCATGATAGCTCACTTATTTAACAGTTGCTCAACAATTAAAAATATTTCTAGTATAATTTGATGATATCTCAAGGTCCTGATAGAATTTAAGTAATCCTAAATTACACGATGGTATAACTAATTAGTCACTGTCATGGTTGGATATTAGCTAGCGTTGTCTTGCTTAAGCATGGGTGATCAATCCATGCCTAACTAAAACCAGGCTGCCTGAAACTCAACCCTAATAATAATCCTAATGCCTAAAATAACAATACTATACTATTACTAATCCTAGTAATAATTTAAAATAAATAATGTATAACTTGACATAACTTAAACGAGAACATACCTTATAACTATCTACGACATTTTGATGTATAGTCTCCCTACTCGCCCTCCTACTTGAGCTCCAAAAACGACTAATAACAATACTCAATAGGGTATCAACTACTCGGGATTCTCTTAATTCTAGAATGTTCTCAATAAAACTTATAATCTAAATGCAATTTTAAGTCTCTATTTATAAGAAAGCAAACAACATGTAATAAAAGCAAACGATGTGGGATAAAGAAGTGACGTGCCTACATGCTAGCTTAATTATTTGTTTTAATAATATTATTATTATATCCTTATAATTAATTCAGATGTTTACTTTGTTTTTCTCTAATAACTTTTAAATATAATGTCTTATAAAGTTTTAAATATGTTGTTGATAAGAGCTTATTTTTCTCTACAAGGTAACCCAAGTTTCGCTGAAAACAGAGCACGTTTATAATTTATTATTATATTCATATATATTTATACGGTTTCTTACGCTACTAAAACTCATCTAAAACTTTAAATTTAAAATAGTTATTTCACTCATTACTTACTCATTTAATAATATACTAAATGTAAAGTTCATATTTTTTTTTTATTTTAACTACTACATCTTATCCTGGAACATAGGATGTTACGTTCTTTCCTCCTTAAAAAAATTCATACTCGAAATTCAAAGGTTACCGAAGAGTTGAGGATATTTGGCTGTTATTTCTTCTGCAAATCCCCAAGTCTTCTAAGACTATTTTCTAACCTTACCACTCGATCATAATTAATGAAATTATCTTTTGAGCTAAGATTCCTACATTGTATAATGAATAGCTTGTTTTGTAACCACCGTATCCTTATTTCTTAGAATTTACTTTAACACAAAAATGATCAAATCATATCAAACTCTTATTATGCGAACTCTATCATATTCCCATATTATTTTGCTTAGGTTTTTAATTCCAAAGGAAATTCTACTACTATTGTACCTCGGTAGTTTATTTTTCCTTAAAATATAAGGTTCTCCGGTTTACTTGAGGTCTTAGTTTCTTGTGGAAACTCTATTATAATTTTAAAGTGAAATGATAAACTTTATCAGATATAGTCAAGAGAATCTTAATGTGAGATTAATAGATTTTGGCTAACATTTCTATCTTATACTTTGATAGATGAGTAAAGAGTGTACTAATTTGGTAAGTCTATCATCCACTAGCTAGATGGTGTCATATACATAATTTAATCATAAAATTAACAAAGTTTATTGTTAACTTTCATTTTTATTACAAGATTTAAGATTTTTGTATCTAGTTAGACAATTTCTAATGTTTCACTATAATCCTTAAATAGATAACACAAAAATTCCCTGCACACCTTATGATTGATCTTTGAACCCTAAATGTCAATAATAATTCTTAAATCATATTACATGTTATTACTACCTGTGTGTGCTCTATATATGATTTATGGGCTTCATTTAATATCGTATCAAGTAATATCCTAAGACTCGAAATTCATATACGATTGTGGAGTCTTAAGATACTATCACTTCTATATCTTAATAGTTTTTGTCTATTAATCCTTCATGGCTTTTTAATGTGATTTTCCATCAAGGATTATCTTGTGCATTTCAATTTAGTCTAAGAGGTTTTATTAATATTATTTGTAGATATTCAAATTTTAGTGATTGGGCCTATTGTTGTTTAAAAAGTGCACCAGCGATTAACTTTGCTTTTTCTTGGATGGTATCGTGTATCATACTTGTAGTTACCTAACAATTCCATTTATTTTCACTAGTGTTTAGAAAAACTTAATAAATCTCCAATAATAATATTTAATTCTTAAAATCTTAAAATCATGTGGGATTTTTTTTCATTTCTCCATTGCTTGTTCTTAGAATGTTTTACTTGTTTGTCTTACTCCTTAAACATATGACCCAAGAATTAAACTTTACATGTTTAAAATCTATATTCCAAGAATTAGCGTAAAGTTTTTCTTGCTTATGCAATCTAAGATTTCTCTAAGATGATCCTTGTGATCTCTTCTATCCTTAGAATACATACATATATATATATATATATATATATATCATAATGTTGTTGCACTAGATGATTACAAATTACCCGAGTAAGGTTTATAAATTTTTCATAATATCCGTGAATATCTCAGGCTCAGTGATCAATTCGAATAGCATCACCAATAATTTATAGTGATCATATCATATTTTAAAATTGGTCTTAGGTATGTTTTCAAACCTTTTGTTTCTTCAAAATGTTCATGGCATATGCTAGATTAATAATGTATCATTTTCTTAAAAATTTTTGGACTTGAGTTATAGTGATAATGTTTTTTGCTTCGTCATCAAATACTACCATTTTTAGGCAATCTAAGTTATAATATTATTCTATCAGATGTGACTTATACTTAGTTAAAGGTTTGTTAGTTGTTTCTTCCTTTGACTACCTCAAATTCTTTGAGTTTCCACATGTATCAAGTCAATAGGAATCAACTTACCGTTCAAGCTTATCATACGATTCTTGATGATGTCAACTAATGTATTTTTTCTCCCATTTGTCATTCTACTTATAACGGTATGCTTTAAAACTTGAGATTCTTAATTCGGGTAAGGTCTAAAGATAGTTGATGCTAAGCTTCTATTTGCACCAATGTAATGCTTTTAATTGAAATAAATATATAACAAATCAGATCTTATTGGTTTCGTGTGGTCACAAATGTCTAAGGCTGATTTCATTTGACTTAAGTAATCATGTGGCTCTATAGATTCCTTGTTGTTATTAAAGTTTGAAAGATTGCATTCTATGAAGTGTTTACTAACACATTTTTAAAGTTATTTTTCTATTTCATAGTTTTTTGCCTACAATCTTAGTTATAGATGACAAGAAATTTTTCTAAAGTTTGTTTTCTACTTTTTCTTCTTTTTTATTACTTAGTTATCTAATTGTACTTTTATAGTTACTTAGGTCTTGGCATTCTAGGCTAGAATTTTAGTTTTTAAATAAACCTTGTATTGGTTGTTAATAAAGCTATCATTCTTGTTTCTAAATATAATGTTTATGTGATACTTTATATAAATTAATATATAAGTTATTTTTCTTTTTATGAAGTATCAGACTGTATACTCATTTTTTAAGTACAAAACCGCATCATACACAATATCATACCCTGTAAGTTGGTCATTATGCTCGAGGATACGGCCACACTATATGTTGTATCATGTGCTATGAGTTTAGCTATCATGGTTTAGCCATGTCATACACATTTTAATGCTATTAATTTAGCCACAATGTGTCACATACATAGGCATTTCATAATTAATAGTATGTTATTGTGAAGATTACACTTAGAGCCTAATGCAACCAAAGAACAACTTAAAGAGCTCTTAGCATGCACATTTGAAGTACTATAAAAAACTTTAAAATATTTGATATAACTCAGTGAATTATGCCAAGTATTAAATCTTTCGAAGCCAAAAGACCAATTTTTCCGAAGCCAAACATAAAATATTTCGAATCTTCAAAAACAAAGTCTTCCGAAGACAAAAAGTGATTTCTTCCAAAGACAAAGAAGGCATAATTTTTCTGACATGCTTTTGGTAAAAGCTAAAACACATTTCTGCTATCATCTCTGATGACTCACCAACTAGCATGAGTTGGTGAAAAGTCCATGCTTTTGCCAACTTGTAAGGCCCCGTTCCCGGGACGCTTACAGCTGGGTTCTCATCGCACATAAAACGTATAATTACATTTGTATTTAATAAATCGCAGCGAAAAACTAAAACAAACTTTCATTTCCATGTAAATGCTTTTGCAAGTTAATATAACATTCATTACAAAATAGCTTGTTCGCATTACAATGCAAAAACATTAATCAAAAGAATGCCATCCCAAAAGAGCTGAGTAACTTCACGGTGTGCCATCCTCAGCAAACATTACCTGCCAACTGGAAACACATCAAAGTCAGCGTTGCTGAGTGAGTTCTAGTTTTATTACAAAACATACTTTACTTCCATATAAAACCATTTGTTACTTTTACATGATCACACATCGTACGTACACATAGATAATATCATTATTATCTTCTTCATTCATTCATTCGTTCATTATGACTTTACTTGCGCATCGGACATCATCCATACCAATACCATGTGCTACACCCCGGTTAGTCGTAGCTACCGGGCCGAAGTCAACAAATGAACAGCTAAACGTATGCCACAGTACTAGGAATAACCATCGGTCTTAGCTACTGGGCCGAAGTCAACAAATGAACAGCTAAACGTATGCCACAGTACTAGGGGTAAGCGGTAGAGGTTCTACATTAAGGGCCAATCACAAAGAAGGACCCGTCATCCGATGCGTGCAAGACGTTTCATTCGTTCATTAATGCATGCATTCATCATCGTGTTCCTCTTTCATTATCTTTCACTTTACGTTACATAATACTTCGTTTATTCATTAACATGACACATAAGACCACAAGAAAGATAAAATACATCATATAAGGAACATAACACGCACAGTCATCATTATCATCATACAGGGCAACACCATACATACATAACGTACATAAGCTTGCAATACCATCATCATCCTTATCATGCCCAACATGCTTTCTAAGACCTCAAGCGTCATCTTACAGACTCTTATGGGAACCTTTACATCAAAACTTACATCTGCACTTTCCCCCGAAAGTCAGAAGTCAATCTACACCTTCCTCGGGTACCACAGCCCTATTCGGGCGTATGGACACCCTTCAGTCGCATTGCCTCTATGCAACTGAACATCATGCGAATGAACTAATACGGATGAAAACCTATGCGAATGAACATCCAGTCGTGCGAATGGACAATGCGGATGAACACCTATGCCACTGGACCTTCAGTCGTGCGAATGGACCTTCAGTCGCGCAAATGGACCTTCAGTCGTGCGAATGAACCCCAATCGTGCGAATGGACCCCAATCGCACCCTAATCGGCCGTATGGCCTCCATTTGGCCTCCAATCGGTCGCCTAACCCTAACTGATGCAGAATGTAGTTCATCCCGACTGCAGCCGAGGGTTTTCGGCCTCCAAACTCATCTAAACCCATTTTAAGCCTAAATAGACCATCCTAAACCTTAGGGATGCATACCATAACATTATACAAGCACACCCACGCAAGAAATCAAGCCCCAAACGGGTCCTACACATACATACACGCATACATACGAGTTTTCACCCAAAAACACGAAAAAGGGGTTTTCAGATGTGTTCCAACCCCAAAATCATTCAAAAACATGTAAAAGAGGGGTCCTAGAACTCACCTAAATGAGCACAACGACAAGAGCTTCGATTTGGCTTGCTTCACGATGATTCTGGCGACCCGAACCGACCCGAACCAACACTTTTCCTCTTTTTCTCTTCTTTCTCTCTTCTTCTCTTTATGAAGCTGAAATGTGGGGTGTGTGGGGAGAGTGGGCTGCCCTCTCCCTACTAATATCACCACATTTCCCAAGTTTTCTTCGTTGGCGAGTTTGGTCCCTCGACTTTTGGACTTTATTTTCTTTTCTTCCTTCACCGGCTTCAAATAATAAATATTCGGGTGTTACACAACTATATATAAATGTGTTGGGTTTGTAACTTTCTAACTATGTACTTTGATCCTTTTTATAATAGATAAGGATGTGAGTTATAGAATGTCATAGTCACTAGTTAAAAGGCAATTAGCCTTTTGACTCTATATTAATCTTGTTGTCCAGATTAGTGTTTTCAGCTGGCCTTCAAAGTATGACCGGCTGTAGGATATAGTATAAAGTATCTCAGCTTTGTAATATTTGTAATAATTTGAGACCAATATACATTATTCTTGAAAACTATATTTGAGTGTTCTTGTAATTGTTCATTTTACTTGTGTTTATTGTTTCATCCTAACCGGTTTCTTATTTGATCTGCTAAGTGTTCTAAGTCTCTACACCTAGTGAAACTGTTGCATTAACCACCTTCACTGGTCCTACAATTATATTTTACTCAAATCTTAAGTACATGACCTTGTTATATACCATAATATATATGCTTTTAAATAGGTTGCCACTTCATACAGATTTGTACTCGTGTGATTAAAATCTAAGAAGATTACACATGTTTGCATTGACCTAGTATCAAACATTTTAACGATCAATCTTTACAGTCAAAATATAACCTAACTTTTATAAATTATAAAAATAGCAACCTATTATATCAAGTCTTATCGATACCTACCACAAAAAATCATATCAAGCAAGCCTAAAGGTTTCATTTTCCATATTTAAGTATTCTTAAAGCAACTGATTAAATCAAATCCTAGTACTAGAGTAAGTCATTTTCGTCCTAATTGTACCTAATTCGCTAAAACCTTAGGCTTTTATACCAACTATGACCACCCCACCCGAGACTCGGGTAGACATGCACAATCGATACAACTTACATGAGAAGCAAATTGAGTTTACATCAAAACTTACAAATTTTGAGTACAATATAAGGCCTCGTTCCCGGACGCCTATAGTTGGATCCTCATCACACATAAACACATAATTACATTTGTATTTCATAAACCATCGTAGCGGAAACATTTAAAAATGATATTTCATTTCAATATAGTAGCTTTTGCAAAATAATACATCGTTAATCAGTTACAAAATACATTGTTGCATTACATCACAAAAGAATTATATAAATGGATGCCATCCCAAAAGAGCCGAGTAGCCACCTCGTGCCATCCTCAGCAATCATTACCTGCCAACTGGAACACATCAAAGTCAGCATTGCTGAGTGAGTTCTAGTTTTATAAAATAAAACATACTTTCTTTCGTTAAAACATAATTTACCCTTCATTCTCATGGTACTGGACCTAAGCCTATAATAGACCTTCATCGGTGGTGCTCAGCACCAAATAGTCACAGCACCTAAGGTAAAGTTCAGGTATACCATTGTCATATGCTATGTCCTTCATTCTCGTGGTACTGGACCTAAGCCTATAAAAGACCTTCATCGGTGGTGCTCGGCACCAAATGGTCACAGCACCTAAGGCATGCAACAATGGTTCATCCATATGGTCAATCACAAAGAAAGACCCCGATGTGCATCCTCCTGGGGTAGCGAACCCGCACACCATTGGGCTAACACCTTAATGGCATGTCCCGACATCCAGTGCTTGCAAGACTTTTATTACTTTATCGTTCATTAATGCATGAATTATTACTTCATGTTCCTCTTTCATTATCTTTCACTTTACATTACATAATACTTCATTCATTTTGTAACACCTGGTTATTTACTATTTTAAAGCTGACGAAGGAAGAAAAAGAAATAAAGTCCAAAGTCGAGGGACCAAACTCGCCAACGAAAGAAAGTCGAGTGAGTGGGAGTATATAGGGAGAGGGCACACACTCACAAATCAGCCAAAGAAAAGAGGAGAAGAGAGAAAGGAAGAAAAGAGGAAAACTGTTGGTTCGGGTCGCCAAAATCGTCGTGTAGCAAGCCAAATCGAAGCCCTTGTCGTTGTGCTCGTTTGTGTGAGTTCTAGGACCCCACTTTTACTTGTTTTCAACTGATTTTGGGGCTGGAAAGCATAAAAACCCTTTTTTGTTTCTGTATGTGTTTGACCCATTTGGGGTGTGTTGCATATGATGCGTTTGCGTCTTGATTGTGAGGTTGTCCGTGCTTGAATGGTGTTGTGGTATGCATCCCTAAGGTTTAGGATGGTCCATTTAGGCTTAAAATGGGTTTAGAGATATCTGTTACAATGCACTACTTGTATATCTCTATTATTAAACTGTTATGTTTGAATATCAACTCTTGAACTCACCAACCATTGTGTTGACATTTTAGTATGCTATTCTCAGGTCATTAGCTTGCTTGCCATAGGAGCACTACATGGTTCACTTGCATTCTAAGACTCCGTTTTCAAGACATTTTTAGTATTTTAATGATTAATGTTTACTCTTTTGGGTTGGCACATGTTTTGTCATAGTATACACTTTTATTTCTTTGGGTTGTTTTTTTTTTCAAAACGCTTCCGCACAGTTTAAAGTTTGTACTTTGGTTGATTTTATTTAAATTATGGCATATAGAGTCGTCCTGAGTAACTATTGACTGTGATCCTGGTTTGTTCACACGCCTCGCGGTAGAACTCCGCAAGTGGATTTTAAGGGTGTGACACGAGCAATGATTCGGAAAGGGCCTATGTACCTTGGGTTCAACTTGCCCCGCTTTCGGAAACGAATGATACCCTTCCAAGGTGAGACCTTCAACATAACCCGGTCACCCACCTGGAACTCAATCGGTCTGCGTTGTTTATCGGCATACGACTTCCATCTATCTTTGGTTGCCTTCATGAAGGCTTTGATCTTCTCAAGCTTCTCAGTCATAGCCTCGATTACCTTGACACTCCCCAAATCCTTCTGACCAATATCACCCCAACAAATGGGTGTTCTGCATCTCCTACCGTATAGCATCTCATATGGTGGCATACCAATGCTGGCATGATAGCTGTTGTTGTATGAGAATTCGGCTAGCGGTAGGTGGTCATCCCAACTTCCCCCAAAATCAATCACACATGTCCGAAGCATGTCTTCCATTGTCCGAATGGTCCTTTCTGACTGACCATCAGTTTGGGGATGATAAGCCATGTTAATATGTAACCTCGTGATCAGATACAATGGACATCGGTACACCGTGACGAGTTACAATCTCCTTAATGAAAAGATCCGCCAACCTCTTAGATGAATATGTCTCGCGGATCGGTAGGAAGTGAGCACTATTCGTCAAGCAGTAACAATCACCCATATGGCATCATACCCTTTCGGAGTACGCGACAACTTCATAATGAAATCCATGGTGATGTGCTCCCACTTCCATTTCGGTATATCCAAAGGTTGGATCTTCCCATACAGCTTCTGATGCTCGGCCTTCACCTATAGACAAGGCATTTACTCACATACTCCATTACGTCGCGCTTCATACCCGACCACCAGTAATCCTTCTTCATGTCTTGATACATCTTTGTGGCACCTGGATGAATGGAGTATCGAGTCTTGTGAGCTTCATCTAAAATTTTCACCCGTAGATCCCCAAAACAAGGAATCCATGTTCTCCCGAATCGAGTTCTAACACCAAGCGTGTTTTCACCCAATTCCGCGACCAGATCTCTCATCCTCTCAGAGTTAAGATGATCTTCTTTCAGTGCCTCATCTTGAAACTCTTTGACTTGCTTCATCACATCAGAGGTCATGATCGGCTGATACGCTTTCACCCGAATCAGCTCGGGCTTCTTTTTTCGGCTAAGGGCGTCAGCCACCACGTTGGCCTTGCCCGGATGGTAATGGATCTCACAATCATAGTCTTTTATAAGCTCCAGCCATCATCTCTGTCTCATTTTCAGATCTTTTTGCTCAAAGAAGTACTTTAAGCTCGTGTGGTCAGTGAAAATAATGCACTTCGTCCTGTAAAGATAATGCCTCCAAATCTTTAGTGCAAAGACCACAGCTGCTAGCTCCAAGTCATGAGTAGGGTAGTTGACCTCATGAACCTTCAACTGTCGGGATGCATAAGCTATAACATTTCCTCTCTGCATTAACACACACCCAACCCCGACTATGAAGCATCAGAATAAACCACCAGGTCTTCACTTTCATCGGGTAATGACAGAACAGGAGCTTGAGTCAATCTCGCCTTCAATTCTTCGAATGCCTTCTCTCGAGCTTGACCCCATACAAACATCACATCTTTCTGGGTCAACTTGGTCGGTGGAGAAGCAATCTTTGAGAACTCTTGGATAAACCTTCTATAGTAGCCCGCTAAACCCAAGAAGCTACGAATCTCGGATGGCGTCTTAGGAGACTTCCATTGCATCACTGCCACCTTAGCCGGGTCCACCATAATCCCGTCAGGATTCACCACATGACCCAAGAACTGAACTTCGCGCAACCAGAACGCGCACTTGGAGAACTTAGCGTACAACTTCTTTTTTCTCAACGTCTCCAGAACCTCCCGAATGTGACCGGCATGCTTATTCTCGCTCTTCGAATAATAAGAATATCATCAATAAACACAATCACTGATTTATCCAACATCAACCGACACACATGGTTCATCAAATCCATAAAAGCAGCTGGCGCATTGGTCAAGCCAAAAGACATGACAAGAAACTCTTAGTGACCATAGCGCGTGCGAAAAGCTGTTTTAGGAACATCCTGCTCTTTCACTTTCAACTGTTGGTAACCAGATCGAAGGTCTATTCTTGAAAACCAACCGGCACCTTGAAGCTGATCGAACAAATCATCTATTCTTGGTAAGGGGTATCGGTTCTTCACCGTCAACTTGTTCAGCTCGCGGTAGTTAATGCATATCCTCATACTACTTTTTTTTTCTTGTTCGCAAATAAGACCGGAGCACCCCAAGGATAGATACTCGGTCGAATGAACCGCTTATCAAGCAGCTCTTGCAACTGCTCCATCAACTCTTTCGTCTCCGTCGGAGCCAACCGATACGGTACCTTAGCAATAGGTTGGGCACCCGGTATCAGATCAATCTGAAACTCGATCTATCGGTCGGGTGGCACTCCTGATAAATCTTCTGGGAACACGTCCGGAAAGTCACACACAACCGGTACATCGGATAGTTGTGGTGTTGGCGTATCTACATCCTTTACGTAGGCCAAATAGACACTACATCCATGCCTCATACACTTTCCCGCCACCGCCATTGAGATTACCTTCGGAATCGTAGTAACCCGATCACCATAACCGTCACTGAACTACCGTCAGGCGCTGTCAAATGAATCATCTTCTTGCGACACACAATGTTCGCCTCGGAGTCCGCCAACCAATCCATCCCAAGAACCAAATCAAAACCACCTAAGGTCATCACGAACGATCTAACAGAAAACTTATGACCCTCAAGTTCCACATCACAGTTCTCTATTATCTCTGAAATCCTGGTAGACTTACCTATGACAGTTTCTACATCAAAGGGCGTCTCAACACGTCTACTACTAACATGCAGCTTAGCACAGAAAGCAGCAGAAATAAAACTTTTACCGGCACCCGAATCAAATAACACAGAAGCTAAAGTTTGGTTCACTGGAAACGGACCGGACACAACATCAGGGTCCATCCTAGCTTCCTCTTGTATCATGGTGAATGCCCTGGCACTCGCCCTCGGTCCTTCGCCTCCCGTCTTCTTCGCCCCTGAACCCTTAGCCCTCGGCTGCTTACCTCCTTGCTCGTGTGACCCTCTTCACCACAGTTATAGCACCGGACCATACGACGTCCTTGCCATGTGCCCCTCCTTCCCACATTTGAAGCACAAGTTCAACCAAACCTGCACTCCCCACTATGCTCCCTTCCACACTTGTCACACACGCTTCGACCCCGCACTTGATGTGACCACACGTCGGTCATCCACTCGCCTTCTTATTACCCATCGAGGCATCACCCCGACCAAACCACCTCTTCCCCTGCCAGTTTTCGAATTACCACCCACTCTTCTGCCACCTTAATCACTACACAGCGCCCCTTTCGTCATATAGCCTCCTGCCAAATCCACCGCCGACCTAAACAGTGCTCGGTTGGGCGGCAATCATGTGCCTGCGAATATCCGCTGGCAAACCCTGAATTAACCTCTATCTTTCGAGAACAGAGTGTCACCTGTCCGGCACCAGACGTGCCATCTCATTTAATTTGGTGTATACTGTTGGTGCGTCATCGTCCCCTCCCCGCCTCCAGCTGCCGTAACTCTCTCAATCAACTTATCCATTTCTCTGGATGACGAACCTCCCATCAATCACGAACTTTTTCAATTCAGGGCCATCTCATTCTCCCAATGGCCCGCTACCCTCGGCTTGGCAATGTTGTCCCACCATCACAATCCTAGTCCTATAAGATTGGGTAGCGAACTTTACTTTCTGGTTCCTCCCGACACTTCGCTGATATTCAATACAACTTCCATTTCTCTCCCCACCGTGTGCAGCAGCAGTAGTGCCTTTTCCATCAAAAGTAGGGGGCTTGCATCGTTGAACTGTGACATCCGGTAAATTTCCGTTATCAAACTCCGTTAGTTCCGTTAAGTCTTGTATACACGTGTCGTGAGCACACACTAGTTGTCGTTTAACGTTGGTGACCTAATAATAATGAATAATGTTAATTTGATGAATCTAAGTGATTATGTGAGTATTGGGTTATGTTTATGTGTTTACACATTTATAAACGTTAATTAAAGAATTTATCGCGTAACGCGGAAACGTGCTATTTGTTCGTATGTCTTGTGTTTTGCAAAGATAAATTATATAATGAACTTTATAAGTTTATATCTTTATTATGAAGTTAAAAACACTTTACAAAGAGTTTAAAGCTTAGTTTTTATAAAATACCAAAACACAAGGGTTTAAAGGGTAAATATGTAAATTAAATTAATTAAAACAAAAACAACCCTAATTCCCCACCCATCGGCCGCGATCTCTCCCTTCCACACCCCTCTCCATCTTCGAATCAGCCTAGAACACCATAGTACCTGCGATTTTGGATCGATTTCAAGGCTTACATCTTGTGGGAATCATCAATTGCAAGTTAACAAGTTTAAAGGTTAGTTTTTGCGAGTTTTGTGAAGGGTTCATTATGGCCGAACCCTAATTCGCGATTTGGTCCTTATTAGGTCGAATTGGATGTTGTTTGATGATGTTTATATGTTAGTTAGGTTGAATACATGTTAGTTAACGTCGATCATGGATGAATTACATGTTTTTAGTGGATTGATCATGAAATTGGTTTTGAAACAAACCCTAATTCGTAAATTGCATAATTATGGATGAATGATGGTTGTTTGATGAATGTGTGATGATTAATAAGTTGTATGAATGTTAGGAATCATGAATCTTGCAAGAATCAATGATTTAGGGTTGATGTTCATAGGTTACTAATAATAGTAACTTTATTTGCATGAAATGTTGAATTATGGATGTTATGATGTTATGGGTGGTTCATGGTGATAATTAGATGTTAGATTGTTGTTATGAATGCTAGAAATCTTTATTTGATGATGTTGATCATAGCTTGCCAAAAGTAGAAACTTTTGTTATGAAGATTGTGAGATTAAGGTGTTTAAGTGTTGTTGATCATGTTTAGATATTAGTATAGCTTGAATTGGTATATTATTGATGAATTCATGCATACCTTGGATGTTTGATAGGTTTTGGATATTCTTTCCAAAAGGGAAACTTTATTTGTGTAAACATTGAAGTATGATGTTATGACCATGTTTGGGATGATAGGAACTTGCTATTATGTTCAAGGATGGATTCTAGTGTGATAGAATGTGTTAAATTAGTTGTATGGCATGTTTGAATAATCATGGGTGATATTTGGAATTGGTAATCATGTATGGATTGGATGTTGTGTAGTAGTAGGACATCATGCTTGGGTCTGGTAATTGATTGTTGTGATGTTGTGAATGCAATGCATATGCTTAAGAATTTGGTTGTGATCATTATACACGCGTGCGGATCTGAGGCCCCTACTTAGTAGGATTGGCAGGGTTTAGGATGTGAAGTCGTGAGTGGCTTCACATGGCATGTGATGAATGGTTGAACCTTGTGTGACATGTTAGTTGTATTATAGCTAGGGATATGTTAATGTTCTAGATTCGCATGACTTGTATAGTATTTGATTGTATGATGATCTAAGTGATACACCTGGTTGATATAGCATATGTATGATACTATTTGAATGTTAATCATGTATGTTGTATGTGCTCATTGGCTTTAATTGAATTATAACTCATAATGTCACCAACGGGTCAAACGGGTCAACTAGGTCAAACATGTCTATTTGTCTGGAAGCTTGAGTCTTGGTTTTGGTATGATTAGGGTTTCACATGTCTTTTATTTACACGTACTTATGTACTCACATGATCTAGGTAACCTGTGAAGGTTGGCTATCCTCTCGTTTCTCAAAATAAACCCTAAGTACCTTTGCATACATCAGGTGAGTTCATGCCCCACACTTTATTTAATCTCTTTTGGGGAGATAGCATACTGGTATTTTTACGAACGCTTCTATATTTAAGTTGTGTAAAATATTATATAGTGTTGTTTACCATGAGAAAAGTCCTCACACTTTTGAATTGTTAATATTTAATAGCGGGGAAACTTGGGTAGTACTACTGGGTCTGACGAGCCCCACCTGTGTGACTCGAGGTCAACCGGGTGCAATTTGTCCTATTGAACATTGTCACGACATGGTAAGTCGTGACAGGAGGCAACAACTATCACAGTCAGCTTCAATTGCAAAATCACTATGTATTAATATTTACTGATAATAGACTAGCTATCTATTACCATACACTGCTTATATTTATCGCAACTGTTTAATGTTTATTGAACTCAAACTCTGAACTCACCAACCTATGTGTTGACATTTTAGTATGCTTTTCTCAGGTCCTTAACTTGCTTGCCATAGGAGCACTGCACGGTTCACTTCATTTAAGACATTATGCTCAAGACAAGTTGACATTTAACAATTATAGTTTACTTTTGGTTTGGCACTTGTTTTGCCATAAGTTATACTTTATTGTCTTGGGTTGTTTTCAAAAACGCTTCCGCATTGTTTAAAGTTGTGTGTTTTGGTTGATTTTGTTATGTTATGGCATATAGAGTCGTTCTGAGTAACTATTGACTGTGATCCTGGTTTGTTCACACGCCTCGCGGTAAAACTCCGCAAGTGGATTTTGAGGGTGTGACAGATTGGTATCAGAGCCATTGGTTATAGGGAACTAGGTTGCATACACACTAGACTATAACCGCACACAGTTAATTAGTTACCTGTGCCTTACTCTCATCTACTGTATACTCATTGGCATACACGTCACACTCTCTGCAGCATGGCATCGTCTTCAAGAGCTCCGGGTAAACGACCCGAATCACCTACACGATCTGAATCCCCACCTCCCGCACCTGTACCTGATGATGGATTCGATTGCCCAGACTGGCTTATCCCCGAGAGGAGATTGACTGGGATCAACCATTCGCGTTGATGAAGCGTGACCCTCCGCGTGACTGGCGTTCTTATCCTAGGTTTGTTGACCACATCATGTTTAGGGAACGCGTACCTGTCCTAAAGCCAAGGACTAGGAACAATGCCAATCAACCCATGTTTTCACTCCCACGAACGGCGCAGTCTAACGAACAACTGATTGCTGCACTAATGCTGCATTGGATACTGAACAGCATCGCGTAAGACGACTCACGGGTGATGTCTGTACACTACAGCAAGAGGTGTACAACCTGAGACATCAATTGGACGAACTCAAGGAAACACGGGAAGACGCTGAACGGTTGTCACCATATGCAAGATGGTGTTATGGCACTCCAAGGACGCGTGACTGCTCGTGAACAGCGGGACGCCATAGCCGATAATAGGATTGCCATATTAGAAGCTCAACTAGCAGCACTATTGCTATAGCTCCTGCTCCTGCCGACTCTGAGGATGAGAGGATCCCGAGGAGGGACCCGAGGAAGAGGAACCGGAGGAGATGGAGGATGATAGTGATGGGTCAGACATTGTCGATTGACTTCTTTATATGACTTAGACTACGTAGTGTTTTCTTTTTGAAACCTATGTGGGAAGGGTTGTTTCCCCACACGAACGACAAAACTTCAATTTTGACATTGCTAAATACATTGTGACTTATTGCAATTTATTTACTTTGGTTATTATTTTTGTTATGAATGTTGTGGTTGTGATGATACGTTATTTCTTTCATTTACTGTTTACTACGCTTCAATGAGTTAAATGTGTATGATGTTACTCATTATTGTATTGTGAATTTAAAGTGAAAAGAATGGACGCTCGTGGGTGGACGTGGACGTGGACTGGTCGTGGACGCGGACGGGACGTGGCACCGGGGAACAGGTGGTGTGGTGCTATTAACATGACTCCTGCGGAATTGGCTGCTCTAATTAATGAGCATGTTCAGGCGGCAGTGGCTGCTGCCCACGTGGGTCAGCCAGCAGGTAAACAATGACAGAAAAAAAAAAAAAAACTGATATCCTTTATAAATGTAGGGGATGTTTGATTAATGTGTGTTGTGTTAAAACAGGACCACCAGTGTGTACATACAAGTCCTTCATGGACTGCAAACCACACACCTACAGCGGTACAGAGGGAGCTGTAGGGCTTGTACGCTGGTTTGAGAAGACTGAGTCCGTTTTCTCCAAATGTAACTGTCCACCGGCGGATCAAGTAAAGTATGCCACCGGGACTCTGGAGGGTGCTGCCCTGTCTTGGTGGAACGCGCAAGTCCAGATGCTTGGACAAGCGATGGCAAATGGACTCCCCTGGAATGAGTTCAAGGATATGATGATCGAGGAGTACTGTCCTCGAAATGAGGTGCAAAAGTTGGAGATGGAATTCTGGCAGCTCAAGATGAAGGGTTCAGAAATTGAGGCTTACACGACCCGTACTCATGAGCTGGCCACATTGTGTCCAGGAATGGTTAATGAGACACATAAGAGAATCGAGCACTACATACGAGGATTGGTGCCTGAAATCCAAAGTATGGTAACGGCTTCTAACCCGACTACGATCCAGCAGGCCATCCAGATTGCCCATAAACTTACTGACCAGGCGGTAGAGCAAGGGCGTCTACCCAAACGGGGCGCTGTGGTGAGCGTACCGACAACAAAAGGAAGTGGGATGCTCCCAGCAACAGCAACAACAAATCATCATCATCATCGTCTGGCGGTCAACAACAATCCCAACAAAGCAACAGCCAGTTCAGCAGCAGCAGCGGCGGTTCGATAATAACCGCAATTTCAACCAAACTGCCCCAAATAACCAAGGACCCAGCGGTTACGGCGGCAGACATCCCAAATGCCCACGGTGTAACTACCACCATGTGGGACGGTGTGATAACTTCAAGTGTCAACGTTGTGGAAAGATTGGACACGCTGCGAAGGATTGCCGTGGTGAACTAATGAGGAGGCCACAACAACCTCAAGAAACTCCCAAGGGTTGTTTTGAGTGTGGGAAAGAAGGGCATTACAAACGAAACTGCCCACAACTAAGAAGGAACGGAAATGGCAACACAACAACAACAACACCAACAATCATGGGAACAACAACAATGGTAATAATAACAACAATGGTGGAAATGGCAATGGAAATGGCGGCAATAAGATGGAGCCAAAGGGAGAGCCTTCGTCATTGGCTCAGGTGAGGCTCTAAATGATCCCACAACTGTTACTGGTAGATTCCCTGTTAATGGTTGTTTTGCTACGGTACTATTTGATACTGGAGCCGATAGGAGTTTTGTGTCCTTAAAATTCTGTAGTCTTTTAAGTGATATACCCTCTGCTTTAGAATCTAAGTACACTGTGGAATTAGCCGACGGTAAACAAATCCATGTAACGCATATCCTTAAAGACTGTAGGATAGAACTTGCTGGTCATACTTTCGCTATAGATCTCATGCCTGTTACGCTGGGGAGTTTTGATGTTGTGATAGGCATGGATTGGCTCTCTAGCAAGCAAGCGGAAGTCATATGTCACGAGAAGATTATACGGATCCCGGTTGGTGATCAAATTCTTATCGTCAAAGGTGATAGGAGTGGTGCTGTGATAGGCATCATCTCGTATATGAAAGCTCAAAAGTTGTTACGGAAGGGCCGCGTGGCTATCCTAGCACTTGTAACCGATAAGCAAAAGGAAGAAAAGAGAATGGAGGATATTCCCGTAGTACGCGACTTTCCGGAGGTGTTCCCAGAAGATCTTCCTGGATTACCACCGCACCGTCAAGTGGAATTCCAGATTGAGTTGACTCCCGGCGCAGCTCCGATTGCTAGGCACCTTATCGATTAGCACCAAATGAACTACAGGAGTTGTCGTCACAACTTCAGGAGCTTCTGGATAAGGCTTTATCGACCTAGTACATCACCTTGGGGAGCTCCTGTACTCTTTGTTAAGAAGAAGGATGGCACATTCCGGATGTGCATCGATTATCGAGAGTTAAACAAAGTAACAGTCAAGAACCGATACCCTTTACCTCGTATCGACGACTTGTTCGATCAGCTTCAAGGATCAAGCTATTACTCGAAGATTGACTTGAGATCTGGTTATCATCAACTCAGAGTTCGAGAAGAAGACATTCCCAAGACTGCATTTCGTACTCGTTATGGTCATTATGAGTTCTTGGTCATGCCTTTTGGGTTGACTAATGCACCTGCTGTGTTCATGGACCTCATGAACCGCGTGTGCAAACCTTATCTGGATCAGTTTGTCATTGTGTTCATCGATGATATACTGATATACTCTAGGACCAAGGAGGAGCATGAAGAGCACTTACGAATGATCTTGGAACTGTTGAAAAATGAGCAACTGTATGCTAAATTCTCAAAGTGTGATTTTTGGATAAGAGAGGTACAATTCCTAGGTCATATTGTTAATGAGAAAGGAATACACGTTGATCCTGCCAAAATTGAGGCGATAAAGAATTGGACTACACCCAAAACGCCAAGCGAGATAAGACAATTCCTTGGATTAGCAGGATATTACCGCCGATTCATAGAAGGATTTTCTAAGATCGCACAACCTCTCACAGCCTTGACTCACAAAGGAACGACATACAAATGGGCTGAGAGTCAAGAATCAGCTTTCCAATTATTAAAACAAAAACTCTGTACTGCTCCAATATTAGCATTACCCGAGGGAACAGATGACTTTGTGGTGTATTGCGATGCATCCATTCAAGGATTGGGTTGTGTCTTGATGCAACGAGACAAGGTGATAGCTTACGCCTCGAGACAACTAAAGGTTCATGAGAAGAACTATACTACCCATGACTTAGAATTGGGCGCAGTAGTTTTTGCCTTAAAGATCTGGAGACATTATTTGTACGGTACCAAGTGCACAATCTACACCGATCACAAGAGTCTTCAACATATCTTTGAGCAAAAAGAGTTGAATATGAGGCAGCGACGTTGGGTGGAACTACTGAATGATTATGATTGCGCAATTAAGTATCATCCGGGAAAGGCGAACGTAGTTGCCGATGCTTTAAGCAGGAAGGAAACAGCTAAACCCCGACGGGTGCGAGCTTTACAGCTTACTATCAGTACCCAACTGCCCGAACAAGTTAAGGAGGCACAAATGGAAGCTTTAAGGTGAAAATATTGGTTCTGAATTGTTACGGGAATGGATAAGCAGCTAGTGATGAAAGAGGATGGAATTCGGTATTTCATGGATAGACTTTGGGTGCCTGTTCATGGAATCTGAGAGATTTAGTTATGAGCGAGGCACACAAATCTAAGTATTCTATACATCCTGGATCCGACAAGATGTACCATGACCTAAAGGCTCACTATTGGTGGCCTAACATGAAAGCGGATGTAGCTACGTACGTGAGCAAGTGTTTGACCTGCTCGAAGGTGAAAGTGGAATATCAAAAACCATCCGGACTATTACAACAACCCGAGATTCCAATGTGGAAATGGGAACAAATCTCCATGGACTTTATTACTAAACTACCCCGACTAGTACTGGTTGTGACACGATATGGGTTATTGTGGATCGATTGACAAAGTCTGCTCATTTCTTGCAATAAAGGAAACCGACAAGATGGAGAAGTTAACTCGCCTGTACCTCAAGGAGATCGTTTCGAGACACGGGGTACCGATCTCAATTATCTCCGACCGTGACGCTCGTTTCACGTCACATTTCTGGCAATCATTGCAGAAATCTTTGGGTACACGTTTGGATATGAGTACTGCATATCATCCACAGACGGATGGTCAGAGTGAGCGTACTATACAGACGTTGGAGGATATGCTACGTGCTTGTGTGATTGACTTCGGGAATAACTGGGAAATTCACCTGCCATTGGTGGAGTTTTCTTATAACAACAGTTATCACACCAGTATACAAGCAGCACCTTTCGAGGCGTTGTACGGGAGAAAATGTCGATCACCGGTTTGCTGGGCAGAAATTGGTGATAGTCAGTAACAGGTCCCGAGTTAATTCATGAGACGACTGAGAAAATTATACAGATACGGAACCGTATGGCTGCAGCGCGAGACAGGCAAAAGAGTTATGCTGACAAGAGACGGAAACCTTTAGAGTTTCAGGTTGGTGACAAGGTTTTGTTGAAAGTCTCACCATGGAAAGGCGTAGTTCGGTTTGGTAAACGAGGGAAACTAAATCCGAGGTACGTTGGACCATTTGAGATTGTGGAAAGAGTAGGTCCAGTAGCCTATCGATTAGCCCTACCTGATTCGCTAAGTGGAATTCATGATGTATTTCACGTGTCAAACTTGAAGAAGTGCATAACTGATGAAACGACGATCGTACCACTAGAAGAAATTCAGGTGGATGAACAATTGCGCTTTATTGAGGAACCAGTTGAGGTGATGGATCGTGAGGTGAAAACACTTAAGCAGAGCAAGATACCTATTGTTAAAATCCGTTGGAATTCGCGACGTGGACCGGAATTCACATGGGAACGGGAAGATCAAATGAAGCTTAAGTACCCTCAACTATTCGAAGGAACGATGCCAGCAGACGAAGGTATTGATTTAAATTTCGGGACGAAATTTCTTTCAACATGGGGATGATGTGACAACTCATCCAAAACTCACACGATTTCGATTTCTGTGTGCCAATGCAGTAGACCAGTGATGGAAACCAGTGATGGAACACTCTCACCATGTAACGCAATTTTCGGGACGAAAATTCTTTCAACATGGGGATAATGTGACATCCGGTAAATTTCCGTTACCAAACTCCGTTAGTTCCGTTAAGTCTTGTATACACGTGTCGTGAGCACACACTAGTTGTCGTTTAACGTTGGTGACCTAATAATAATGAATAATGTTAATTTGATGTGAATCTAAGTGATTATGTGAGTATTGGGTTATGTTTATGTGTTTACACATTTATAAACGGTTAATTAAAGAATTTATCGCGTAACGCGGAAACGTGCTATTGTTCGTATGTCTTGTGTTTTTAAAGATAAATATATAATGAACTTTATAAGTTTATATCTTTATATTATGAAGTTAAAAACACTTTACAAAGAGTTTAAAGCTTAGTTTTTATAAAATACCAAACACAAGGGTTTAAAGGGTAAATATGTAAATTAAATTAATTAAAACAAAAACCCAACCCTAATTCCCCCCACCCACGGCCGCGATCTCCCATCCCACACCTCTCCATCTTCGAATTCAGCCTAGAACACCATAGTACCTGCGATTTTGGATCGATTTCAAGGCTTACATCTTGTGGGAATCATCAATTGCAAGTTAAACAAGTTTAAAGGTTAGTTTTTGCGAGTTTTGTGAAGGGTTCATTATGGCCGAACCCTAATTCGCGATTTGGTCCTTATTAGGTCGAATTGGATGTTGTTTGATGATGTTTATATGTTAGTTAGGTTGAATACATGTTAGTTAACGTCGATCATGGATGAATTACATGTTTTTAGTGGATTGATCATGAATTGGTTTTGAAACAAACCCTAATTCGAAATTGCATAATTATGGATGAATGATGGTGTTTGATGAATGTGTGATGATTAATAAGTTGTATGAATGTTAGGAATCATGAATCTTGCAAGAAATCAATGATTTAGGGTTGATGTTCATAGGTTACTAATAATAGTAACTTTATTTGCATGAAATGTTGAATTATGGATGTTATGATGTTATGGGTGTGTTCATGGTGATAATTAGATGTAGATTGTTGTTATGAATGCTAGAAATCTTTAATTTGATGATGTTGATCATAGCTTGCCAAAAGTAGAAACTTTTGTTATGAAGATTGTGATTAAGGTGTTTAAGTGTTGTTGATCATGTTTAGATGTTAGTATGAGCTTGAATTGGTATATTATTGATGAATTCATGCATACCTTGGATGTTTGATAGATTTTGGATATTCTTTCCCAAAAGGGAAACTTTATTTGTGTAAACATTGAAGTATGATGTTATGACCATGTTTGGGATGATAGGAACTTGCTATTATGTTCAAGGATGGATTCTAGTGTGATAGAACGTGTTAAATTAGTTGTATGGCATGTTTGGATAATCATGGGTGATATTTGGAATTGGTAATCATGTATGGATTGGATGTTGTGTAGTAGTAGGACATCATGCTTGGGTCTGGTAATTGATTGTTGTGATGTTGTGAATGCAATGCATATGCTTAAAGATTGGTTGTGATCATTATACACGCGTGCGGATCTGAGGCCCCTACTTAGTAGGATTGGCAGGGTTTAGGATGTGAAGTCGTGAGTGGCTTCACATGGCATGTGATGAATGGTTGAACCTTGTGTGACATGTTAGTTGTATTATAGCTAGGGGATATGTTAATGTTCTAGATTCGCATGACTTGTATAGTACTTGATTGTATGATGATCTAAGTGATACACCTGGTTGATATAGCATATGTATGATACTATTTGAATGTTAATCATGTATGTTGTATGTGCTCATTGGCTTTAATTGGATTATAACTCATAATGTCACCAACGGGTCAAACGGGTCAACTAGGTCAAACGTGTCTATTTGTCTGGAAGCTTGAGTCTTTGTTTTGGTATGATTAGGGTTTCACATGTCTTTTATTTACACGTACTTATGTACTCACATGATCTAGGTAACCTGTGAAGGTTGGCTATCCTCTCGTTTCTCAAAATAAACCCTAAGTACCTTTGCATACATCAGGTGAGTTCATGCCCCACTCTTTATTTAATCTCTTTTGGGGGATAGCATACTGGTATTTATACGAACGCTTTAATATTTAAGTTGTGTAAAATATTAATATAGTGTTGTTTACCATGAGAAAAGTCCTCACACTTTTGAATTGTTAATATTTAATAGCGGGGAAACTGGGTAGTACTACTGGGTCTGACGAGCCCCACCTGTGTGACTCGAGGTCAACCGGGTGCAATTTGTCCTATTGAACATTGTCACGACATGGTAAGTCGTGACAGGAGGCAACAACTATCACAGTCAGCTTCAATTGCAAAATCACTATGTATTAATATTTACTGATAATAGACTAGCTATCTATTACCATACACTGCTTATATTTATCGCAACTGTTTACATGTTTATTGAACTCAAACTCTTGAACTCACCAACCTATGTGTTGACATTTTAGTATGCTTTTCTCAGGTCCTTAACTTGCTTGCCATAGGAGCACTGCACGGTTCACTTCATTTAAGACATTATGCTTCAAGACAATTTGACATTTAACAATTATAGTTTACTTTTGGTTTGGCACTTGTTTTGCCATAAGTTATACTTTATTGACTTGGGTTGTTTTCAAAAACGCTTCCGCATTGTTTAAAGTTGTTTTTGGTTGATTTTGTTAGTTATGGCATATAGAGTCGTTCTGAGTAACTATTGACTGTGATCCTGGTTTGTTCACACGCCTCGCGGTAAAACTCCGCAAGTGGATTTTGAGGGTGTGACAGAAACGCCGATAGTTTTACAGACTGTAATATTGTCTGCATGACTGATGAACTTCTCCATCAACATCCTCCTTTACTGAGGCTCTCGATTGGCGCTCTCAAACTCGTCGCCACTCTCCTGATGAGGGTTCTCTGTTCTTCATGAACCACCTTCCTGAACTTTGGGGGGCTCCCTCTCTGGGTCTCGGTTCATCACCGTGACCCTCACCACGAGAGGCTTTTGAGATCTACCACCGACCATTCACACACACACTGAAATATTCAAACACCAACAACGGTCTTCAGGGAACAACTCAGTTTATTCAAGTTACTAAGTCCCTAATTACAGTGCCATTATGATTACCACTTACTTTCCTCTTCACACCCTGAGCATCACTATCCTGACTACAATCATATTAATCCACAAACAACCCATAACACATCACATGCGCACATATACCGTTTAACTTTACGAAAACCTGATGGCACGCAGCTACTCAATTGGCACCATTCTTTTTCGAGTCTCATTCTCAGTTTAAGTTAAGGTTTATTTTAAAATTTTACCCTTTCACTTAACCTTTGGCTCTGATACCAACTTGCAAACAAGCCTCTTATCCGGGACGCCACAATTGACCTCTTCGCACATAACACATAATTACATTTGCATTTCATAAACCATCGCAGCGGAAACATTTAAAAATGACATTTCATTTCCTAAGTAGCTTTTGCAAATATAATACATCGTTTAATCAGTTACAAATACATCGTTTGCATTACATCACAAAAACATTATATAAATAGATGCCATCCAAAAGCTGATAGCCACCTCGTGCATCCTCAACATCATTACCTGCCACTGGAAACAATCAAAGTCAGCGTTGCTGAGTGAGTTCTAGTTTTATAAAATAAAACATACTTTCTTTCGTTAAAACCATTCTTTTTTTTTCATTCATCGATCATACATCATACTTACACATAGATAATAATTATTATCTTCATCGTTCGTTAACTTTCGTTCATTCATTCCTCCTTCTTTCATTCGTTCTGTTCATCATTACATCTTTTCCTTTCGTCATCACCATGAACTTTACCCTTCATTCTCATGGTACTGGACCTAAGCCTATAATAGACCTTTATCGGTGGTGCTCGGCACCAAATAGTCACAACACCTAAGGTAAAGTTCAGGTATACCATTGTCATATGCTATGCCCTTCATTCTTGTGGTACTAGACCTAAGCCTATAAAAGACCTTCATCGGTGCTCGGCACCAAATGGTCACAGCACCTAAGGCACGCAACAATGGTTCATCCATATGGTCAATCACAAAGAAAGACCCCGATGTGCATCCTCTCGGGGTAGCGAACCAGCACACCGTTGGGCTAACACCTTAATGGCGTGTCCCGACATCCAGTGCTTGCAAGACTTTCATTACTTCATCGTTCATTAATGCATGCATTCTTACTTCATGTTCCTCTTTCATTATCTTTCACTTTACGTTACATAATACTTCATTCATTCATTCACATTCAACGTAAGCCATAGGAAAGATAAACATACATCATAATAAGAAAATAACATACACAGGCATCAACATCATACAGGGCAACATCATACATACATAACATGCATAATCATGCAACATCATCATCATCATGCCCAACATGCTCTCTAAGGCCTCAATCATCATCTTACATGAACTTATAGGAACACTTACGTCAAAATTACATCTGCACTTTCCCTCGAAAGTCAGAAGTCAAACTACACTTTCCTTCAGGTGCAACAGTCCTATTCGGGCGTATGGACACCCTTCAGTCGCATGCCTCCATGCGACTGAACATCATGCGAATGAACCAATGCGGATGAACACTCATGCGAATGAACACCCAATCGTGCGAAGAATTAATGCGGATAAGCACTTATGCGCGACTGGACCCTCAGTCGCATGGCCTCCATGCGACTGGCTCCAATCGTGCTAATGGAATCCCAATCGTGCGAATGAACCTCAATCGCACCTCATTCAGCCGTATGCCTCCATTCGGTCGCCTAGCCCTAGCTGATGCAGAATGCAGTTCATCCCAAACCCAATCTGCCATTTTCGACCTCCAAGCTCATCTAAACTCATTCTAAGCCCAAATCAACCATCCTAAACCTTAGGGATGCATACCACAATACCATTCACACACACAAACTCAGAAACAAGCTCAAATGCATCATGCACACACATACACATACATAAACGGGTCAAACATGCACACAGTCAAAACCCGAATTTTAGTTGTTTTCCAGCCCCAATCATTCAAAACTTTAAAGGAGGGGTCTTAGAACTCACACAAACGACCACAACGAGGAGAGCTTCGATTTGACTCGCTTCTCAATGATTTTGGCTCACTCGAACCAACCTGAACCAACTTTTCTCTCTTTTTCTCTTCTTTCTCTATTCTCCTCTTTCTTGGCTGAAAATGTGGGTGTGGGGAGAGGGCAATGACTGTCCTCTCCCTTTATATACCCCCACTTACCCAACTTTCTCTCGTTGGCGAATTTGGTCCATCGACTTCTGACTTTGTTTTTTTTTCTTCCTTCGTCGGCTTCAAAATAAATAAATAACCGGGTGTTACAATACGTTATTCAATTACGATATCAAAAACCTAGAAACTTCTGTAGCTTCAGGTTCCACGGTCAAACCCTCACGACCGTCAAATAGGTATGAGCGTGTTCCTGATGCATACGAGGAACCCTATCCTATTTTCAGCCAGTTTGACACACCCAATTAAATATATCATGATTCCGTATACCATACCAACCCGTTCATATATGTAAGCATTATAATTATTACCAATACAGACAGAAAGAGTATATTATCTAAAATTAAAAAATAGACATGATAGCTCACCTGTTTACGGTACTTTGATGTATAGTCTACCTACTCATGCTCCTACCTGAGCTCCAAAAACGACAATAACAATACCCAATGGGGTATTGACTACTCGAGATTCTCTTAATAGTAGAGCATTCTCAAAAAAAGTTATAATCTAAATTCAACCTTAAGCTATCTATTTATAAGAAAGTAGGTAGGCTAGTGAAAAATAAAGGCAGGCGATATGGGATACAAAAGTGATATGTCTACCTGCTAGCTTAATAATTTTTTTTTATAATATTATTATTATCGTTATAATTAATTTAGTTGTTTACTTTGTGTTCTTTTATGATATGTCTGCCTGCTAGCTTAATAATTTTTTTTAATAATATTATTATTATCGTTATAATTAATTTAGTTGTTTACTTCGTGTTCTTTTATAACTTTTTAAATAAATTGTCTTATAAAATTTTAAATATGTCGTTGATATGAGTTTATTTTTTTCTACAAGTCAACCCAAGATTCACGTTTAAATATAATATATTATTATATTTATATATATTTATATAGTTTTTTAGACACTAAAACTCATCTAAAACTTTAAAATTTAAAATAGTTATTTCACTCGTTACTTACTCGCTTAACAATATACAAAATGTAAAGTTCATTTTTTATTTTATTTTAATTATTACATATGACCTTGAAACATGAGATGTTACAACAAGGATCAAGGTTTTGATAATTTATCAATTCTGAATAATATAAGTTCCAACACTACTGTTGTCATCGGCTTGCTGCCTTTAGCCACTCATCATCACCAATGATCATCATATGTTGTCGTTGTTTTTTTGCCACCATTGCGGCCATCAGATTAAACCGATCACCTTTTCATGACCCATTTTAAGGTTTTCGAATAAAACTAAAATACACGTGCTAATCAAATCCAAACCCCAAATCAATGTAACAAAATATAAAGATTAAAATCAATGAGTAATAGATAGAACCAAAAAAATAACATAGAAATGAATAGGCAACAGGTCAAATAAGATACAAGTTACAAGTATACCACTTGAATAACTTGTTGGACAATTTTAAATTTAAATCAAGATACATATACACCACTTGACTTTAATCTAGCTAGGTTTCAAAAACACCTTTCAAGCCGCCAAACTTGAATTAGCATGAAAACACTTAATCAACTCATAAGTCATAATTCAATGAGAAAATTAACCAGAATTAATTTTAATTCATCATAACACCACCCCTATTGATCACAAGAACGACAATCCATAAGGGATAGCCAATAAACTACCCACTAACTCTGTCCTTGTAATTAGAAAAGATAATAAATGAAGTAATACTCAACTTGCATAAGGTACAACTAATGACACAAAAGTAGAACCATTAGCATTCATGAGGATGTGTATTTAGTTTAAACAAATGTCAAATGGTTGGAGCATTTTTCGTTGCGAACCCGTATTCCAGGTCCAAATTAACAGGTTGGTGACCCGATATACAAACATCTTCAAGTTACAACTTTACAATTGAAACCCGAACTTTTTCAGTGTTACAAGAGAGGTCCATACCCAACCTTGATAAGTGTTACTCTACCAACAAAAAAACTACATCCTAGCTTTCATGTTTGATAACTTTGAAGTTTAACATAATAAACAACGGTTTGTTAAAATTTTACCATTTTCACGTTTACCCCCACCGAGAGCCTTAAATAAGATAAAGGGAACTCACCATATTTTGAATATCAGAAACTAAATGAAGTCAACGAAAAATCAAAGCCAGATTTTTAACATTTGCCATGTATCAAAACCCAAAAGTATCACATGATCGGTGTAATGTGAAATCATAAGGCATTGTTTGGAAGTTGAGTCCAAGAAATATACCCCATTGAATAATAAATATTCTCAGACTATATTAGTCAATGTATTAGATTAATAATCTTATTCTTTTTGAAAGTTGATAATTTTCAATCCTAAAGAAAAGTCACTTATCAATATGACATCAAGGCAACATCAATAATTAAAACCTAAAGTCTAAAACAACTTTAATTTCTCCTCCTTGTGTCCAACCGAACAAGAATCCAAATCTTCACATTTGTTCTGACCACAACTTTTTAAACGACATGAGATCTTTGACAAAAGACTTAAAACATACACATTGGTGTTCTTGTTGTTTATATTAGTTTATATATTGTAAGAAAACTATTCCTTCAACCAAATATTTTGTTCAATTTAATCCACTTATTTAAATAAATACTGTCTGGAGATAGGATTAGAAAAAAAATCTGACAGGAAAAAATTTTAAAATCTCTGATTTTTTAGTTCAAATTATGTTAATAAAAACTCAAAGCCCATTATCTACACAAATACACAATAAAAGAATACAAAATAATATGAATAAGTAGCAAAAAAAAACATATTATGTAATTCACATAGAAGAAGAAATCCCATTTCTAATCTCTCCAAATGTTGGATGTGAATAAAATGATGATGATTCTGAACTTAGTATTTGAGCATATTTTGACCATAAATCTTGAGAATTCATCTTGTCTAACAAGTAAACATCCATCTCTTCTCCTTCCTTTTGACTTTGACCTTCATCCACTTCACTCTTGTTCTTCCCTTCTAATGCCTTGACAACTTGCCTCATTGTTGGCCTCAATTTGGCATCCGGATGCGCGCACAATAGTCCCACATGTAGCACCATTTCGACCTCCTTGTGGTCAAGCCCACCTATAGCCATTAACCTCTCGTCTATGGCATTGAAAAGTTCATCTTTTTGCATCAATTCGGATACCCAATTGACCAAAGGGATGTTTCCCACCTTTATTGGCCGTTTTCCACATATAACTTCAAGAATTAGAATACCAAAACTGAAAACATCCGTTTGTGTTGAGGCTCGCCCTGTTTTAATCACCTCGGGTGCTAGGTAACCTGCTGTCCTACCACTCGAGTTGTGGTAGCCACTTGACCATGTTGGTGCATACGCGCTAATCCAAAATCACCCAACTTTGCATTCATTTCTTTGTCAAGCAACACATTGCTTGACTTGATGTCTCTATGTAAAACCATGACTTCCCATCCTTCATGTAAATACAAAATCCCATTTGCAATGTCTTTCAAGATTTTCATTCTATCAGTGAAATTCAAGATTTTGGTATCATCTTTGCATTCAAACAACAGTTTGTCCAAACTCCCATTTTCCATATAATCATAAACTAAAATCAAACTACCCTTATCTTTCTTGCACCATCCTCTTAATCCAACCAAGTTTTTATGTCTTAATCTTCCAAGACTAGAAACCTCAGCTAAGAACTCTTGAACCCCATCATCGTTGTCATGATTGATTCGTTTTACAGCAATCTCTGCGCCTCCTAGAACCCCTTTATAAACCTTCCCATTACCTCCGATTCCAATCACATTTTCATCACTAAAACTCTTTGTCGCCACATCAATATCTTGAAAAGCAATCCTATGAGGCCAATACTCCAACTCCCAATCCTCCAAATCGTCTTTCTCCTTCGCTATCCTCCTCTTTCTCTTGACCCACAAACAACCAACAATTCCACAAGCCAATACAACAAACAGAGCCCCTAATGTCACACCAATTACAAACCCTTTAGACCGATGAAACCGCTCACCAGGAAGCACAAACGAAGGCAGCCCTTCTGTAATCAAACCATCACTCAACGAGAAATTCGAATTGCTAAAACTCCAACTCAAGATCTTATGACTCTGAGTCAATGCCCCAGTAGAAGCAGTGAATCCCACATACATCTCATCCTCAAAAACATCAGAAAGATTCAAGAACACACACATCAAACACCTGGTGGGCTTGTTCATACCCACAGGAGCCATAGTCACATTCACCATAAAATCTTGATAATCAATCCAACCTGATAGTTCCCACCATCATTAAGCTGCAATCTCCTAAAACCCCCATTTTGATCTTCATAATACCCCGCTTCAGACGAATTAACAGAGGTTAACGAGTTCACATCAATCCCCACATGATTATCGCTAATATCCCTAAATTCTTCATTCCTAAACACATCGAATTCGACTCCAAACACACGATTGCTCGAAAGCCCATCAACGTTTCTGCTAAACAGCCCAAGATTCTGCGCTGCGCTTGTGTTATCAATCCCAACAACAGGGGTGAAGATGAACACGAACCCATGGCCCGGAAGAACGTTTCTTGTGGGTGCCATTGCGAAGATGAAAGAGGTGGAGAATGGGAGAATTGAGGAGGCGTTTTTGGTGGGGATCTTTTGAGGGAAAAGGGCTCGACCGATTTGGAGTTGGGTGGCGTTTGTGAGGGTGAGGATGTGGGATTCGACGGTGGCGTTGCCGTAGAGGGAGATGGTGGTGGAGTTGAAGGAGTTGATGATGAAGTCTACGGCGAAGGACGGTGGTGGGAGGAGGAGGAGGAGGAGGGGGAGGAGGAGGAGGAGGGGGTGGTGGTCATGGTGGAGAGATGGTGGAACTACGGTGGCTGACGGTGGACATGAAGATGGTGACGGTGGTCGGAGGTGAGAGATGAGAGGTGGTGATTAGTTTGTTGATTGTGTTGTATCGTGTAGAGCTTGTTTATAGTTGTAAACTTGAAACAGTAAACTCATGTTTACTCATGTCTTTGTAGTTAAGATATTATTATTGTTTTATTATTTACTTTAAAATAAAAACTGATAAACTTCATTTTGCTTCGTCCCCATGATTAATTTTTCTATCATTCATAGCTCGTTTTAATTTTTATGTAACTGAATTAACTATATAATGGGAAATGGTTGACAGTGGTTGTGCGTGAAAGAGTTAAAATTTTACGGGGATTATATCGTGTTTTTCTAATATTTTGAAAAACACGATACAAGCTTAATAATCTTTTTAATATTTTTAAACGTTGTTAAAGTGAGTGAGATAGAAAAATTATGATAAAAGTTTGAAAATATATTATTCAATTGAAAAAAAAATAAAAAAATAAATGTTTAGTGTAATTATAAAGATGAAAATAAGAAACGTATTGTGAATGTTCTTGTTTCTTTGGATTTATTTAAAACTTAAATATCGTTCTATATATTTTAAATATTTATTAGTAATTATTATTCGATTTGTGAAATACATTATGTCACAGAAATTTCTAATAATAACTTGTATAAATCGCTATATGTGTGAAAATATATTATCATTAAATTATATTATACTTATATATTATATTTTCATAATATAATGGTCTTATTGTATTATTTTTGTATATATATTACTAGGTTAGAGACCATGTATTATATGGGTGGAATAAATAAAACATACTAAAACTATTAGTTTTTTGAATTTTTTATTTTCTAGATATTATTATCCATTGGTGAAATAAAATATAATGAATATTTTAAAGTAATAACACATAATGAATTAGAAATTATTACAATATATTTAATATGTATAATAAATTATTAAAATATTTTAAATGTTAATAGTTTAGTTTACTTATTTATAATATTTATCATTTAGTATGAGAAAGACAAGAAACATAAATATAAATATATGTGTTTTAACATATTGTAGTTAAAAAAAGTCAAAATAATTGTTTTTAAAATTTTCGTATTATAATGAGAGAGGGGCGGGAAAATGATTTTGTTGATATGCTAAAATGATAATAACTGTCATTTGATATGTTAGAATGATAACACGTGTTTTAAGAAAACGTTCACTTATTTATTACTAGCTTTAGTGTATTACATGATTTGAATAAATAAATTATTAAATAGAATAAAAATTTATTAATATTAAATAATATGTGATTTAAATTATGTATATGTACTATAAGTAATAGAACAATGATATCAACTTTCTAAAAAATTGTTTTTATAATTTCTTTATTTTTTTCTAAAAAATAAATCAAACATTTAGTTTCAAAACAAAACATTTTAAAGAATGTCATTTTTAAAATATTTCATTTAAAAAAAAGCATGATGTACACTCTTAAAAATTTTCTTTTTATAAAAATTTGTTTCTCTAGAAATAAACATTAATAAAAAGATTTATTTCTTAATCTTTTTAAAATAGCTTATAATAAAAAAATAGATTTAATATTATAGTTAGTAATCAATTGAGTTATTTAATAGGAGAGATAAACAAGAATTTTTTTTAAAAGCGAATGTGATGTTGTCATATAACATTTCTAGTTATCATTTTATGTTATGTAAAATCTATAATTACCCTTTTATTAATAAAAGATAGGTTATAGTTATAACAATTTCTAAAAGTATTAACACACGTGACTCTTATGCTCAGGATGTAAATATGTAATGTTAAGGGCCAAAAGGTAACTTTGACGAAGTAGGCAGACAAAGAGCGCATCCATCAATAGACTTGTTTTCCTTTCTACTCTACAAACTTGATCTAACATTTTAATAAAACAATCTCACATATATACTCATTATTTAAGTAAAGATACAAATCTTTACTAATAAGAAAACATATGTTAAATGATACTCAAATCCGAGTCATAAAAGACGGTAAAGTTACTAACAAGCCGTATAGAAGACAAATGGACATTTATTCTAACCTCTCAAAGATTGATCAATGTATTCACATCCCATTCGTCATAGTACGTCATATCATTAAAATTTAAAATAAAAAAATAAGATTGTAGCTATAAAAGACTACATCTTCGTATTTATAATAACTATAATAATAATAATATTTTTTTAAGTGCATAGTGTGAGTTTAATAGTGTTAATATGTATTTATATCTTTTATTATAAAAGTAAAAGGAGTATAGAATGATAAATCATGCTTAAATTTAAAAAAATTAACTATTTATTTCATTTATGTCCTTATAATAAAATATAACATATGATACTTATAATACAAATGCTAAAGCATAAACACGTGGCCAAACAAAATCGACATTTACTTTCATTGTCATTCATTCATTGCGATTGAGCATTTATCCCTCCTCCCCTTTTTCTTACCAGTTGTTAATAGCTCAATAATAATCAAGATGGTAATTATGGTGACAATTTCTCCATTAACTTTCTCCGGTCTATGCAAATTACCACCGAAAACTGTCTCCGATAATCATAAAACTCTAATCTACATTCATAAAACGAAACCCCCTAAAATCTAAGCCATAAGTGATTTTTGACCACAAATACCACTCATGCTTTCACTAATCTTGTGGGATAATATAGTTGTCTTAAAGACTTTTGTAATATACGTAATTGTTTTCTTTCATTCAATTTTTTCAATAATTATTTTTGGATTTTTTAATTACGTCATATCACACTGAACCAATACTGACTAAAATCGAATTACCAAAAAATTACACAACAACCATACAGCCGCAACGCGAAGGCAATTCCACTACTTCTATAATACAGATGAAAAGACTTCAATCATGAACATGAAAAGGAGTCTGCAAGATCGTTAAAGGGTATGAGTTACAACACAACAACACAAAGAGGAGATAAACTAAACTTAGATCAAACAGTAAACTGGATTAACCAAGTGATGACACTAAGAACACAAGTAGTATATGAGACAAAACACAAAGAGCACAAGTGTTTGCTTTTCAAGAATGCAGTATATTGCTTTCTCTATGTTCTATTACAAGTGTTACAAAGCATAAATAAAAAATACAAGAACATGAGATACTTATACAACATCCTACAACCGGCTATACTTTGAAAGCCAGCTGGATACAATTGACTAGACACACATAAAATCAATTGTAGAGTCAAAAGGCAGATTGCCTTTTGACTAGTGACTATGACATGCCATAGCTCACATCCTTATCTATTACAAAAAGGATAAAGTACATAAAGTAGAAAGTTACAGACTCAAGACCTCAATGTATAGTTACCAAAAGCATGGACCTTTTCACCAAACCATGTTAGTTGGTGACTTGCAGAGTTGCAGCGGAAAGGTGTCCAGCTTTATGGAACAGTACATCAGATAAAGCATGTTACTAAAAGTCTTCGGAAGAAATCTGTCTTCATGAACTTGAAGCTTCGGAAGACTTTGTCTCTGAGGCTTCGGAAGACTTCATCTTGGCTTCGGAAGATGTTGGTCTTGGCTTCAGAAGATTTCACACTTAGAGTATTTTTGTTGCACATGTGAAACTTCCGAAGCATTCACTTCAATGCACTTGTGCAGCAGTAGGCTAGACTAAAGATGTTTAAGTTGCATCAGCCTCTTCATTAATCTTACAAACTCCCCTAGGCTGATGCTACCAAACACTTAGAAAACTTCAGATATTAACAGTCCTCATTAGGATGATCACCATTCATTTCTTCATAAGATGATCAGGATCCTTCAGGCTGTCAAAGTGTCTTCTCATGTCAAAGAGGTCATGCAGAGGCAACTGAAACATATCTTGCCATGTATAAATGTCTTCAATGCCTTGATCTCTAATAACATGCCACTTTCTGGATTTGTGGTGTATGTCCAAGACAAGATGGGTCTTCCTGATACTAGAGAGCTACTGAAGTTGGAGTTGATGAGCATCCTCTGGCTGCACATCCTCAGGCTGTTCTGATTCATCCTGAGGTTCAGAAAGGGATGCAGGCTTCTTCTTCTTCTTAGACTTGGTTTAGAAGCCCCTCTTTTCTCTTTCCAAATTTTAACTGAGAAGACTGGCCTGCAACACCCAAATTGATCTTCACTGTCTCTCTCAGTTGGGACTTCCTCTCTCTCAGGCTCAAAGGAGAGGGAGGTTGACCCTGCTGTGGATCAGAAGATGAAGCTTGCTGAGCATTAGCAGGAGGTCCGGGTTGTGTTGTGTCTGTTTGTTCAACCTTAACCTCTACTTCAGGTGGGGCCTGACTTGGAGTGGAATGTAAGTCAGTGAGCACTCCACTCTTAATCTTCTACTTGATTACCCTGATATGCTCATCCATAGTGGATAGAGACATGGGTCCAAGTCTCCTTCCAGAGAATCCATACAACTTCAAGAAGCTCATCATCCTCTGCCTATTAGCAGACTTCTTCATGCTCTTTTAGATGATGGCTCTTGACTTTGTTGCTTCTTCTCTCATCTTCTTCTTTGTTGTATTTCTTTCTTTGACTAACTCAAGCTCAAGTTGTTTTAAATACTCAAACTCAACATAGTCATAGGTAGGGAAGGAGTGCATCTGCCTGATAGAGACCTGTAGCACTCAGGTAGTTAATCATCTTGATTCTGTCTTCTCCTTATCTACCTGAGGTTCTTATTGAACCACATCCTCTTGTTCAGGACTTTCTTGAACTGGTGAGAGGGTAGGCATACCTCTGTACAGTCTTTTTCTTTTTCTCTCTTCTTTGACCTATACTAGGAGTTCTGCATCTTCTGCCTCCTTTTTCTCTCTTGATCTTTCCAGATCAACCAGCTCATTCAATTCATCCAAGGGAGAGAATGATATTATCTATGTCATAGTTCCTAGTCTGCAAATAGTTGATCCTGACTGCCCTTAACTCATCATTCTGAGTATCTGGTTTGGGGGCAGCCCTGACTGCAGACTCCATGAGTCTTGGAGACTCAGTAGAGGAACCTTCTCCCCTTAGCCTCCTTTTCCTCTCTCTCTCCTCCTCCTCAATCTCCTCAATGTCATTTTTCTTTTCCCTTTGTCACTCACAGACCTTTGTGACTCAGGGTGGAGAGAGCTTTGGCCTTCATTGCTCGTTGCAGCATCTGCTCAGGCCAGAGAGAGGTTGAGAAGCACCTTCACCAGCAGGTGTCTTAGAAAGATATGGATCTCTACAGCAGTTAGAGATGATAGACAGGGCTCTCAGGTTCTGTCACTGGGCCTTCAGTCAAGGTTCCCCTATGAAGCTAATCTTAGGGTCTGCCTCAACATCCAGTTGACCGATGACATTGCCTGATTGCCTTAGTCTCCTTTTAGACTGAACTCTGCAATGATCCTATCTGGATTCTTCTAGCTAGTCTGTCAGCTTGTCTTGATTGGCTTGGGTTGACAAGTGGCATGTTAATAGATCTAGACCTTCATAGTAGTCCAAGTTCTGAAAATTGAAGACTTCTTGTTGTCCTTGAACTCTTATGATATGAGGCTCTCCTGTTGTTGTCATACCTCCACCCAATAATGTGATTGAGATGATGAAGGTGACATAGCCCTTGGTATCCCATCCTCAAACAGACTCTGTATGAAGGAGTCTGTGTAGTCCACATCAATGTATACTAGAGGAGGTTGCTGAGAATGCACAGTTGCAAGTGAGGATGGTGAGTCCTCAATGTCCATTCTCTTGGAGGAACTCCCAGGTTTCGGGCTGGAATGACTTTCTCCCCCTTTTGGTAGCATCACCCACTTGCATAGGTGAGCTGAAGGATAGGTCAATCACATCCACAGGCTCTTGTGTTCCTGGTTGAGCTCTTCTTAAGGGTCTCCTAGCTAGTTTTTCCTTAAATAAAAATCTCAAGTTGCTGATCATTGATCTGTTTTGTAAGGTAGTCACCTGAGATTTAAGGTGACTGACCTTTGAGACTAGGTAAGTGCATGTTTTAGACAGTTTGTGCACTTTTAGCCTCAGATCCCCCCTCTCTTCATCAGAAGAATCATTGGGGGTGGAGAAGATTGGACCAGAGTTCTTTCTCTCATGACCAGTTCTAAGTTCTTGGCTACTGGATTTCCTCTGCTCACTGGCAGTCTCAGTTGAGATGTCAGTGGGCTAGTTGCCATGGTTGAGGTCTTAATAATGTAATCACTTTCAGAAGTGAGAGCCTCTTCCATTGGACATCCTGAACAGGTTCAGAAGTGTCCACCTCAGTTGTAGGTGACTGATGTGGGATAGATGTAGGAGACTTAGGAGTACTCATCTCTTTTTGAGTAAGGGGAAAAGAAGAGAGATTCATTATACTCACTGAAACCTATATCTTCATCAGTATAGAAGTCAAGGTTTGGAATTGGTTGGTTGAGATCTATAGGCTGGGGATGGTAACTGTCCCCTGAAGGTTGATCACTGGAGTGTTGAGACTCAGAGTGATGGCTTAAGGCAGTAGGGCTAATGAGCTCATCAGGCTGAGCATGAGGAACCTCAGCACTGATTCTTGAATAGATGGGAGTGGTCTGCTCCTCAGAGGAATGGAAGCTCTAGTGTCCATTTCTTCCTGTATGGGTGAGTATATGGGGACCTCCACAGACTGAATAGTCTGAGCAGGGGTTCGTTTGGATTTTCTTTGGTAGGTGATGGAGATTTGAGGCTGTGTGGGTGGCTGGAAAGCAGCAGGTGTGGGTTCAACACTAGCTTGTGCTGCTAGGTTGTCACCTTGAGCAATGAGCTCTATATTTTGGGACTAGGGCTGTTTCTACCCTAGAGAATCCAACAGTGGACTTTTAAAGATGCCGGGCTTCATCCATTCCAATTTAAGAATGTTACCTGTTCCCCTTAACTGTGAGCCCAGTTCACAGTTAAGAATGTACTGGACATATCTAGGAAACATGTAATATTCTAAGGAGTCTAAATCAACAAGCAAATTTGTATAAACAAACTAAGAGTACCTGAATTTGACCCCTTGAACCATTCCATGGACTATGAAGGAGAGATCTTCAGGAATCTGGTCCCATCCACTATGCTTGTTTGATAAGCTGTGGATGACCACATGGAGCAGGAATCTCCATTGGGATGCGACCTTCCCTTTCCTAAAAGTCTTTACAGAGAAATCTCCCTCATACCCCATCTGCTCAAAGGAATGATTAACAACTTCCTTTGGGAAGAACACCTCACCTTCTTCATCATCTAGCTGAAGATGTTTGTTGATGATGGCTGGAGTGATGAAGATTGTTCTCCCCTGTATTGTGGCAGACAATGCCTTCTCCCCATCCATAGTGACCTCTTGGCAGGTCTTCCAGAATTCAAGCAACTGATCCTCATAGAGTGGAGGATCAATGGTGAGGAAGGTGAAGTAGTTTGACAGAGACAAGAAACAACAAACCTCTGAGAAATGAGGATCTTTCTCAGAGCGTAACAGAGCAACTTGATTGTGTTGTCTGTGTAGCTGCATGTTAAAGTTGGGATCATTTTTGTGAGCAAGGTTGGCCATTTTGAAGTAGCTTAAGGATGAAGGAAGAAGAAGAAAGAAGAAATTTCAGAGAGAAATTTGGTTTTTTTAGGTTTGGAGGAAGAACAGATGATAGAAAGAGGGGGGAAACCGTTGGGTTTATATGTGAGAAGGATTTCAGATAAAGTTTAATGAACGAGGATAAACTTTAAAATCCGAATGTCGGTCCCACCTCTGAAAAAGTAGTTTACTTTTTGCTCAAAAAGTAGTTTTCTTGGAAGTCAAAAAGCTTAAAAGGTTAATATCTTCGGAAGTTTTAATTAAAAAGCTTCCGAAGCTAAAATGACTTCGAAAGAAGTTCCTGAGAGATTTGAAAATTTTTGCTTTGGAAGAAAATTAAAGCTTGAGTGCTTGGTGTGTAAACAGACAAAGCTTTTGAGAGTTAATTTTGCTTCGGAAGTAAATAGTCCTTAAATTTAGTAAGTGTCTGAGACAAATATTAAGCTTCAGAAGATAAATTTGAACTCTTCCGAAGGTAAACTTCTCATACAGTTATTTAATTTGAAGGCATTTACTTCCGAAGTTAAAAACAAACTTCCGAAGTATCAGAATTTAAAAAAATCTAAGGAAAGTATTCAAAAAGAAAATTTTCATCCAAAGAAAACATGAGCTTATGAAAGTGATGAACTAGACAACTTAGGACACACATATTTTAAGAAATAATAAGAATTAGTTTTAAGAAAAGCTTACTCAAGGTTTATATCCCAATAGCTGGTATAAGATATTTAAATCTCTGTTCATCAAAAGCCTTTGTAAACAGATCAGCATATTGTTCATCTGTGTGAACCTTGACTAGTTTAATTAACCCCTTTTCATAGTTATCTCTTATTAAATGATACATGATATTGATGTGCTTTGTCCTTGAGTGCTGTACAGGGTTTTCTGTGATTGAGATAGCACTGTTGTTGTCTATGTGAATGGGAGTCTCCTTGAAGTTTAACCATAATCCATCATCTGATTTTGAATCCAAAGTACTTGAGCACAGCAGCTTGCAGCAGCAATGTATTCAGCTTCAGCAGTTGATGCAGAGACACCGGATTGTTTCTTGAATTGCCATGAGACAACCCTTCCACCAAGAAATTGACATCCCCCAGATGTAGACTTTGCAGTCATGTTGTAACCACCATAATCACTATCTATATAGGCATACAGATTAAAGTCAGAATTCTTGGATACGATAGGCCAAGTGACGATGCACCCTTGAGGTATCTTAGAATCCTCTTGATAGTGAAGGTGAGACATCTAGGGTGGCTTGATATCTTGCACAGATACATGTAGCAACATGATATCAGGCCTGCTAGCAGTAAGATACATAAGAGACCCAATCATAGCCTGTATAAATGCTCATCTACACACTCCCCCTCAAGATCAGGACCAAGAGAGTGGTTTCTGGCTATGGGTGTCTTAGCAATCTTACAGTCAGTCATATTAAACCTCTTGAGTATGTCCTGAACATACTTTGACTGACTTATGAAGATGCCATCTTTAACTTGCTTCACTTGAATTCCTAGAAAGACATTAAGTTCCCTCATGGCACTCATTTCAAATCTGTCTTTCATCAGCTTCGAAAAGCTTGTAGAGCTTTGGATTATTTGAACCAAAGATGATGTCATCCACATATACCTGAACTAGCAATATGTCTTTTCCTTGTCCTTTGATGAAGATAGTTCCATCTATAGTACCCCTCCTGTATCCATGTTTACAGAGATACTCAGACAGTGTCTCATACCACTTCCTGGGCCTGATGCAGCCCATAGAGAGCTTTGTCAAGCTTGCAGACATAAATGGGTCTACAAAACCAGGTGGTTGTTTGACATAAACCTCTTCATCTATCACTCCATACAAAAAGGCACACTTCACATCAAGTTGAAAAATCTTGAAGTTCTTGGATGCAGCAAATGCCAGGAATATCCTAACAGCTTCTAATCTTACGACTGGAGCAAAGACATCAGTGTAGTCAATCCCTTCTTCTTGTGTGTATCCTTGAACAACCAGTCTAGCTTTGTTCTTGATGATGATGCCTCTATCATCTTTCTTGTTCCTAAACACCTATTTGGTTCCAATGTTAGTCTTCCCAGAAGGAAGAGGACAAAGGTTCTAAACTTTCTGTCTTTCGAATTGAAGCAGCTCTTGTTGCATAGCTTCAACCCAACTTCCATCCTTTAGAGCTTCATCAACTTTCTTTGGCTCTATCTGGGATAGAAAACAAGAGTGAAGACAAACATTTGCTTTATGGGTTTGTCCTCTTGTTTTTACCCCCGAGACAACATCTCCAATGATGTTTGTGGTAGTGATGAGACTTGTGGATCCTAAGCTGAGGGATCACAGCAAGTTGTTGAGAAAGATCTAAATTTGAGAAATTTAGATCTGGCATAGATGTTTCTCCCACCACATCAGCACACTTTTCAAGTGAAACTTGATCCAAGCAGTGTGTGACATCATTGGTGTTCTCATCCACAGTGTGGTTAGTGGCATCAAGAAATTCTTGGTCACTGAGCTGGAATTTGAAGGCATACCAGATGTATCAACTGAATTTTTCATTGTAGGGCTGATAGAAACCTCATTTGTAGAAGTGGTTCCAACTGGAGCTGAAGATATGTTTCTTGAAGATCTTCCTAGCTCAAATCTTGGATCAGGATCATCTGTATTCAAATTTTCTGCAGATCCTGAAACATTCTCATAAGATTTGTTAAATAGTTTGTAACCAAATCAAGATCAAACAGCCAATCCGGACCAGAACCAGTAACACAAGGTGTGTGTTCATTGAAAGTCACATTGGTTGACTCCTCAATAATTCTAGTTCTGAGATTGTATACTCTATAAGCCTTAGCTTGGGAAGAGTATCCAATAAATTGTCCATCATCTGATTTCTCAGCAAACTTGTCAATTTGATCTTTGGTATTCAAGATGGTGCAAGGACATCCAAATGACCTGAGAAAACCAATGAAAGGTCTCCTCTTGTGCCAAAGTTCATAAGTAGTCTTGCCATGAGTCTTAACTACTAAAACTCTGTTCTGCACATAGCAGGCAGTGTTGACTGCCTCTGCCCAAAAGGTGATGGGAAGTTTAGAGTCAGACAACATGGTTCTTGCAGCTTCAATCAGTGTGCTATTTCTCCTCTCAGCAACACCATTTTGCTGAGGAGTCCTGGAGTACTAATTGTCTTGTAATACCCTTTTCATCACAGAATGTGTCAAGGATATGGTTCTTAAATTCGGTTCCTTGATCACATCTTATGATCTTGACCTTGTGATCAGATTGATTCTCAATCTTTAAGATGAAATTCTTCAGAATCTCAGGAGTCTCATCCTTAGTTCTAAGGAAGAAAACCCAAGTGAATCTTGTAAAGTCATCTGTGATCACTAGACAGTATGTGGTCCTTCCTAAACTCATTACACTGGTGGGGCCAAAGAGATCCATATGTAACAGTGTAAGGGAGTAGTGATTGAGTTCTTTTCCTTAGGCTTGTGAGATACCTTATGTTGCTTCTCTTTCAGGCATGCAACACAGTGGTCATCACTTGTAAAATCTTTCTTGGCATTCTAGTTATCAAGTCCATACTTAATTAATTTATTCATGTTCTTAAGTTTACATGGCACATTCTTTTATGCCATAGGAAAGACTCATCACTATTGGCTTTAGATAGAAAGCATGAAACTTCTCCAGAGGGAGAGGTTCTTGCAAATCCATCTTGTACATGTTTCCTTTCTGGGGGCTCTAAGCAGGATATGCTCATGAGGAATGACCACACCAAGCCTAAGAACAATGCACTCATGCTTAGTATCCAATCTCAAAAGATTGAGATACACAAAATTAAGATACACTCAAAGATTGTATCCAAGCTCCTTTACAAGTTTACCTTTTCTATGCTGAGTTACTATTTGTGACCTTGCCCCTACCAGAAATGTAACCACCTCATCTCCTCCAAAAGCAATAGTCCTCCATCAATCCTTTCAAAGTTCTGGAGTAGTGATCTATTACCAGTCATGTGCCTGGAGCAGCTACTGTCTATGATCCAAACATTTCTGTCTGTCTTCAGCTGTCCCTGCACAAAAGAGAATGATTAGTTACATCTGGAAACCCAAGCCTTGCTTGTCTTGGGCTCACTTGCAGAAGGTAAATTAACAGTAATAGATCCTATGGTTGTACTAAAGGATCTTGAGCTGTTTTCGATGGAGAAATCTCAGTCACTTGGTCTTTCTTAGACGTCCCACCACCTTTGGAGTCTGGACTTGACCTTTAAAACTTTAGAAACTTTTGGAGTTTCAGAAGTTTTGATGACTGAACCTTCGGAAGATTCTGCAAACACTACAACAGACTTCAATGCTTCGGAAGAACTCCTTTCTCCGAGACCAATGTTCTCTTCCAAGAGAATTTTCCACTTCCCTTCTTGTTAGATTTGAAACTTCCGAAGGAAACTGGTTTTCCTTCCGAAGCCTGAATCTTCTTAGAACTCTTTGAAGCCTTTGTTTTGGCCATATGGATAGTACCTTTAGGATTGAAGGGACAATCTTTGCAATGTGAGTGGTTCTGTCACACATAACACAATTCATCTTCTTCTTCACAATAGCCTTGTCTTGAGAGTAAGACTGTCTTTGGTCACTTCGCTTCTCCACCTTCATCTTTGCAGATGCTGAGACAGTCCTCTTGGGCTGAGAACTATGCTTGGAGTTTGATGGACCAGGCTGTGCAGCAGTGGTACACAGCAGATCAGTCTTCTTCTTGCTGCTAAGATGAGTTGAGCAAGAACCAGACTCTTAGCAGAGTTTTGGTTGATGCCTTCAGTCCCTACCACTTTAAACCCTGCAGAAATAAAAACTTGTTTCTGCTTAGAGTCAAAAGTAGCCTTGATCTCTTGAGCCTTCCTTGCCTTTCTTTGCTCTTTCTGATCAAGTTCTTTCTCATGGACTTGATCATCACAGTCTTCATTTTCTCCTCAGAAGGATAGTGGCCCTTCTTGGAATCTCCTCTTCACTCTTTGTAGAGGGATTCTTCACTATCTTTTCTTCATCCTCCTCACTCATAGGATCTATGAGAGGAAGCTCATCTTCACAAGTTCCACACCTAGGAGATCTTACTGACAAGATTGTGTGTGGAGGAGCTATCTCATTGGATCCCAGTCTCTGTCTATTTTGATAGCACACTTTGTTATGCAGGGATGAGGATATCATGTTCTTAAGGTATCTTCTTAAGAACACTCTTTTCTGCCCTGGCTTTGCTGATCACAAGCTCAGCCTGACACTCAGTTAACTTGGTTATGAGATCTTTAATTTGAGTCCTAAAATCTGTGTGTTCATGTTTTAGAACTGAATGGTTTTCTCTAAGTCCTCTATTTTCAGCTTATATCATTTTCAGACTTTCTAAAATCAGATTTTAAAATGTTAAGGACTCAATATCAGATCTCAGTTCCAAGTTATAGGACATGTACCTGTTAACTTTAGCAATGCATTCAGGAGTACAGAGATGTTCCAATACCTTGGCTTCATCATGATCTGCCATCAGTGCTTGGGTTGGAGAGGCATCTTCAACCTGAAAGCTCCAGTCAAAGCCTCCTTCTTCAACAACAACAACAGCTTGCTACTTTGACTTCATTATGGAGAGCTTTGTCAGTGTAGTTTGGTCTGAATTGTGTTGGCCACCATTTGTTCTAGGTGCCTTACACTCTCTGGCAAAGTGGCCCATCAGGTTACAGTTATAATACTTGACTTTTGTCCAGTCCAAACTTTCCACTAGTTGCATTGCTTGGAAACTTCCTTCCAGCCCTCTTGTAGAACTTCTTGGCTTTGTGAGTGAGAAGAGCCATCCGCTGGACTATTTCCATATATTCCAGATCATCTGGATGGATATAGTCCAAGTCTTCAAGAGTGAAAAGAGAGTTGCCACAACTTTCATCAGAAGACATAAAAGCTTGAGAAGAGCTTGTCTCTTGGAATGGGCTTCCTTGAGTGTAGTTCTCCTTTGGTGTCTTTGGGAAGGTGATGAAAGGACCCTTGGGTGAGTTGTCAGGGTAGCATAAGAGATGTGTTGGGTTCTATGCTGTCCCTTTCAACCACATGTAGGGCTGAACCCATTTGATTGTTGGAGTTTCCAGATGAACCTTGCATGTTCATCTCCATCTGGTAGCCACCGAGAATCCCATATAACTGTCGAGTAAGAGTTTTGAGATTTTCAGTTCTCTTGATCACCACACAGTAGTGTGTCCACTGCCTAGGAAGTGAGGACATGAACTTCCTTACAATGTCTCTGTTTTCAAGAGAAACTCCTCCATCCACTAGGGTATCCACTATCTCAACATACCTGAAGTACTGCTGAGTCATGGTTCACCTGTTTTGAAGGTAAGTTTTCAAACTACTGCTTCAGGAGATCCTTCTTGTTCTCCTTGCTTCAGAAGAACCCTCATACATCAGTTTCAGTGCATCCCATAATGCTTGGCTGTTTTGCACTTCTTGAAACCTCTATATACAGAGTTTGGAAGGGCAGTTTGAAGAGCTGTCATGGCTTTTCTGTCTATCTCTACTCTCTTCCATCTTCATTAGAGTAGTAGCCACATCTTTGGGGATCATACCAGCACCAGTAGCAGAAGTGTGCTGGGTATGAAAGGTCCATTCTCAATAGACTCCCACATTCTTGTATCAAGAGACCTAATGAAACCTTCCATTCTTAAACACCAGGTGTCAAACTCATCAACAGTGATCAGTGGGGACTTGTTCATGGTTCTAGTTTCCATATTAGTTTTGGAAAGGGCTGCCATTTGAAAAGTTTAGTATTTGTGTGTGTGAGGGATCTAAGATGGTGAGATCTTATATCAAGAGCCTGGAACGCTCTGATACCAAATGCAGGATCGTTGAAGGGTATGAGTTACAACACAACAACACAAAGAGGAGATAAACTAAACTTAGATCAAACAGTAAATTGGATTAACCAAGTGATGACACTAAGAACACAAGTAGTATATGAGACAGAACACAAAGAGCACAAGTGTTTGGTTTCAAGAATGCAATATATTGCTTTCTCTATGTTCTATTACAAGTGTTACAAAGTATAAATAAAAGATACAAGAACATGAGATACTTATACAACATCCTACAACCGGCTATACTTTGAAAGCCAGCTGGATACAATTGACTAGACACACATAAAATCAATTGTAGAGTCAAAAGGCAGATTGCCTTTTGACTAGTGACTATGACATGCCATAGCTCACATCCTTATCTATTACAAAAAGGATAAAGTACATAAAGTAGAAAGTTACAGACTCAAGACCTCAATGTATAGTTACCAAAAGCATGGACCTTTTCACCAAACCATGTTAGTTGGTGACTTGCAGAGTTGCAGCGGAAAGGTGTCCAGCTTTATGGAACAGTACATCAGATAAAGCATGTTACTAAAAGTCTTCGGAAGAAATCTGTCTTCATGAACTTGAAGCTTCGGAAGACTTTGTCTCTGAGGCTTCGGAAGACTTCATCTTTGGCTTCGGAAGATGTTGGTCTTGGCTTCGGAAGATTTCACACTTCGACTATTTCTGTTGCACATGTGAAACTTCCGAAGCATTCCATTTCAATGCACTTGTGCAACATGCAGGAAAGACTAAAGATGTTTAGGTTGCATCAGCCTTTTCGTTAATCTCTACAGAGTCACTATAAAAGCTTATGAATGTGCCATTAAAAGTAAATAGCATGCTTCTGAACATGTCATTAAATTAAAAAAATTAAGTCTAACAAAAAGGCTTATACTTTTGTAGAAATTTATAAACACATACAATTTAAAAATGTAAATACATAAAATTGAAAATTAAAGCTTTGATACCTATGATACCACATGGCTTTAACCATGGAGATCCTTGTTCAATAACTGCCTTAAATATTCTGGTATGACCATGGGATATGAGACATATTGCTTCACTATCTTTCACGACATATTTCTTGACCTTAGAAAGAAACTTATGTCAACTAGCATATAATTCATTCTCCATAATGCTTAAATATGTTAATACAAGGAACGAATGCCCGAACACACATCCACCGGTCTGTCTTAATGTGCACCATTTAATAATAGTCCCTAGATTGAACATTTGTAACACATATAAAAACTAAGGTAAAAAAATATAGGTTTCCTCCAAGTTTCAATAGATGTGTTCAATTGACTTATGTTTTCGTATGAAGAAGTATAGTCTAACTTATCAATAACTTTATCGCTCAAAGCTGTAATACTAAGAGAAAGTGGCTCTTTAATAAGGTGTTGGATTTCTTGAGCTATCAAGCTTAAATCTAAGTTTAGATGGTTTTGAGTAATTCTAGAATGCAAAAACTATGTGGACCAGTATTTCTTTGTGATTTCAAGAAAAACAATCTTTATGTTTATTTGCGTGAAGTTGCCATTGCAAGCTTGTTTATGTAACTTGCATTTTTTAAATCAAGTGGTTGGTTGTGACACCTAATAATTTAGGTTAATTCCCGACTAACACAAATTCTATTAGTAATTAATTCATTCATGCATTTCACTTTATTAGAATTAATTAAAGTGAGTACATTATTGCATAAACATTCACATAACAATAATTCGAAGAATCACCGGATCACACAACACGCGACTAATTCCTAGACGTTGGTGATTCATCAAATTAATATTTTTAACAACTATGATTAATATAATTTATAAGAAATTATATATTATGTGATTTCATGCTTAAATAGTTAATATTGACATGAAATTGTGAAATTGCGAACATTTATTTGTTATTATGAGTTAATAGCTTTTATAAATTAGTTGTTATAAATAAATAGTTTAAGCTTTATTTTATTTATTTGGGTTTAAAATAAAATTAACTTGAAGTATCTAGCAAACTGAACTTAGTTAACCCCCCTCGGATCATCTAAACCCATTATTATAAACATTTTAGGGAAGTTACACTTTTATAAAAATAAAAACATAAAACCCCAATCCTAATCCTCCATTTGCCATTACGGCCGCAATCACCCAAAATCCATCCCCATTTGTGATCTCGAGACCTCCCACATAACAAACCATCCTTGTTTTAGAAATCATTTGTGGAATTGGACGATTATAGCATCAAAACATCCTTAGTAATCAAAGATTTCAAATTTACAAGATTTTTATAATTGTATGAATTGTTATCGTTGGAAATCCTAGTTTTTCTTGAAAACTGAGGGTTACTAATAATAGTAACTTTAATATGAAGATTTGTGATGAAAAGTGGATTCTTGAAGAGATTGAGGTGTAATGTTGATGCTAGAATGTTAATTTATTCATGATTTTACGCTTTGATGAGTTGAATTTGTGAAATTTAACCCGCTTTTATATTTTGCTAAGAAGATTCAAGTCTGGTTCCTTATAATTATTTGAGTATATCCTTTATATTATATGGAATGAGTGTAAGGTTTATGAGTGGAGAAAAAATTATTACTTTTCATCTATATATTTGAGGAAACACTCTTCAATCCTTATAAATATTTTTAATATTTTTGAAAGTAGTTTTTTTAATATTTTTATTTGTAGTTCTAAGTGAAGGATAGAGAAAAAGTTATGATGAATGTATAAAGAAGAATTATATATTAAAAAGAAGAGAAGAAAAGTAGGGCTTTTTAGTATAACTATAAGGATAAAGATAAGAAATAAGATGTAAATACTAAAAAAATAATAACTTTATTGTCGGTGATGTTGTGTGGATTGAGTTTTGCGCATGCATGATGACCACCGATAATGATTATGTATGGTTCACAACATATGGATGTGTCAGGAATGATTAAATCATAGAAATCAAGATGTATGTTCATAACTAACTAAAAATAGTAACTTTATTAGGCTAGTAACTTGCATGATGTGTTCCACATGTGTGGAATGTGTTATGATGACTGATTATGTAAATATTAATTACAGGAGCATGTTAGAAAACTTGATTTGTGAAAAACATGATTTGTGATCATACATTACTTTATGCATGCATGATGAGGTATTGTTTATTCTTAACTTGCTATTTTAGGAAGGTTGATGAATTATGTGAATTATGATGCATGTGCTATCACACTAGATCGTGTAATGTGGTTGATTAAATATATGTAATGGAAAACCCAACTTTCCTTAGAAGAAAACCTTTCTAAAATAGCAACCTAATTTGGAACCTTACCTTTATTGTGATAAACTTTTTGACATGATTGAACATGGATTCATTAATATGAGTAACCAACAAGTCGTGGAGTCAAACTTGGTCAACAAAAGTCATATTTGGCCAAACTTGGCAAACATGCTAAATTTACTTAAACTCACCAACAATTGGAGTTTTTTTATACAACGGTTTATATAAACCAACATGAACACACACTCAAAAACCTATTTTATTATAGATAACACTTAGTGACCCCGCTTATGCATTTCCTGTATTATGCAATCTAATGTGAGTCATCACGACCCCTTTCTTACATACTTTGTTGGGTATTCTACCTCTGAAGAAATTGAAGATTTCAATATTATTGAAGTTGAAGACTTGAAGCACGAAATCAACAAAAATATTAGTCTAGGATTTATATTGTAATTATTTTTATTGCTAGACTAGTATAAATATTAGCTCATATTATCATTGTAAAGTGTGAATAAATCATCACTTGTTAGGGTGAATTAGGTCCATCACCAATAAACATCATATCATCATCCCTCATGGATGATGATTTCAACAATATATCAATAAACATCAAACATTAAACACGTTTGTGTTTGTCACACCCCCGCTAAGAGCAGAAACACGGGGATGTAATGAGACGGGATCGTCATAACACATGGTAAGCGATAGAGATGCAATATAATAAATGATGACAAGCGTGTCATGATAACACCCGACAAGAAGGGAAGTTGTGTCGTGTTTACTCAATCTTCACGACAACATAGCCATAAGCATAACATGATACATGAATGTTGTTGTATGTAATTCCCACAACCCGGGAACAAGTTACAAAAGTATAATGTTGTTTAAAGCAAACTACAACAAAGTTCCAAAGGACAATGTTTAGTCTCAAAATGCATCCTAGGGTCTCCACTAAGGCAGCACACCTAGATCTTCAATTAGCATGCTCACCTGAAAAGATATGCTCAAAATGGTCAACAAAATTGTTGGTGAGCTCACAGGTTTAAATGTAAATAAGTAATTGATGCTGTATAATAATTGTTGCGGAATACTGTGAATACAGTTATAAGAAAGCAAAATCACATGACATGAGCTTTACAACCAACCCTAACAACGTACACAAAGAATCTTGTCGGAATATATTCACCCAAGGCCCGTTCCTGGCGATTGTTGGTACTAACTAGTATACCAACAAACGAGGGTGGGGGTGTCAACCCAGTAGTACTACCAATACCTATCCATAGGTTCCCACACTGGAATTAAATGGTTGTAAAGAAAAAAACCACACAGCAGACCCAAGCATGTGTCAGTTAAGTACTCACAAAACAGTATCACGTTGTTTCCAAGTATGTAAATTGTATGTAAGTTGTACAGCATAGAAAATGGGTGATCATACTTTTCCCCCATGTTTGTAAATGATTGAAAAGTTGTATAAGCATAAAAAGGGTCACGAAACTCACTTGTTAAGTGGTAAGTATGAATGATCAAGGTTCCCCAAATGTAGCATGCAAAGAACGGTCAAACACCTATTGACAGTTGTTGTTAAGCATTAATGATATGTATGTAGCAAATAGAAATGTTCAGTCGATTCAGGTTGTATCGGTTCGGTCGCGCATAACACACACACACAAGCTGACACACGTATTAGATCTTATGTAGATCCAAGTACTAGAAACCGTCGCCATTGCCGGTGATATTGTGTAAGAGATCCATTATTATAGGAGAAGTATTGGTTAAATATTAGTAGTCACAAATCTGTTGATAATTTGTAAAATGTTAGGTTGATTTGATTTGGAATAGTATTTGTGGCCTTGATAGCATTGACTTTAATCTTTGTGGTCGAGCAATGACATTTGTGTTGACCTTATCATCACACGACATTCAAGAAGGAAATTCACACACATAGCATCATCAATCACACGATAGGACTAGACGCTCGACTCAACTCTCCATTCGTACGAATCACCCTCAATCGTACGAATCAGCTTCATTCGTACGATTGAACCTTCATTCGGACGACTGGCTTTCAGTTGTACCACATAGCACCCAATCGCACGACTCAACCTCCATACGCACGAATCAATCTTCATTCGTACAAATCAGCTTCATTTGTACGACTGAACCTCCATTCGTGCGACTGGCACTCAGTCATGCGATACACGCACAATCGCACACATTCATCCGCATTGTCTCAATCGCACGCATCACTCATCCACATTGACTCAATCGCACGCATCACTCATCCGCTTTGACTCAATCTCACGCATCACTCATCCGCTTTGACTCAATCTCACGCATCACTCATCCGCATGACTCAATCGCATGCATCACTCATCCGTATGACTCAATCGCACACATACACACAGTCACATGGCTCAGTCGCATGGCTCAGTCGCATGATCGACCCAGTCGCCCAAACAGCAAAATCGCGACTACAGAAGTGCAGAGCAGCCTCTGGCTGCTCCTTGCATGGGTTTTACACCACGAGGACTTCCAGAAACACACAACAAACACACACAAACAAGAAGAATACGCAGAAAGAAATCACACACACCCACGCGACCACATGTGTTCGGGTTGGACCCGAACACCCGAAACCCTAGAAATGGACAGCAGTAAAACGAGCAAGAAAGGGACAAACAAGGTCATCTACCTACAAGGATGGAGTAGACTAGGTTGTAGATAAAGTCTAGACGACGAAAACGAGACGAAACGGGGCGGTTTTGGTGCAAGAAGAAGATGTAAAGTGAAGGAGAGAATGAAGAAGAAGAAGATGAAGAATGGAGAATGGCTGGGAATAGGGTATATATACCCAGCCCAAGTTTGCAAATGTCAAATTTTGTCCCTGCACTTAGCCCCCGAGTTCCCAAAGTTTGTTTTGGTTGAAAACGACTTTAAAAGTGTGTTGGACCAAAAGAACCAATGAGCCAGATCAGAAAAACCTTTACGTTCCACAGACATCAAAACAACTGAAGTGATCTACAACAGCTGAAGACAAAGTCTGAAGACAAAGTCTGAAGACAAAGTCTGAAGACAAAGTCTGAAGACAATGTCCGAAGACAAAGTCTGAAGACAACTGCTGAAGACAAAGTCTGAAAACAACTGCTGAAGACAAAGTCTGAAGACAACTGCTGAAGACAAAGTCTGAAGACAAAGTCTGAAGACAACTGCTGAAGACAAAGTCTGAAGACAACTGCTGAAGACAAAGTCTGAAGACAACTGCTGAAGACAAAGTCTGAAGACATAGTCTGAAGACAACTGCTGAAGACAAAGTCTGAAGATCAATTTCTCAGAAGTTGTCACAACAGCTGAAGTAGTTCTCTTCAGAAGTTGTGATGGTTTTCATTTCAGTAGTTTGTAATCAGTAGTTTTTTATTATGTAAAACATCTAAAGTTCTTACACTTCAGATGTTATAACTTCAGTAGTTGTAATGTTAGCTTATACTTAGCTTTTGGTGAAGGTGTCCTCAGTTGTTGTGGACATCTTCAGTAGTTTAGTTTACTTTCAGTTGTTTGTATAAATCAGTTAGATGTCACTATCAAGTGACGTCAGCTGATGTCACATTCCTTATAAAAGGAATGTTGACCTAATTTTCCCGTACGGGAAGCTTGTGCATGAATGAAAACATTCTTTTTGCAGAAAACTCTCTCTCTATAATCATTACTGTTTGATTGAATATTCATATTATTCTTGCTTTAATTTCGTCTAATTCGTGTGCTATTCTGCTGCAAATCCTAATCTAATTGATCAAACTAGATCTCGATCCCTTCAAATGGTATCAGAGCAGGTTAATCATTGATCGATTTAACAATTGATCATTGAAACTATTCTTTTGATATCTAAGTTTGATCGAATTAGCAAATTTGCAAGAATTGGTTATAGAGTTGTTTTTTTGTTGCTTGCTGTGAATTAATTTGAGATTCTTCTTGTTTTAAACCGTGTTGTTGAGTTTTTGAGTTAGATCTGTTAAAATCTCATTGAAACTGTTTGAATTGGTGAAAATGGCTACATCAATCAATGATCCTCACAGTACTGGCTCCTCAACAAAGCCTCCGATGCTTGTTAGGAGTGAGTACAACATATGGCAACGACGAATGCTCCATCACCTGTCTGTCAATAGTTCAGGTTGTTGGAAATCTGTGGTTCATGGACCATATAAGCCTATGGTGAGTAATCCGGAAACCAATGAAATGGTTCCGAAGAAGAAAGAGCAATATTCAGATGAAGATCTGAAACTGTTTGAAATTGATGCTAAAGCCCATGGAATTCTGGCCATGGCACTGCCTAATGAAATCTATTGTGGACTTATGTATCATGAATCTGCTCATGACCTCTGGGTTGCTCTGAAAGAACAATTTGGAGGAACTGACGAGGTCTTAGCAAACAATAGAGAAATCCTTGCCCAGCAATATGAGACATTCTCTCATAGAAAGGGTGAGTCACTGACTCAACAGTTTGAGCGATTCTCCTGTTTGATATCTGAGTTGAAAATGGTTAAACATGAATATACAAACAGTCAGATGAACAACAGATTTCTCAGATCCCTGCCTGAGAGATGGGACACATATACTATTGTCCTACGCTCCAGTGCAAATCTAGATAATCTATCTCTCACCCAACTTCATGGGAAACTGCTAACATTTGAAAGAGAGATAGAACAGAAAAGGAAACTGACTTCATCTGGGAAGCTCACTGATGATTTTGTACCAGGGAATACTGCTCTGGTTGGTCATGAGTTAGAATATGCTACATCAGAAAGTACTTATGATGAGCATATTGATTTCTCTTCAAACAGTGGAGATCATGCTTTTGCTAGTATTGATAGTAATTCAGGATGTAATAGTGACAATCTGTGCTTTTTGATGGATGATTTGAAAGGAATTGCTGATGATGATTTGGAAGAGATGGATATTTTGAGCCAAATGGCATTAGTTAATATCAGATCTCAAAAATTTTACAAAAGGACATGTAGAAAATTCCCTGGTCTCTCTGGAAAAACCATAGTTGGTTTTGACAAGAGCTAGTTGAGGTGTCACAAGTGCCATAGACTTGGACATTTTGCAAGAGAGTGTAGATCATCTGGATCTAACTCTTCTGCACCCTTTGTGACCTTTCCAGGCAATAATTCACAAAACAAAGGGCAACATTCTACCAGTTCTGGTCATCATTCACAAATTCAATCATCTCCTGCATATTTTGTTCCTCAAGGTCAAATGCCATATCCTTATCCCTGCTTTTACATGCCTCAGTCCAATCAGGTCCTGTACCATAGCTCAACAATCACATGCCCTAAAGAGCCTCAACCATCTCAATCAAGTCAACAATCTCAATCTCGATCTCAATCACATCAAAGCTTTTCATTCCTGGAGTTGTTGAATGGAGTAGTTTACCAGATGATCTTTCTGGTTATTCTGAACAAGTGTTTTCTAGTGCTGGTCAACATGGTTGTGAAAATCCTTTTGGAAATCTTGCTCTTATGGCCTGGAGTCTACTGATGGTTCATGCTCAAATGCTTCATCATCACATGTACCACAAGTATCTCTGAGGCTAAGGCCAAGTTGTGTTCTGAGTCATGCATAGCTGCTTTTGCCTCAATTAGAGAAGCAAATGTAGCTTTAATAATCAAAATCTTGACCTAGAGAAAGTGATTTCCAAAAGAAAAGTTGAGTTTGAGTCTGTTTTAAAAGAAAAAGATGATGAGATTTACAAATTAAAATACTAAATCACTGATGAAAAGGCTAAGGTAGAGGTCATTTTAGAAAATCATAAGAGTCTCAAAGAAACACTTGCAGCTACTCAAGTTGAGTGTGAACACTGGGTAACATCTTGCAAGGGGTTTGAAATGCTTCTCAGTAAGCAAACTACTTCAAATGTGAAGTTTGGGATTGGATATAATCACACTGAACCTCCTACAGATTTGACTCCCAAGACAGAAGTAAAATCTGAAGGTGAAATCAATTCCCAAACCACATCATCATGTGTCTCATCCTCAAGTGATAATGTACAACAGAGGATGAAGTCAGTAATAGTACCTCAGCTAATCAATCTGCTGATGGTCTACTGCTGATGAACACATGATTAAAGAAAAGCTGAGCACTTTAGGTGTGTCTCATAAGGTACTCAAAGTACTGAAGAGCAAGTAACACATCTGAAGAATATTTCAAACCAAATGGAACCAAACATGGTTGACAACTGCTGAAGAATCTATCAGGAAATCCAAATGTACTGATAGCAAAATTCTGAAGAACAAGTCTTCAGTTGTTACAAATCCTTCAGTACTTCACATAAGTACTGAGAGAAGAAGAAAATACTGAAGAACACACCTTCAGTAGTTTCATCTTCTTCGGCAGCTGATCAACAGAAGATGAAGAAAAAGCCATATGAAATATGTGGTCTATTCAATCATCTCACTGATGAATGTTGGTACAGAAAGGGTTCCAAATTTAACAAAGATAAAATCATTAAAAAGAAAATAATAAAATAAAGATGAATTTGAAATCAAGTTTTGCCACAAACATCTTAACCTGATAAACTAAAGTCTTCATAAAAATCTAAACAGAAGAAAGAGGTTCATCATAAAACAGCTGAAAATATTCCTCAAGAGAGTATCAAAACAACAGACTAAGTCTGTGTCTTTCAAAAAGGAGGACATGGTGTGTCACAAACCATTCACAAACAAGTACTGATGTGTCTGCTGAACTGAAGGCTTTAACAACCAATCAGATACAACTTGTTATGATGGTTCAACATCTATTGGGGAGAGTTAACCAAATAGATGTACCTGTGATTAAACCACTGAAAAGGAAAACTAAGCCAAAATCAAAGGAATCCTTTTAAGCACCATCTCCATCTTCAAAGGCTGTTAATCATGACAAATCAGTTAGTATAAAATCTTTTGATGAGAACAGACCCAAAACCAAAATGGTTGGGGGTCTCAAAAGCTAACTAGTTGTTGTGATATATGCAGGGTCTTCAACATGCCATAGAAGCATCTAGTATGTGGACAGTGGAGGATCTATGCATTGAGGGAGTAGATCTCTTCTTCATGACTACTCTCAAGGAAAGAAGGGATTTGTCTTTGGTAATGATGCTAAGGGTTACATCATCGGCAAAGGCTGTTTCAAATGGTGAAATAAGGTTGATGATGTCACCATGTGGAGAATCTCAAGTACAATTGTGAGTGTCAGTCAAATGTTGATAAAGGGCATGTTGCACTTTTCACCAGTCTGAACTGTCGAATTCTGTCTTTCAATGTTTTGATATGATTGACAAGATATGGATGAACATACTCTCCTGAAATCCACGGATTGGAAGAGTATATGCCTTAGACTTATCAAAGAAAACTGATCTAAAAGGCCATCCATGTGTCTCCAAGGCTCTCCTCAGGAATCTGAACTTTGGCACAGAAGGCTTGGTCATGTGATGACAGGATCAGTGATCACAAGTTTGATGTATCAGAATATAAAGCAGCGGAATACACAACGAATTAGACAAATTGTAGCAAGCAAACAATATATGTAAGCGTTAAGATCGCATACGGTTATAGGGAGAGAATATGAATTTCTGATTTCTAGGAATGTTTATAGATGTAGAATATTTCTAATCAAAAATCAAACATTCCATTCAATTGCTCATATCGCTCCGTGATTACAATGGGTTGTCACTCCTTATATAGAGTGCAACAGTCACTGCTGTTATCACGGAAAGTGACAACTGGCAGATCCAATACAGAAATAACTAAATCTTAACAAACTACTGAAATGTTCACTAGTTGAGAACATTTCAGTTTGTTAAGTACAAAATATAAAACTACTGAAACTACAACGACTGAAGAACAAGCTCTTCAGTCGTTTTACAAAAC